>KN173724.1:473213-499438 GCA_000758425.1 Nilaparvata lugens yeast-like symbiont | reverse complement strand
CTGTGACTCGCTGGCCTACGAAATCGCTCCCTTCAACATCAAGCTCACAATCGTCCAGCCCAACATGGAGATCCAGTCGCTCACCAAATGCCTCACCTTCGCACCCCAGATTCCCGCCTATTTCGGCATCTTCAACAACGCGCCCTCCATCCGCGACATGTTCATCAACGTGTTCAACACCGACCCCGAAACTGCCGTCCCGGAGCCGCCGGCTGAGCTTGTGGCCCGGCCCTCGACGCCGGACAGTCCTTCGCTCGAACCGGACATGGGCCGCGGCGAAGCTTTCTCGCGTTACCCGAAGCTGCCTCCCGCCGCTGCCGACAGGCTCGTCGCCGAGACGGTTCACGCCTTGGTCGCCATTGGGGGCCACGAGAACCCGCCCTCGCGACATATTGTCGGCTCTGAGGGTGCTATCGCCGTCAAGGAAAAGCTCAGGACGGTGATGATGGAGATGAAGACTTTATCGACGCCAGCCTGGCCGTTGATATCTTTAACAGCGAGCTCAAGGAAGAAGCCCGTGGCGGCAAGAAGCGGGAGTCATCTGCGCCGGGGCCGTCATCGTCTTTAACGGGCAGCTAAGTGACAGACATGACCCATCATCACTTCATGTAGAGACAGACATTTTCGAAAATCATGTCGATCAGCCGTAGGCTGACTTTACCTATGCCGATACCGCGGGAGCCTGTCGAGGTGGCATCCCATTGTCGGGCTGGGGCCGGATACCGCCACGCTCGGCTGGCCTCTCTCAGCCTCGTATCATCCCCAGGTGGTGCGGCCAAGATTTGGGGGGGGGATTGCCAGCACTGCTGCTGTAGCCGGGGCCTTCGGTGCCACGGGAAGCTCAGTCACGGGCAAGGCAATTGGTCGACCTCCCAGTTGTGCACTGCGGGTATCTAGAAGGGGACTTGATCCCACTGATTCGGCTAGCACACTGCCACGCCGAGCTAACACAGGGTCCAGACCATGTCTCTTAGTGAGAAGCTGTTCCACGGTCTGACCCGTCCGGCTCATGTAGTCCCTCATCGCGGACATGGCCAGGTGGTTAAGGGTATCATTCGCTTGTCATACGATTGCGCAGTACTAACCGGGCTCGCGAAGTTGTCCGGCATAGTCCGTCAACACCAGTGTCGTTCAACGCCAGCAATCAAAATGCTTCCAGAGTGTTTGACCCGTTTAACTCCAAATTCACACAGCTGTTCTGGGTCGGGATGGAGTCCGTGCTGATATAGTCGCTCGAGGACCTGGCGCACCTTCTGCATATGGTCTTCGTAGCTCCCATCGGAGTAATAGAAGACATCATCGATGAATGCAGAAACAAAGTCATCAAGAAATTCGCGCAGGACCGTGTTGATGTACCTCTGGAACGTTGCTGTGCTCCCAACAATCCGAAAGGGGTAGCAAGCCCTTCATATAACCCATGACGCGTGCGAAAGGCTGTCTTCCACTCTTCCCCATCTGCGATCCGTATCTAGTGGAGAGCTTGGACAACACCTACCTTTGTGAACCACTTGGCTTTGGACAAGATTTGCAGGGTTTTGCTCACTAGGGGAAGAGGGTATCGGTCAGCAAGGGAAATGGCATTCAGTGCCCGATAATCCACGCAGAACCGCAGCCCGCCACCAGGCTTCCTCGCAAAGAGGACTGGGGCTCCCGCTTCCGAGCTACTAGGCCGTATGAATCCCTTGCGAAGGAGTTTTCGCAGGTTTTTCTTGAGTACTAGCAGTTCGTCTCGAGACATTGCATACAAGGATCCGAATGAGACTGGTAATTTCATACCATTAGGATCCGTCTTCAGTCAAATCTCGTGGTCAATCCCTGACTTATGGGGGTTGAGCTTGTCTTCCTCGCTTTGCTGAAACAGCGGGAGCAAGTCATGTTCTGTCTGAGCGTACGCAAACGGTCCTGGGCCTTCTCTTGTTCTTGCACGTTGCCAAACGTGCGCCTAAGATGCTCGAAAAATTCTAACGGGTTCCGAGTTACACTGGGGCCTCCTTGGTTCCAGTACGTGGCTACTCTTCGGCCTTGTCGTCGGGACGCGTGTCTAGTATGGCAAACCAGACTGCGTCCTTACAAGCACTAAGGCCAAGAGGCTCGTCTACATTATATTTGTAGACCAGTCGGCCGAGGAAAAAGATAAAGCTCTTGGGCTTCCCAATCCCACTTAGGCCAGACCATGGGCTTCCTTGCTAGTTTCTTCTCTGCCGCCAGCTCTGCCAACGGGGGATGGGACGGTGGGAGTGGTGAGACATGCACTAGCCCATCTGCTGGCACCGCTCCCAAGACCTAGAGGAGAGTAGCTCTGTTGGCTGGATCCTGACACATATCTGCGATCTGGTGTAACAGGTTGTCTTCGGTCGAGCTTTGCGTAGTTTGGAGGCGTGAAACCTCCGGTGGACCTTCATGGTAGCGGGGAGGTTCGGCTCGAATGTGTCATCTTTCTGGTTAACAATGGCATAGAGTCCAGTAAAAGGCTCGCTAAGCTTCTCGCTGGGGTGGTCTGCTGTCCAGTCTCTCCTATCGACATAAATCAAGTCGCCGACGTCGAACTCTGGCGGCCGTCTTTTCCTGTTGGCATTGGACGACTTGTCTTTCCTGTGCCTTCTCCATGTTTCCCTTGGCGACCTCCCACGCATCGTGGATGCGCTTCACAATGTATTGGGCTTCTTGTCGGGTCAGTCGGCTGGACTAGGATTCGAACTTTGTTGTGCGGCTTTTCCAGTCGAAGCTCATTCGGGGCTCGTGACCGTTCTCTACGAAGAATGGAGACAATCCTGTTGAGTCCCGTAGTAAACACGCCTGGGCCATGTCGGCAAATGGTAATAGTTCAGAACAGTCATCTTGGGCGTAGTTGACCAGTGGCCTCAGGAGCTCCGTCAGATATTGGTTCATGTTCTCAGTTTGGCCATCGATCTAGGGATGGCGCGCAGGTGAGAGTTGTGCTTTGATCCTTAGCATGGCACAAAGATCGTCCCAGAATTCGGACACAAACTGCGGTCCACGGTCTGATGTCAGTGTCTCCGACATGCCCGTGTATCCGCAGGTTCTGGAAAAACAGTCGCGCAACCTCCTTTGAAGAAGTTTTCCTTATGCAAGGGATTGAACAGCCTCTCTTGGATAGCCTATCCACAAGCACAAAAACAGTCACAACCGTGGCGGTCCCTTGGTTAGGTCAAGAAATCCATTGGTGAGGTTCTGGTGCGGATGGTCGGGCACCGGCAGAAGTCTCAGAAGCCCAGGGGTCTTGTCTCGAGGGACTGCCGAGGTTGTTGTCGCGTGAGACGTCCTCGGTGGCGTAGGATCTGGTCCACCTAGGATCGCAGTCGACACGTCCCGACTGGTCGGGCCCGTCTCGTCTCGAGGGACGCGTATCCGGCGACAGGTGTGGCAGTTAGCGATAAAGCGAGTATCATCTTCATGCATCCTGGGTCACCAGTACTGGTTACGGATAACCTGCGTGGTCTTATTACGCCCTGGGTGTGCCGTTGGTTTCTGGAGATGCACTTCCGTCACGAGCCGCGTGCGGAGTTAGTGCACATCCGGAACAACCAGGTGGCCTTGGTACAGCAATTGTAGCGCGCACGCACTTCTGCAGGCAGAGCTCAACAGCAAAACAGTGGTATTAACCTGATACGTAGACAACTAGACAAAGGAAAAGAGGACAAGATGAAATTGTTGTGCAAAATTTTCCTTTTACGCAGGGCATACGCCCCGGGACATCCTTCCTCCGACTTTCCCGTGGTCCACTCTCGTGATTATGCACGTGATTATCCAATGCTTGACGCGGCGCTAAGGTTCCTGGAATCGGTCGATCCACCGGCAACCTCGAGGCCTCGTCCCTACAGCGCTCAGCTTGCAGGAAAGGCTTTTGAAGGTCTGGTGGTGGATTGATGAAATACCTCATAGAAGAGGCTAGCTACGGTCATTGCCCCTTATTATACACACGCGCGTTGCCGCGTCTAAGCCACGTGACATCCACGCTTATATAGTCCATCCCGCTATCCAGCCGCGGATCCTCAGCACAGCGCGATCATCACATCACCCCTCCACATGGCGCGGCGTAGAAGCCGGTCGAATCGGACGGCGATGGAAGTGTAAGTTGATTGTGGCGAGCGCCGTTAGAAGGGGTGATGGCGAGCTCGAAGACTTCGAGGTCGTAAGATGATGGGCGACATTTTCTTGTGGTTTGTGGGAAAGATGAGAGTGCTTGTTGCGACTAGATCCTTTGAGGGTTTCTCTCGGCTAAAGGTACAATTTGGGAGAGTCCGCCCATGGATTCAGTCGGAGCTTGCTCCAGGGCGTCCACGTCCATGGCCGGGGTGTCCTGCGGGGCACGTTGTCGTCTCTGGGCGTCGCGGCGGCGTGGGCCTTCAGGTCCTTAACCCAGGCGCTGTACGCAGCCTGGCCGCGGGCCTGGATATCCCTCAGCTGCTTCTGCGACCGAAGGACGACTTTCCCCTCCTTGCGGATGGGACGAGCCGAGCCGGACGCGTTGAAGGCGTCGTGTGGACCGTGGCAGTTGGAGCACCAGAGGATGTGTCGTTCAGAGGTCTCGGTGCAGTGGCTGATGGAACCACATTTGGTGCACCGGATCGCGCGGGAGCAGGCCCGGGTTGTGTGGTGACCGCAGCACCGTGAACACTGCTCGATTTGCAGGCGCGGCTTCCACACTCAGAGGCGGCAGACCTCAAACATGCGGGCTTCCATGGCCGGGGGGGGAGCGGAGAAATTCAACACCCAGGTCGTGGCGGAGCTGGCACTTCTCTTTTTCAGTGGCTGGGTGGCTACGGAGCGCACTCCGCAGGCGCAAGCGGTCTCGTTGGCGACCATCTTGGCCGTGACCTTTACGGGTCCTTCCGCGGACATGAGCACGTCCGGCACATTAGGTGCCATGGTGCTGTGCCACATGTAGCTTTCCTCCAGCTTGACGCCGGAGAGATAGTGTGCTCCGTGGAGAAGGACCGCCCGGGCTCCTTCTGTGGCCGCCGTGATGGCAAAGCCGGTTCCGTGTCCGCGTGATGGTGCGGACTGCTGACTCCGCGGTCTGGGTGTGGATCCAAGTCGTGGAATACCAAGCGTTCACCTCGGAGCCTCAACTCTACATCGCACAGCTTGTAGAGAGGCTCATAAAGTGGATGGTTGGTTGATTCCTTTAAATGTTTCCATGTGTCCAACTCCTTTTCTCAACGATCCGACCCCCTGTGCAACGCGATCACGTGACCTTATTCACGTACCCTGCTAGTGACCACGGGCAGGATCCTCATGAGCCGTCTTTGTCAGCAAGGTCCGGACAAAGGCCGAAGAAAGTTTGCGCCACTCGTGCGTGGCTGAGATACGCAGGAAGAGGCTGTTGGAAGGAGCGGTGTATGGCTGACTAAGCCAAGGGGGATTATAAATATAAGGGGGCTTGAGACCTCTATGCAGGGAGGGAACTTAGAAGTTAGACGGACACACGCAATTTGACGAATGAATCGCGCAGTCCGACTTCCATCTTTTAAGGCGCGTGCCCTTTTTGGGAGGCGCTTTCATGGCGGCCCCCTTGTCGTCCTTGGTGAGGTCGAAGTTGAGGCTCTTGCCGGCCTCTTTGCTTTTTTGGCCCCCCTTGTGGTTGACTGTGGCCCAGGTTCCTGTGGCTGCGGTCGGAGCCGCCGTCTGCTGCGTTGCCGTGGCAACTGGTTTGGCGGTTGTCTTTGCAACCATGTTGTGTGTTCCCTGCTTTTGCAGCAGGGCGATGGCCTCTTTGGGCGGCGACGGCTTCGGCAGCGCTGGTTGCGGTGCTTCTGGCTGCTCCGTCGGGCGAGGGCCTCTGGTGGCGACGCCGCTGGAGGGTACATCTTCACGAAGCTCCCTCGTTGACCGTTGCGCGAATGCACATGGCCATCTCGCTCGCCCACCCCTGTAGCGGGGTGCTGGCGGCCTCTCGGTATCTCACCTCGAGGTCTTTTGCTACCAGCTGCGCACCATTTGGCGCATATTTTCATTTCTTCTATCCATCCGGCGATGTCGCCGCTGGAGGAGTTCTCATGGCCGCGGCACTTGGCCATGGCGGGGTGTGCAACGTCACTGTTTGCGGTTGTGGCGCTAACGTCCTTTGAGGTTAATACTCGCCACCGTGTCAGGTCGTGTTTCATTCCGATTTCCACGTCGCTTTCAGTTTCTCCGTGTGGCCGCCGCAGTACCGGACACGGGCCCCGGCTGCGCAGAAACGATGCCGCCAGTTCGCACAGCTGGTGAGGCTACCCCTGGTCGCGCATCCGCCGTAGGAGTCGGTTGTGGAGGACGCCGTCATAGGCGCCCTGGACCTCCAAGGTGACCGGGGCCGCCCGGTGCTTGCGCGCCAGGACTACCTCGAAGTCATGCGCCACGCATGTCACCAGGTCGTAGGCAGACCGGCCTGGGAGGGCGCTGAAATGATGGGCCGGAAACACACCGGATGCCAGAGCCTCGGGAGCGATGCGCCTCACCATCAGACGCTCGAGGCCCTTCCCAAGGCACGACAGCAGCGAGATGGGGCGCCATCCCTTTGCCGTAGTGGGGTCCTTTTTCGCCTTGAGCAGCAGGATCACCTCCGCGAGCTGGAAGATTCGGGGGAAATGGGAGAGTTCCAGACACGCCTGGTAGAGGCGCTGCACTGCTGTCCCGATCTGGGGCCAGGCCGCCCGCAACAGCCCAACGGAGACTCCAAAAGCACCGGGCGCCGTGTTGCTGCACGCCGTCGCGGCCCACTTGACGTCTGCCGGGGAAATGGAAATGGATCACGACGGTGTCGGCATGCCGTTCACTGGGTTGGTCCAGGTATCCGCATCCAGTCGACCTCGCTGGAGAAGCGGCCTAGGAGTAGGTCACGCAGGGCTGTGGCTCTGCGGCGTGTGTCGCTGATCTCTTCGTCCCCACTCGCAGTGGTGGGGGGTCCTTGGGGAGCCGAGGTTTGGCCCAGCGGGCAAGATCGTAGACACCCTTCTCCGTGTCTACCTTTTCCACTCGCTGGGGCCGGTACACGTTGACAAACGTGAGACTGGCGGCCAGGACCCAGACGTAATTCGTCTGCTCGCCCGCGGGCCGGATCTATTGAGACGCTAGGCCCCTGCGTATGTACGTCGCGGCTCTGGACCTGCCCAGAGTGCTGGTGGGCAGGTGTAGGTCGAAGCCGGGGTGTGACTTTGTGAACCACACATCGTCTCGGGATCTGGTCCAAGGCGGACGCGGCAGGGCTGGCCTCGAGGTCTTTGAGCCGGGCGTTGTACTCGGCTTGGCCCCGGGCCCGGATCACGTTCATCTGTTCCCGAGAGCGGAGAACGACTTTGCCCTGGTTGTGCAAGGGGCGCGCCAGGCAAGCGGCGTCGGTGGCTTCGTGAGGGCCGTGACAGTTGTCACATCTTGGAATGTGTCTCTCGCACTCGCTGGGTGCTGTGCCCAACGGCACCGCATTTCACGCAGCGGACCGCACGTGAACAGGCCCGGGTGGGGTGGTGGCCGCAGCACCGGGTGCACTGTGAGATGGGTTGTGGCCACTTCCATTCGCGCAGGCGACCAGCCCCTTCGAATAGGCGCATCCTCATGGATGAAGGGGCATTGTAGTGAAGTAACCAGTTCGTGGCTCTGCTGGGGGACTGCTTCTTCAGCGGCCGGGCGGCGACGGGTCTCGCGCCGCAGACGCGGGCGGCCTCGTCAACGACCAGCGCGGCGGTGACCGATACTGGCCCCTCGGCTGACACCAGCGTTTTGGGCACGTTGGGTGCCATGGTTCTGTGCCACTGGCACCGTTCGTCAAACTGGATGCCATCGGGCAGACGGCAGGCTCCTTCCAGTAAGGCTGAGCGGGCGCCCTCGGTGGCGGCCGTGATCGCGAACCCCGTATTGGTGTACGTGATCTTGTGAATGGTCGAAGTCGGGGTCCTGACGTCGGCCAGAGGGCCGCGGACGTAGAAGGGCGAGAGCTTTCATCACTTGTATCCGGAAGAGACGCAGAGGAAAAGACGCGGGTCCTTGGCCACGGGCGCGGCCGGCTTGCGGCCCTGCGTGAGGTCGACATTTTAGGGCTTGCCGGTCTCCTTGGCGACAAGGGCTGAGGATCCTTCCCACGGGTTTCAACAGGCTCCCTCGGGGCTTGTCCCTACAGCGCGCGGCGTAGGAGAGCTCTTTGAGGAAATGTGGTTGATGCCCAAGAAAGAGAAGGAAAGGACATATTTCCGTGACCTTTCGGACTCCTATTTACACATGTGCGTGCCCTAATGTAGTCACGTGAAATATGCCTCCACCAAATCCACGCATCCTCAGGGCGCCCTGCCCTTGCGGGCGACCGTGACCCAGTCGTTGACGGCTGCCGCCGGGGCTGGTGCCCATGCAAAATACGGTCCATACATCCGAAACACGAGTTCCAGTATCAGCAACGTTTGTTGTGATGTTTCTTGCAATTTCTCCGAGTTCCAACATAGTATTCTCTGATAGAATTCTGACTCATACGAAAAGCAACTCTTCGCACTCTTCCAGCTTCAGTAGAATGGGATATATGACCAGCACGTATAATCCTATATATTCATTTGTCTTGCAACTTCTCTTTTCAAATTTTGTATTTTCTCTTCACCTGGACTCATGTCTATGCATTCGTTGTCATGGAGAGAGCCGATAAGTCCTATAGATATTGCGGCATTATGAGGGTATAGAAACAATTTATCATAACCAACATTGTCAAATAATGATCTGTTTCCAAGCGGGCATTGATATTGTGGCCATCCAAGAACCCTGGGTGCTCACCGACCTGACCCGGAGAACCACCAAGACGCATCCGGCCTTGACAACATTTGCTCCAGCCGGGGCTTAGACCCAGCGACCCCGGGCCGTCTCATACGTACGCAAGGGTCTGGACTCAGAGCGACTCAGCTGGCTGGTGTTTCAGGAGACGTAACCGCCATCTATGTCAAAGGACAGCATATCCGGGCTGTAACCATCTGGAACGTGTATAGTGCGCCGCCCGGCGCCTCTTTCGGTGCTGGGGAGGGTGTCCGACATCTCCTCCGGCTTGACCCCGGTCCCAATCCAGTCATTGTAAGAGATTTCAACATCAGACACTCAGCCTGGGATGCCTCTGTTAACTCCACACCCACGGCCAGAGACGATTTGCTTCAGTGGGCCGGACTACACCTTCTTAACCCCCGGTATGCCCAACACATAACAGAGGTAGCACTCTCGACCTGGCCTTTGCCTGTGAGGAGGGAACAACTGCCCGCATCGGCCATGAGTTCCGCACACTCTCCAATCACGAGCCCCTCGTGACAAGGATCCCCGGAGGCTAGTGCCCCCACCTCGTCCTCTTCCGCTGAAAGTGGAGAGGTGCGATGTGAATCGCCTGCTTAAGCTGCTCGCACATGCCGGTGAACCGGCAGCACTGGACGCGGAGGAGGCGGAACTACTCACCAGGGATGTCGTCACTGCTCTTGAGGGTTCGACCCCAAGAGAAAAAGAGAGAGCCCACGGGGCTCCATGATGGACTCCCGAGTGCCAAACTGCTCACCGCGCACTGCGCCGGGCCAGGGCCATCGGACCATCCGAAGATGAGAAAGCGGTCTTCAGAAACACGGTTCGGGTCGCCAAAAGAACCTAATGGCGAAGAATGGTGGAAGAGGCTGAGTCACTACCGGAAGCATACCGCATCGTGGCGTGGCACAAGCATGCCCCCGTGGCTTCCAGACCACCTCTCCAGACCCCAGGGGGCCTTACAACAAGCTCTGGGGCCAAGATGCAAATCTTGCGCCAAAAATTACTTGAGCGGCATCTCAAAGCCCTGGATTTCCCCTACGACACATCCACTGCTCCCCGTCGTGCTATTTTTTTGGCCGGAGTGTACAGACGAGGAAGTCTTCCGTGCGACGTGTCGGACAAGGTCCACAGCCCCTGCAACCGACGAAATACCCGCCAGGATTCTCCAAGAAGCCTGGCCAGCAATCGGACCACGAGTATACCATCTGTCTCGGGCTTGTCTTCAAAGTGGCTGAGGTTGGTGGTTCTTAAGAAGTCGGGCAAGAAAGACTGGGCCCTGCCCGAGTCTTATCGGCCGATTGCATTGCTTCCTGCCTAGGTAAAGGCCTCAAAAGAATCTTGGCGCGCCGGCTGTCACATATCTGGCGCTGAAGCTTCAGATTCTCGTCTCCGATCAATTTTCAGCTGTCAGTAGACGCTCTGCTACTGACCTCACAACCGCTCTCGCCCGTAACATATAGCAAGCCTGGCGCAACAATCTTGTCGCTGGAATTGTCACGCTTGTTGTACTCAGTCCCGGTAGTAACGTGACTCAGTCCCATTAGTATGGCTCCCATTTGACGTGGTGATCTCGGATTTCTTGTCGCTTACACTAAGCTATTTACCCCACACAGACGATGCGCCGGTTCACTACTCTGCACTCGACTTTCATTGCCGCAGAAGCCGGTGGCCATGGGATCCGTCCCGGCTCTCTAGCTTTTTATCTGCATCTTGCTTAGCGCGACCAGAGTACATCATCGCAGTTGCGGTCCAGCATCCTAGGCTCAGTGTCCGTTGCCTCTGCTGACGCGGACACATGTACATCTGCATGCTTGCAATTGTAGAGGGCAGACTCATAACAGACCTTGGCATCGCAGGCTGATTGAAATGCGGAGCATCTCTTCTCCTGGTCGAATAATGCCATATTGGCGGGTGCCCTTTCGTGTGGATTCAAAGCTTGTTCGTGATCCCTTGCGGGACGGAAACCGCAATCCTAGATCTGGTTGCTGCCCGAAAGACGACTGAAGCGCCAATGAATACCGGCCTGGTATCAGTATCAGGAGCTGGTGTTATCTGTCCTCTACATCGCCTGCACCTACGCTTTTGACCCTTGTGACAATTTCGAGCTCCTGAACCACCGCGTCCACCTTTTTTCCTTTTCCAGCACAGGTGACTTGCTCGCAACAGACTGTGGTGACGCAGGATATGACTGTCCAGGGGATGACATGGCCAGGTGCATGGGAAGACTTTCCGGGGGCTGCTGCGAGCGAGGCTCGGAGGGTACTCTGGACCCTGCCAACACTGTTTTTCTTTGTGGCCGATGGGCATCCACGGCCGCCGCTTCTTCGCGTCCCATGTACCGCGGCATGAGACGTGACCGAGCTGACCGCAGGGCTCTTGACTTGCTTTGGTGTCTCAGTGTCAGGATCGAACGGGATTTTGGCAGGAACGGCAGGCCTGTACGTCCTCAGGGCGCTGCGTTGGCTAGATTCCGGCAGGGCCAAGCCGAGGCTTCGAGTCCGTGGCGTGGATGTGTAGGCCAGGATGCTGCTGTCCTGAGCCAAGGACGAACTGCACGAGGCCGGTCGAATCGATTCCACTGACGAGGGTGAGTAGACCAGGCTCTCGGGTAACGGACTATCAGAGATCGGCCCGATCGACTCGATCGAAGACACCTGCCCTGAGCTTGCGCTAGAGGCCCGAGATTCGCTAGCCCGACCCAAAAATTGCGGCTGCGAGCCCTACTCCTTCGAAGAGAGCCCATAGGGCTGGCCATGGCGGAGATGCGGCCGCTCCCGCTGTTGCATAGAAGCCGAAGTCGGCTTCTCGGCAACTGGCTGGCTCCGGACAGGCCCATCGTTGTGGCGAGTCGCGTCGCTCCGTACATCAGTGCAGTCAGTCTGTTGTCGCGAGCTGACCGGCCCTGGAATAGGGCGGCATCTAGGATACGACCTAGACCAAGGATGCCCGGTGGCACCTTGCAAGCCCCAAATCCTAGCGGGCGCAAGACCTTCTTTCTGCGCCGGTGGCAATTGTTGCCCAGCAGAAGAGACAGGATCTTGTTTCCCACGTACAGGCTTGAGAACGGAGGGAATATGAGACAGAAGGCTTTTGTCCTGCGGTTTCTGCGAGTCATGATTCCCCGCAAGAGCCACTGATTTGCAAGCTGCAGGCATGGCATGCTGATCAACAGCCCGTGCAGAGTTTCGCAATGTTCTACCGCGATTTGCGGGCTTGAGGACGGACGGCACATGACACAGAGCATCATTGTTGCCAATCAAGGTGCATTGCGAGTGGTATCGTCGACGGCATTTCCTTGCTCGGCCTTGAACGTATTCCCGCCACGGTGCATCGCCCGAGGAATGCCTTGACAACATACGAATGTTGGGAACTTAACTATCCGGACCAGAAAAAGTAACTCGGCTTACATAGTACTGTATCCATTTCAATCGAGTAATACAGTAAAATTCTGTAAATTTTGCTTAATTAAGAAATGGAGTTTTCAACATCTTCCTCTAAAGTCTTCCACTCAATCTTCCGCGCTTTTTCAACGCCTTCTTCCACGCCCGGAATGGCAGGAAAACAAGACTTTGATTGACCCAGAATAGCTTCAATGTCTGAATAAAGATCTTCTCTTTCCTGGTTCGTTAATTCGGGTGGGGCACTTCCCTCTTTATATAGATTGTTGCCACGCAAATAAAGCACCCATTGGATGTTGTTAGGCGGCCAGTCAACGGTTTGGAAGCCACGCTGCTTCCAGAGCTCTTTGTTGCCCCATTATGCATGCGGAGAAGCGTTATCTTCTTGAGCCAGCCAATCGTTGCATGGCAGGCTTTCTAGAAAGGGGAAAAACAGAGGCAATAATATCTCGTGTTTATAACGCAATGCATCAATACCGTCTTTGCCGTTGCGCACCCACTTTCCATTGGCCTTCGTGAACTTCCATGCAGACTTCTTTCCGGGGGGCTTCCTCTTGAGATTCAAGCGCCGAATGCTATCGTTTATCTCCCACTGTTCTCAAAGCCGAGCCTCGTTCTCTTCGTTCCACAATGTCACTTTGGCATTATATGCCTTCGTCTGTGCCGCAGTCTCATTGGCCCATATATAACAAGGGCCTTTGTGATGTATGCAAAGCAGCCCCAGAACATAAACTCCTTGCCTTTCCAACGTTGCCGCACACAATGCTGAGAATACGCTTCCCTGGGCAGGCACCACACACGCCGTTTTCCCCGCATTGAGCCAAGGATAACAGAGGTCTCATCGCTCCAAAAAACCTTCTTCCACTGTTCTAAAGTACAGTCTTTATGTTCCCAGGCGAACTGGAGTCTTCTGATTCGTTGGAGCTTATTCAGCCCTGGCTTTGTTGTGTGCTTGACACTCGAGTAGCCTGTCTTTTTGAGCCAACGCCATAGGATCATGTGACTGAGCTGTATTCCATAGAACCTTCTGGACTGCCTCAGCTAGCTGTGATAGGCTATATTGCCTCGTGGTACTATTTCGAGTTAAGGTTGAAATAACTTTCTTTCCAACGGCTTCATTGACCAGTTTGGGCCTGCCGCAGCGTGGCTTATTGGTCACATAATCCTGCAATACAGGCATGCCACACTCAAAGCCACGCATTTTGGCCTTTTTAAGGTCAAAGAAGGTGCTTTTGTTGATCCCAGTCCGCTCGATGATCTGATTGGTCGGAAGGCCCTGATTCCAAAGTTCTAGAGCAATGCCTCTTATCGCTAATGTATGCTCGATTGGGCCAGCTTTGGCAGCCGTTGTCTCCTTACTGGTCGAATGAACCTCTTCATCTTCAGGACGGGAGGCAGAGGCAGCAGAGGCCGAAGGTCGTTGCGTGAGGTCAGCGGCTTCGTCAGCAGCTCGGGCGCTCTGATTGGTTGGCTGGTAGGCTGGAAGGTCATATCTCTCGTCGGTCGGGATACCAGTACGTAGGTTTCCTCGCGCTTGAGATCTAGTCTGCACCATTTTGGTTGGTCTTGACTCAATTTGATGATTTACGTTTGTAGGGATATCCTGCCATACAAATCAGTAGGGAAAGAACTTTCTAAGCATTGTAGGTCAAATACAGGGCCTAACTTCATAAAAATTATTTCACACTGTAATGGTAGGGCCAAATGACTTTCTGGTCCGGATATAGTTAAGTTCCCAACCTTCGTATGTGGGGGCGACAAGACATGCGGGATACCGCTCCAGTCCAGGTCGGTCGCTGCCTTCTGCCTCGGGTTCATGAATAAGGATTTCTCGAGCTGTATTGAGTCTCCGCTCGACATCCTCTGGGCCGGTGGCTGCTTCGGCGCATCGATTCGGTCCGGTCCGGTTATGTAGGGCTGATACGTGAGTTGGTGGTGGTCTAGTTTGTCGATAAGTGTCTTTGCCAGCGGTATCTCTTCCAGTCCGAGCCAGACGGCAGGCGCTGTGATCTCGATGGTCGCTTTGACCAAGTTGTCCGCCCATCTCGACAAGTCCTGGATATAGCTCGACGTGCGACATGGGCATTTGGTCCGTGGGCATCTCGGCCACGACACCCAAGGGATCAAAAGACGACATGCTTTCTTCAGCACTGTTGGGAGAAGGCGAGGCCGGCACAAGCTTGGATTCCGAGCACGGGCTCTGGGCTGAAGATGATGAACCGGACACGACTTGCAAGTCCTCGGTGGCGAGATGGCTTTTCAAATCTGCTACGGTTGTCAGGTTGCTCAAATCGTGGCCGACTTGCCAGTCCCTGTCTTCCTGATGTGCGAGCCGACAGCTGCAAGCTCGTTCAGTAGTGCCTTGATTTGGCGCCTCGTCCTCTTCCTCATCGGCAAGTCTCACGTCAGCGGCGGTGGCAAGACCTAGGAACATGAAAGCCTCAGATCGCAAGAGGTGGGTCTGGCCGTCGCAGTCCGATGCCGCGTCGCTGCCCTCCCAAAGGCAACTAAAAGGATGCAAGTTCGTTGGAGTCATGCGTGGCCTGGTGGGCTTAGCTGGGGCCGAGACAAGCCTAGCGGGCGACTTGGCGCAGTTCAGTCGGCGAAGGTGCTGCTGTAACTGGAGACGCTCCTCGGGCGCCGGAGCCGAGATGTCAATGTGGTCGGGGAACTCGTCGCCGTCGCAAGGAAATTGGTACTGGATGTGGCCCGTCAGCTTGTGAGTGAAGAACCACCGGCGGCCGTCGTAGTCAGACTCCCAGCCGGGGGGCAGCCTGCCCATGGCTTGCAGATTCACAGTGGGAGCGACACCAAGTGTGCAGCTGGTCTCGCGTCCAGTACGGGCGGGCGCTGAGCTGTCCGAACAGGAAGAGGCCTGAATTTATTGAAGTTCGGCTCGATCGATGAAGGTCGCCTCCACCTGGCCGTGCCATGGACGTTGGGTTGAAGTCACCAGCATGCGACGCGAAGATGACGCGCCAGAACGAGCCACATGCCCATTGTCAGCTCAGCTCACAAAGAATGAATCCTAGCGGGCACGAGCCAAGTTGACAGAAAAGGCCGACTACAGCCCGTGCCAATCCCATGGCGGCACGGACGGTGTCACCAGCCGGCGGCGGGATTCAAATGAGCTGATCTTTCCGCCGGTGGGGGGCAAGCGGTGCGAAGGCGTTAAGGAGCAGGGTCAGCGTCGCCGCTCGCAGAGACATGAGCTGACGCCAGCAGGGGCAGGGCGGTGGCGTAGACTGAAGTTGAAGCCGCGAGTTATGATATCATGTATATGGAAGGAGGCCGTGTGGGTCCCACCGCGAAAGCAAGTACTCGTATTCGTATTCGCCACATGCAGTATCTCATACGACGGACCCTGAAGCCCCCAATAAAGGAAAACGCATGGAAGGAACCGGAGGTGCTCCAGATTTGGATGCTCGTCGAGCCGTCAGCCACTAGACCCAGCTACAGGCCCGACTTTTGATGCAGCCACAGGAGTTCGGCTCTGGCGCTAAATATAGAGAGACGCAGGCTCCCGGTCCGGCCTCAGCCCCTTGCCCAAATCCCGGGTCAATACTAATAACAGCTCACGGTCAGTAAAATAACTAATTTACTGGTGATTTGAGTTAGTTACTCGCATGTAGTGAAATGGCTGCCGCAGGAATACAACATGCCTATCAAAGCCAGCCACAGCAGGACAGAGCCCAGCGTTTCCTCGAAAAGACTTGATGCACCCCGCTGGCCAGCCAGCGTATTACTACCCACAGCACCGCCATCTTCATGAGATTGATAGCAGGCAGGCATATGCGTGCATGTCATGACTCAAGTTTCCGAGCTCTCTCAGGCCCTCCAGCTTGGCTCAAGGCTCGAACCAAAAAAACTCACCCGTCACGTTGACCCGCAAAATAATATCAGAGGAGATGCTGCTCTTTGTACGTGCATAGATATCCATTCCTTATATAGAGCATGGCCCTGGTGTTCCTTGCCACCGGCATCATGCCAAACATCCGAGCTTAAAAGTCACTTCACTAATGAACCCCTCCCTTTCCTATTTCGCTTTGGGGAGTCACTCCCCTGCGCGTATAGTCTCATTTTCTACCTAATGAAAAGTCACCAATAAGCTACAAAGCATCAGATCTCCGAACACTTAAAGGTATGGGCAGTGTAACCTTTTAAAATAGCAGCCAGACCGATTCTCTTCAGTCCCTAACCTTTTTCCCCTTAACCGGTTATTGGAGGAGGCCGAGGGGCTCGCTGAGGGGGGGGCCTTCGCCGACGACACCAACCTCACCGCATTTGGGCCGACCACTCGAAGAGGCATCCAGGAAGGAGGCTGCCGGGAAGACGAGGACCGCGGCCAGGAGGGGTGATGGCCGATACAGACGGCGGCTGATACAAGCAACAATGAGTGAGGCCGGCGCGGTGTGGGAAGAGAGACGAGGCAAAAGCAAATGCGACGCGGCCTCATGGGGCACAGCGGACGGGGAGCTGGCAGGCCGGAGTGGCCCGGTCGGCCGTCCGGCCTAACCTAGCCCGAGGCTTTAGGTGGTCATGCGCGGCCCAGTTGGAGTCTTCTGAGGGTCTGGGCAGAGACCGATCTTGGTCCGCCGGGGCAACAGGCCGGGCATTCACCGCAGCCCGGGTTTTTAATCACGTGGCTCTGTCACGAGGCGTTTTCCCGGGGGCAACCGCTGGCGTTCCTATAGAGCCTACATTCAGGATAGCACACGCAACCCTCCCCCGAAAAAATTTTCAGCTTCCCGCTGCTGTTAGATTTCGATAGTGCCAGTATTCTGTGCACCATACTACACTAACACGCCACAACTCCTCGAAGCCAACTGGCCCTCGACCTCAACACCACCAGCACCACTCTCCTCCCCTGGGCACAACGAAGACTACACACCACACGGCTTCCGCGACGGGATTCCTGGGAGGGTTTCCCGTCGCTCCAACATGCTCGTCTCGTTCAAGCGACTCATCCGCCACGAGCGAGCGGCTTCCTGCCCAACCTGATCGCCGCCCATGTAACACCTTACCGGTCCGACTGCGCCGGAAGGTATTGCTCATGAACCCGACTTTGCCAGGTTTTCTCCTGCGGGAGTTTTTCCTGGCTTTTTGCAATTCTTTCGACGGCTTGCGGGCGTCGGACGCGCCGAGCCTCGGGGGCCAGCCCGGGCTTAGGAGGAAGTGGAGGAGAATTCCGGTCGGGAATATGGCGAAGAGGGAACGGCGGAAGCCCCAAAAACACGCGTACCCATGGCGGTACAGCGAATCTGGATCGGCTTGTCTCGACAGGCTCAAATCCTTCCTCAACTGTTCGGCTTTCAGCCGGTTGAACTGGGGGACGCGGTTAGCGCGTGCCCCCGCGTCGTTTGCTCTTCTGGGATGGCGCACGTGGATTTTTTTCACGTGACGCACGACGTAAAATATATCTATCAGGATGTTGTCCAGCCCAATGATGTCACCAGGTAGGTGGCTGGGCGTCTTCTTCGACCGCAAGCTGTTGTTCCGCGAACACGTCGCACAGGCATTGGTGAAGGCCAAAGCAATCACGTCACACGTGAACCGGCTAGCCCGGACGACCTGGGGCCCGAGGACAGATCTGACCCGGCAGGCGGTGCAAGGGTCCGCATTCGCCTCGCTTTTGTACGGGGCAGAGACCTGGTACTCTCGCCGCACCTCACAGGCAACGGTCGAGAAAGTCCAGGTGGCTATCAACGACGCAGCCAGGTCCGTCCTGCCTGCTTTCTGCACCACCCAAACAGCCACGCTACTCCGGGAGACCGGCTGGGTTCCCGCACGAGCCTGGCTTGACAGAATCGTGGACCGTCTCGTGGTCCAGGTGTCAGAGGTCGACGCGGGACACCCACTCCGGCGCCGGTGGAACTCGGCCCGCATGCTCTGGGCCCGCCGGCGGGTTGACCCGCAGCTGGCCGATTGGACCCTGCTCTCACCCTGGGCGCCCCAGACCGCAGCCAAGCCCGTCTGGACATCGACGCATGCGGTCGGTCGGCTGGCCCAGACACCTTCATGAGATGGCTTGACCAGGCCATCCCGAGCGAGCTGGTGGTCTTCTCTGACGGCTTCAGGAACCCCCAGGGACAGACAGGCGCCGGCTACGCCATCTACTGGGGAAAGACGGTAGTTGGCCAAGGGAAGGTCGCCTTGGGACACACGGCCGAGGTGTAACGACGCGGAGGTGCTGGGCGCCACCGAAGGCCTCCGCGCTGCCATAGCCAACCCCCTGGCGTGCTTTGCCTCTGGGGCAACCATCTGCCTGGACAACGAGGAGGCGGCACTGAGACTGCAAATGAAGCAGCCGATAGCTTCCTCCTTTCCGGCCTTTGAGGAGTTCCGGGCTCTGTCCGAACAGTGGGTGGCTCGTCAATCCATCCGCCCAACCGGAGGAAGGGTGTCCATCCGCTGGTGTCCTGGACACGCAGGGATCGTGGGCAACGAGTTGGCTGACAAGCTAGCCAGAGAGGCCTGCGACATGGCGCCTTCACCCAAACCCCTCCCGACGACTGCCCGTGCCCGGCACATGGCAGAGGAGCTGTATGACGCAGCCGTGAGAACCTACTGGGATGCCAAAGCACCCGCCCAGTACCGCGCACTGCGAGTCGAAGCCCGTTCACGCCTGCCCAAGGAGCTTAGCTTCCCACGCCGTGAGCTTGGCCACCTGCTGGCGGCTCTCTCGGGGCACGGTGACTTCGCCGACTATCACCGGCGCTTCAACTACCCAGACGCCCTTTTGGACTGCTCCTGCAGCTCCGAAAAAGAGCGTCTTCACTTTTTCTACTGTCGACGGGTGCGTCGGCCACAGACACCAGGCCTCACAGGCAGAGCGGCACTACGTTGGCTTCTTGGGACCGACCAGGGGGCAGTGCGTTTTGCGAAGTGGTGCCAGGAGACACAGTTCTACGCGAGAACGTGCCCTCGGCGCCCCACGCTTGAAGCCGAGGCACGGGCCGAGATGCGGCGGAATCCTGGAAGACGTGGCGAGGGGGCAGGCCCTCCGCAGGGATAGAAGGAGGAGGATGGTCCAGACTTTCTGCTGGGTTTTTTTTGTTTTGTTGCGGGATACTCTCACTTTGAGAGGTTGGGGGGCGGCGGAGGAGCCTTGTCAGGCGTCTCATCACACATGCACACACACGGCAGCGGCCGCTGCCGCTGCCCCGAAATCAGGCGCCTCGCGCCACGGATCGGCCTGGACTGACTGGCACGAATCCCCCTCCACACGGCGCGGCGTAGAAGCCGGTCGAATCGGAGGGCGTGGGTAACACGTGCCCTCCGCGTCGTTTGCTCTTTTGGGATGGCACACGTGGATTTTTCACGTGCCGCACGACGTTAAACATCAAATCAAATCAAATCAAGTCGACAGCTGGATATATGCTGACATAATCATACAGCTACTACGACATGACCTCCTTTTGCCGTTGATGCTCTCCGATTCCCCGGCTTGTCTCGCTCACTCCCTCCTACCACATTGCCAAGATCTTACTCGGTCGCTCGCTCGAAGCGGCTTGTTTCCCTATGCGCACTTCCGCCGCATATTATATATGAACCTTTGTTTCTTTTGTCTTTTGTCATCGCCGTCACGCTCCCCGAACGGCGAGCCTGATCTCATGCGAAGGACTTCGGTGTCACTGCCGACAAAGCAACTCGCTCGCGACTCTTATGAGAAGCCAGGCCGCTACCGCGATCACCAGACCATCAAAAGCCTGCAAAATATGATGAAGGAGGCTTGGATGGCCCAAACGCCCAAGTCGCGCTGGCTTAAGACTACCGCCGCCGCCTTTGCCGTTATTCTCCTGTTTTGGTGGCTGTCGCCACGCAACATCATACACAATGGCGGTACGCTGTTATTTTGGCACTCTGCACACCTACCCCCTCGTTCTGTCTCTTTCTCACAGCCAAAGTAGTCTCCCATGTTAAGGGCCATTCGGGACAGGCGCCATCTGACTCGACGTATGGAACGAGCCTCTGCCAGAAGTCATACTCCAAGGATAAGCCAATTGTACAGTACGTGCTCATGATCGACGCTGGAAGCACGGGCTCTCGAATCCACGTCTACAAGTTCAATAACTGTGGCCCTGTTCCTGAACTGGAGAAGGAAGAATTCAAAATGACGGAGAAAACGGTGGGTGGACTAAGCAAATATAAAGACGACCCCATAGCCGCCGCCAAGACTCTGGAAACCCTCATGCAACATGCCATGGAGCATGTTCCTGAAAAACTCAAAGCATGCAGCCCCGTTGCCGTCAAGGCCACAGCTGGTCTTCGTCTGATCGGACCCGAGAAGTCGCAGGCCATTCTTGACGAAGTACGACGCCACCTTGAGGCCGATTACCCGTTTCCTGTCGTTTCGGCCAAGCAGGACGGTGTCGCCGTCATGGATGGCTCTCTGGAGGGCGTCTACGCCTGGGTGACAGCCAACTATCTGCTCGGCAAGATCGGCGGTCCCGACAAGGGCGAGACGGCGGCTGTATTCGATCTCGGTGGCGGTTCGACACAAATTGTTTTCGAGCCAACATTTAAGGGATCGTCGGGCGGGGGCATACCGGCCAAACTCGCCGAGGGCGATCATAAGTATTCGCTTGACTTTGGAGGCCAAAAATTCGACCTGTACCAGCATTCCCATCTAGGTTACGGCCTCATGTCGGCTCGCAAATCCATTCACCAGGCTCTTATTGCCGACATGACGGGCAAAGAGTCGGGCATCACATGGATGTCCAAGCCAGTCGTTCACCCATGCATCGCTTCGGGAATGTCCCAAAAGATTGACGTCGAAATTGGCAGCGAGAAAGTAGTCAAGACGTTTGAATTTGTCGGCCCCTCGCAGCCTGCTCCAGCTCAGTGCCGTCACCTTGCAGAGCAAATCTTGAAGAAAGGTGCAGAGTGCAAACTCGCCCCGTGCTCCTTCAACGGTGTGCATCAACCGTCTTTGGCTAAGACGTTCGGCAAGAAAGATGTGTTCATCTTTTCGTATTTCTATGATCGAACAAAGCCACTAGGGATGCCGGAGTCTTATACGCTCCGCGAGATGCACGATTTGACACACACAGTCTGCTCTGGCAAAGCTGCTTGGGATGTCTTTAGCACGATGCCGAAAGCGATGGAAGAGCTCAATGGGCGTCCTGAATATTGTCTGGACCTGAGCTTCATGATGGCGCTTCTTCATGCTGGGTACGATATGCCCATCGACCGCGAAGTTAAGATGGCCAAGAAGATCAAGGGGAACGAACTGGGATGGTGTCTCGGCGCGAGGTGAGCTTCTCCACGTTTCGTTTGTGTCCCGAGGGCCATGAAACACGATGATGTGGCTGACGCTTGCCTCCAGTTTGCCTCTGCTTTCGCCCGGCTCCGGCTGGACGTGCAAGGTCAAGCAGGTATATTAAAAGATGACTGGGGTGTGAACGAACACGACTTTTGCCATGACTCACGCAGTACTGATTACCAGACCACACGTGAGACTGGAACATGGCTACGGTCAAAAGACAAGCAGCATGCAGGGAACAGACGAGTTTCATACTATTTCCATGAGTCTGATGCACGGGACTGTAGTAGGTCGGAGTTATCTGTTTTCAATGGCCGCCTACCACCAAAGCTTAGGACCCGATCATGCATGATGAATTGCCAAGTACGAACATGATGCAATTCAAGGACGTGCGTGTGTGAAGGGCCGGATATACAAGGGCGACAAGAAATCCCATGGGCAGCCTAGAGCGGCGCAGCTACCATGCCGAGCACGTCCTGAATGGTGTCCTCGGGTCCAACGCCGTCGAGCACGGCCCTGACAGCCTCAAGCGTGCTGCTCCACTGCATGCTGCGCTCGTGTTCAGGGTCTGTGATACGGATACGGTGTAAGTAGACCTTCCTGACGGCCAGGCCGACGAGGCCAGGTGTGACGTGATCAAGGCCGTGGAGAGGGGCGAGGCATCGGATCAACTTGTTCATGTGCCTCGTGGCGGCGGGAGATATGCCCTCGGCGACGGTGCGGTGCATACGCAGGAAGGAGATGATGTTCATCTGATAGCAGATGATGTCGACATGTACGTGGACATGATGGCTTAAGTGGGCAAGGTGGCTAACATCCTAGGGCGGAGCGTCAGCAGCAGGCGGCTAAGCAGTCGTGCGGCGCAGACACGTACGGACTTGGAGACGAGAGGCGCGACAGAGTCGGCAAAGCCATCGTCTGGTTGCTTTCTGTGGACGACACTCTTGGTGGAGGCGCGCTCGGTAGCCTCCAGAGTTTCCTCGAGGTTGACGAAGCCGTGAGCCGGGTCGTGCCAGTGGGCGAAGGCAAATAAGTCGTTTAGGTGGGTGTTGAGGCAGGTGTCGCCGGCAGTCTCGGCCTCGAGCACGGGTAGAAAGACGAAGTGCTTGGAAGCGACCTGGACGACAATGCGGATGATGCGGCGGGTGCGCAGTAGTTCGAGTGCTTGGATCTGTACGACACGCGGCGCGCGATCGAGGTTACGGGCCAGCACGCAGTTGGCAATGTGCGACGAGGGAGTTGCGTCGTAGTCGTGGTGGATGTCGCCGAGGACAAAGGAAGACGTGGCCGGCTCTGCATGATGCTGTTGTTGCTGCTGCGAGGCCGCAAGCGAGGGCACGGGGCAATAGCAAGGCACAGGCGAAGCCGTCGAGCGCCGTGTGGGCATTGCAGGGGACGACGACACAGCGCAGGCCAAACGTCCCGGTCGCAGCCTAAGGAGTGCGTCAGGCAGCGAGGGTAGGTCAGACGGACGGTGATGGAGGACGCGGGCAAGGGTTAGTCTCGTACTATGTGCAGCTCCCGGACGAGGTCGTCGACGACGCGGCCGGACGTGCTGAGTACGGCATGCTCGCGGCTCACCAGGCAGAGCAGGATAGCCAGCTCCGAGTCCGAGAGTTGGTGGACCCGGGCGAGTAGGCCGTCATCGTCGGCCATGGCGACATATCCTCGTCCATGAGCGGCGGTGGATGGCTGATGAAGATGAAATGCCGGCAAGCCGTGTGGCGGTGTTGTCATCAAGCCGGCAAGCAGGGCGGCGGCCTCGTCGGTCCGACCAGCGCTTTTCTCCCGTGGACGGCCCAAGCCCCAGCGCCCTTCCCCGCCCGCAGTGGCCGAGCTCTCAGCGCTCCTATCACTGTAACGACCAGATGTTAGGATTTCAGCGCTTCCTCCTTCTGGTGCACAATCCGAGAGCGTCTGCGCCGCCGCACCTCGCGCCGTCCTGCATCGCCCAAACATCAACAGCAGCCCAGACGTCGCCTGCCGTCTCGACCCATAGTAATACCGCTTCCGGATCCTTCTTCCGCTCTGACTCGCCCTGCCCAGACCAGATACATACTTCAAGACACATCAGCGACCGCCCGACCGATCGCGCGACAGGCCTGCCTGAACTTACCCCGGCCTTCGCCCACCTCGTCTCGCCTCTCACCCTTGCCCTTGACTTGGCTCAAGTCGGCAACATTGCTACTGCTTAGCGATCGCCGACGACTTGGCAATCGTGCCACGCTGCGGAGCGGTTGAGGACGAGCATTTACGCTCAGACCAGTGGTGACGACAGTAGCTCTTTGAACATGGCCTCAAGAAAGAAGGTCCTGCTCAAGGTAAGCGACAGAAGACGGCGCGATGCATCTTCGTGTTGACGAGGCTCGTGCGCTCGCAGGTTATCATATTGGGCGACAGCGGCGTCGGCAAGACTAGCTTGATGAATCAATATGTATGGCTTGTCCTCATTTTCGACCTCTCTTCGACACTCATTGAACTCGTCTGTTTGCATTTAGGTCAACAAGAAATTCAGCGCGAGCTACAAGGCCACCATCGGCGCCGACTTTCTGACGCGCGAAGTCTTGGTCGACGACAGACAGGTTATCATGCAGGTATGCTATGCTTGCGTGCAGCCGCGGAAGAAGTCTTCGGGGACAGACGAGAGCTCGCACGATAGTCTGACTCCAAGTAGCTATGGGATACCGCCGGCCAGGAACGCTTCCAATCGCTGGGCGTTGCTTTCTATCGCGGCGCTGACTGCTGCGTCTTGGTGTACGATGTCAACAATGCAAAGAGCTTTGAGGCCCTTGATAGCTGGAGGGACGAGTTCCTGATTCAGGCCTCGCCACGTGACCCTCCCAACTTTCCCTTTGTGAGATGTTCCGCGGCTCGACAACGGCTCTTGCGCCTGATGGGCTGACCAATGTTCAGGTCGTGCTCGGAAACAAGATTGATGTTGAGGAGGGCAAGCGCGTGGTGAGGCCGACAGCCCGGAAGCTCCTTCTATCCGGTAGCACTAGCTGACAAGCACCCTATCCTAGATCTCCAACAAGAGGGCTATGACCTTCTGCCAGTCTAAAGGAGATATTCCATACTTCGAGATCAGTGCCAAAGAAGCCATCAACATCGATCAGGCGTTCGAAGGTATGCACCGAGCGAGGGAACATTTCTTTCCTCCTTGGCCCCTCTTCCCACGCCCGCCAGTAGTCTGCTGATCTAGGTTTGGTTCAAGTCATCGCTCGAAACGCGCTGGCCCAAGAGGAATCAGAAGAATTCAGCGGCGAGTACGATGATCCTATCAATATTCACATCGACAACAACCGAGACGGATGCGCCTGCTGAAGCATAAACCCTGTAAAGAGTCTATTTTTGTTGCTTTCTTGGCGTACATCACCTCGGACAATGGGAGGCACGCGGCACGCATTCGTACCACGACCAGACTGTAAAATGACGCATATCGCACGAGTTTGGTTTCTGTCCCTTCATCTTCCTTTACCGTTCTGAATCTCTACTACGCCCTCTCTATGCCTTTGTACTCCAAGGATTGCCGGTGTCAGCTCGAGACCGAGTCTTGATGACCATGCTCCCGGCACGCCGACGTGAGTACGTTGGATGCGGATAGAGCAGGGCATGAGCAAACTGTAAGCGTACAGCACGAGGACCTTTGGAGGGGAAGGCATCACGCTCGATAGATGGAGCGCATCGATGAGGGCCATGTTTTCCATTTTATCTCTTGTCTTTGCTTCTTATGTGCGTGTTCACTGGCATGTCCTTGGGGAAATAACAGTCCTATCCGTAATAAGAAACTCTGGCTATGACGAGGAGAAAGAAGGAAAGGCAAAAACCCCAAAAATAAAAAACCCACTAGTTAATCGTTCGTTAAACGCAGCCTGGCGCCGAGCAGAAAGGCACGGATAGGTAGGGCCAAGAATGGGTGACGAGGCGAACCAACATTGGCCTACTTGAGCTGCTGTTTCATTCTGGGTTTCACTCACCACAGAAACGTCCACAGGAGCGACCGCTCGTTGTATATGCACATTCATGCAGCTGTGATCATGAACGCTGATCCGTTTTAAAGTCGCGGTCCTATGGCTTGGCCGGGCTCATCCGGATCTTATTCTCCCGAAATGAAGTGGCCGTGCCTATCTCAGGTATGCTCGTTAGCTTCACCCAGTCCGGCGTTGGTAAGCTTCGCCGTGAGCCTCGGCTCATACGTAGTTCCAGTCGAAGACGAGTTGAAGCAAGCCGCACAGCAACTCGACTTCTGCAACTTGCTGTTTTGCTAGCCATCGAGCAAGACGTCCCGCTTCGTTGTCAACATGCCAGTCACGATCCCAGCCATTGTGAGCCTCCCGCTTCCGGAACGCCGTCACGTTCTCGCTAACGTGCACACCAGGTGTCGCATCGCATCAGTGCCGAGGCCGAGAAGCTGCTCGACGTCGTGGCGACCTTTGTGGAGGAGTGCATTCCGTGAGCGCGCTCGCCTCCTCGATCCCCTTCTATCCGTGCTTTCCCGCGGCCTCGCGTGTCGTGCAAGCTCATACCAGCGAGGCAGTGCCGACGCCGTGCTCGAGGCCCAAACCGGGGAGGGCGACGCGCGCTGAAAGAGCCGAACGCGGGTCGTTGAAGACCTCAAGGCGCGGGCGCGCCACCTCGGCCTCTGGAACATATTCCTGCCCCGCGGTCACTATGCCGAGTCGCCCGGCTGGACGACGCTTTAATATGCGCTCATGGCAGAGTGGCTCGGCCGGTCGCGTGTTGCTGCCGAGGCCTGCAACTGCGCGGCCCCCGAGACCGGCAACATAGAGGTGTTGGCCAAGTACGGC
>KN173724.1:443561-471572 GCA_000758425.1 Nilaparvata lugens yeast-like symbiont | reverse complement strand
CAGGAGCAAAAGGGTCAGACGTTTCGTTGGCCTGGTGCACGCAGCAAGTAGCCAGCCATTCAGCCCTGCACGAACGTCGGCAGGCTGCCCCTCCGCCTGCGTTACTCTTCCGCTGCGCTCTTTATTTCTCTCTCTCTCCGTCTGTGGGCTCCCTCGCATCCGTCGTGCCAACCTCTGAAGCTTCCTCGCGGCCTCTAGCACGGAAGACAATCGACACGCGGGGGTGTGGTCCAGTCTTACGTTCTTGTCTAGCGTTTTCAGCCTTCGTCTAACCCCAATATAGAGACCGACCTTCCGCACATCTTGTTGCTACTCGTCTTTTACCATGTCGGGCACCGTCCTAAGCGATAAGGACGTCAACGCCCCCTTGGTGGAGCACCAAAAGCAACAGGAGTCGGCCAAGGACGTTAAGAGCATGGAATATCATCGCCAGGTATTCCAGTCCAAGATGGCTGAGGAAAAGTGCGTTCTCTCACGCTCCCTTCGCACGTTCTACCACTCTTCTATCGTCTTCATCCCGCGCACTCCTCCCGTCGGGACGCTTTGACTGAGCAGGGCTTTCGCTAAACACAGGGCCGCTAAATACGTCTCGCCGTCCGACAACATCATGAGCCCTTGCTCAGCCAAGATCAGCGCTTTGCGCAACAAGCATGCCGCAAAGTCAGTCCCGGTCCTTGCCCTGCCGCTGGGGCCCTGCACGGCTCCAAGCCCAGCCCCGCTAATGGTTCGCCATGAATATCAAGAGTCAAGCCCAAATCTCTCTTCGCTCAGGCGAGCACTAAGAAGCTCACCGAAGAGAACGCCCTGGGCGCGCGGTCCGTCCAGCCATGAGTGCGATGTGCCGATGGCACCTGATCCTGTCGACACCGTTGCTTGAAATCTTTGGGCCTGCTATTCGTTCCGGCTCTCTGCGCTTGAGCGACTTGGGCATTCGCGTCTGTGGACATCAAGGGCATTGGAAATTCGGCATTTGGGGGACATGGAATTGGATTCGTTTCTTCTGCTGCGAGCTCCTCTTAAGCTCGTCTTCATATATTACGCCGACGGTGCGCTTTTAGTAACACATAGCCAACGCATGACCCGTCTTCCGCACCTGAGTAAAGGCCTGGGTGATGTACCGTTTTGATTTTTCTTTTTTAAAAAAAGTCCGCCACGGCATTTCAAGATGCCGTCCCGGACTGATGCCGCCTTGGACTAGGCTCGCCAGGCGCCAACAATGTAGACGACGTCCTCGTCGGCAACCGTGTGGCCTAGTCCGACCCTCTGCGGCACATGTCTCGCGCTTGCGCCCCATACAAGCGCGTATTTGAACGTGTCCTTCATGTTGCGATGGATGCGGTCACACACATCCTCGATGGTGCTGTGATTGCGAACGATCAGGGCCTCGTTAAAGTCCGGGTCGATACCTTTTCGCTTCGTGTAGATTCGAATGAGATTCAATTCTTTCCAGCATCGGTCGACCACGTCCTGGATGCCAAGATCTAGCTCGCAGCTTATCACCACCGTGTGGGGTTCGCGCGCCAGGCGGTCGAGAAAGTCGAGCGATACGCTGTCGATCTTGTTGTACACATACAGGCACTTGACATACTTGCGGTGATCCTTCATAATAACGTCGATAAAGTCGTCGACCGTGGCGTTTTCGTCGCGGATCAGCACCTTGCAGTTTAGCATCTTGTAGTCGCGCAAGATGTTGTACAGCATCTTCTCGTCCAGGTACTTGGGCGGCGTCTGAAACGTGATTTTCATTCCGCCGGCCTTCTTTGCTTTGATATAGATATTTCTGCTATCTGTCAGCGCATTACAGTCGCCGCCATGGAACCCCGACTTCGCCTTACGGTGGCTCCCGATTGAGTCGAATGCCGACAGCCTCCAGCTCGGCCTCCAGCAGTGCGCGTTGCTCGGCCTTTTTTGTTGCGTCTAATACCATTAGGATCAAGTCGCTCGTCTTGGCGGCCGAGATGACCTGCCGCCCGCGGCCTTTTCCATCGGCCGCACCCTCGATGATTCCGGGCAGGTCGAGAAGTTGGATCTCAGCACCACCATACTCGAGAACGCCCGGAATAGCCGTCAGGGTGGTGAAAGCATAGGATGCCACTTCGGACCGTGTCTTGGTGACCTTGGAGAGAAAGGTCGACTTTCCAACCGACGGGAAGCCGACCAGGGATATGCGCGCATCGCCGCTCTTGCTGACATCAAAGCCCGAGCCACCACCTCCTCCAGCCCCAGGTCCAGGCTCCAGGAGTTGGGCTCGGAGACGAGCGAGTTTTCTGATTCCGTTAGAATGCGCAGGACGTTGGCCTAGTCGGCGCTAAGGCGAAGCTTGCACATGGGCCGAGATTCAAATACCCTTTCAACAATCCCAGGTGATACTCTTGACTTTGGAAGTCAGCTGATGACTTACGCAGATTAATCGGTGCCCACAGCCAAACCTGTAGCTTTATTCTCTGAAAAACAGTTAGCTCGCTGATTTGCATTAACATTGGTTGGTAGTCTAGGTAGATAGCCGATTCGTGAACATGTTAGATCGTGTCCTTCTGAGGCCAAAGAAAATAAAGTAGATTTCGGGCCTGCTTTGATGGACAGAGTCAATCAGGGCTCTCACTTTGCGTTCGTCTCATCTCCTCCTCAATCCTGAACAATTGTGTCAGTGCGTCAGCCCGTCGCCAGGGGCTGCGAAAAGCGCCTACTCCTTGATATTTTCCGTGATTTTCACCATATTGCAGAATTATATATTCGGGAGGATCACTAGAGCTCTGGACGTTGGCCGTACGGAAGAAATTTTGGCGTATTCAGCTCACAAATTGTTCTCCATCGGTCCCCGAAAGCGGGATTCACATACAGGCAGAATTGCGCATAGATCTCACCGCCTTTTTATTATGACTTTGCCCCGCTCATTGTTGATTAAGTAACGCGGCTGAACCTCCTTGTCCGACCGACTAGGACTTTATCCGCCTCGGCCAAAGACGACATGCAGAAAGCGTGAAGAAAAGCAACCTTTGTCAACCCCAGATTGTTCTGAAATCGTTTTCACACAACTCTTGCCAACGCGTAATTTCCGACGTTCAAGATATGAAATCTGCGGCTGCAACGATTGAACACCCCGGCGACGATGCGGCTGTGACTGTGACGGACTCGAAGGTCGCTGTTCCGGCAGAGAAGAAGACGGTGAAGAAAATTATCCGCCGAAAAAAGCGACCAGCCAGAGCGCAAATCGATCCCAGCAGCGTCAACTCGGAGCCAGCTCCGCAAACAGGCACCGTCTTCAACAGTATGGTATAGCAAGTGGTCCGGAGGTGATCGCGAATCCCACCAGCAGTTTCATGCCCGTGGGCGGTGCAACGTGGCCAAAGACAGTGGCTACACCAAGGCAGACAAAACCGCAGGGAGCTATTTCTGCCTGAGATTTGCACGAGGCCTCTGTCCAAGAGGCCAGGATTGTGACTATCTTCACCGGATTCCCGGGACATTCGATCTCTTTAGCCCTAATGTCGACTGTTTCGGCAGAGAGAAGTTTGCGGATTACCGCGATGATATGGGGGGCGTTGGTAGCTTCATGCGCCAGAACAGAACCATTTACGTCGGCCGCATTCACGTTACTGACGACATCGAG
This sequence comes from Nilaparvata lugens yeast-like symbiont, assembly GCA_000758425.1. NCBI lineage: Eukaryota > Fungi > Ascomycota > Nilaparvata lugens yeast-like symbiont. Next base: position 467,962 of record KN173724.1, on the reverse strand, counting down.
GAGATTGTGGCACGCCACTTTGCAGAATGGGGTCCCATTGAACGCAGTACGTGACAAGCTTCTCAAAATTTCCTAGCTCATGCTAACCTGAACAGTCCGTGTTTTAAATTCGAGAGGCGTGGGTTTTATCACCTACATTAATGAGGCGAATGCCGAGTTTGCTAGAGAAGCCATGGCCCACCAGTCACTCGACCACGATGAAGTTTTGAACGTTCGATGGGCAACCGTCGACCCTAATCCTATGGCGCAGAAGCGTGAGGCCAGAAGGATCGAAGAACAGGCAGCAGAGGCCATAAGGAAGGCCTTGCCTGCAGAATTCGTGACGGAGATTGAGGGCAAGGACTCCGAGGCGAGAAAGCGCAGACGGATCGAGAGCAGCTACGGGCTTGAAGGTTATGTAGCACCGGATAAGGTCCACTTTTCTCGGGGCGCCAATGCCGTGAACCCTCGAGGTCGCCAAGGCTATGTTACGGAACAGCAGCGCGACCAGGTCCCCTCGGCCCCACAGATACCGAAGCCGGCGCAAATCGAGCTGCCTACTCAGCAGGAGACGGGCATCTTCTCGGAGAGCACTCTTGCGGCTTTGAGTCGAGCAACAGTCTCGGTGCCACTGCCATCCACTATGCAAGCGGCCGACCTAAGGACGACTGGGGCTCTAGTGGCTTACGGTAGCGATAGCGATGACGAATAGTAACGAACAGCGTAGGAGGAGACGCACAGCGTGCTCGGCGCCGTTGTGCCTCATACACATGATACCATTTCTCAACTTGTCAAGCGGAAAATGCTGTTTTCTTCGTTTGGCTGTCGGATACGAAGTGATACAAAGCTGGGCAGATGGGCGAGGACCGATGATCCTTGACTACGGCCTGTGACGAGACTCCAGTCTAGTTGGAGAGGAATTGGCTGGTTAGTTGTGACGGGGTTCAACAGACGGAACCAGGACAAAGCTCAGTTGGACTACTCTCATCATGGCATCCGATCCTGAACACCATGCTTGCGACGAAAAGCGGGAAAGAAAAACACAAAAACCAGACGGATTCAGGCCTCACGGTCGCGCATTCTCCTTGTCACCGGCGGCTCGTTCCGGGCGCGCTTCTTGTCCGCCATGCGCTTCTCGATGCGCGCCAGCGCCGCAGCCCGGCGCTCGGGGGGCAGCGCCCTGCCCTTGGGCGCAGTAGGAACGGGCGTACTGGAAACGAGACCAATGGCGTCGGCATGAGGTGGTCCACCGAGACGGGCGAAGTGGCCGTATAAAAGATCGATGTCGCCGCTGCCCTCGCCATCGCTGTCCAGCATTCCCGGCAGTGCGCCGGTGCGACGGACCTCGGCCTTGACCTCGGCAACATCGTTGGGCGCCATAGTATCCCCGGACTTCACCGTGGGCGCGCTGATCGTGTGACGTGGTGTGGCGTCACTGCCGGCCAAAGCCTTATTCCGGGGCGATCGCGGTACAAATGGCTGCCATTTAGACTTTGCGTGGTTCGTCCGCTCCATCAGGGCACCAGATGCCGCGGTGGGCGCGACGGCCAAATCGTCGCCGGCCTGCTCTCTCATCCTCGTCAGTCGCCGAAGGCCGGGTCTTTCGGTGTCGTGAGAAACAAAGACATCGTCATATATCGACGTCTCTTCCCTTCCAACATGTCGGTGTCTAGGGATTCGATACGCCACATCTATGCCACAATTCGGCTCCTGGCTTGGCTCGGAGCTGAGGCGTTGCTTATCAGTCCGGTGGCGAGTTGAGCTGCTGAGCTTCAGGACTTTGACCTCCTTTTTAAGGTCAGATATCTTGATATGAGCTCGTTCCAGTACGGCTTTTGTGTCCGCCTCATAGGCCTCGCTCTCCTTCCGATATGCTGCAAAGGCGCTCTTTAGTCGGCGGAGCTCTTCTGTCTTTTTATTCGATTCGTCCTTCAACTGGTCCAGCTGAGTTTTCAAGACTCGAGCTCTACTCCCTATCGCGGAAGCCTCTCCATCAGTTTCGTTCTTGGCTGCAGCCTTCAGAGCAGAGACCTCTCCGCGAAGCGAGTCGAGCTCTCGCAGCTGGATGCGAGCTCGACGGAGTTCCCGCTGAGTCTCGACCAGCGTTTTCTGCGTCGTCGGCGACGCCGCTGTCTGGCGCCTATACCGGCCCATTCCCGTAGAAGCTCCTTCCTTTGTGCGCACGAGCTCGTCAAGTTCTTTTTCAAGCTCTTGGACGCGACATCGGTACTGGGCTGCGGAGGCCGTCTGCCTAGAAAGCTTGGAAAGCAGCTCCGTGGGCTCGTTGTCGGAGGAGTGGCGCTGCCGCGATACAATCTGAGATGCGTTCTCGGCGATTTTCTTTTCCATCTTGATAACTTTCTGTTGTTCATCTCGCAGCCGCTCAGCCAATTGAATGGCCTCGGCGTCCTTTTGGCGGGCATAGGACTTTGCTAGTTGCTTATACTTGAGCAGTTTTTCCATTTCTGCCTTGGCTTCCTGGTGATACTTTTCAAACTGTTCTTTCCAGTAGCGGCCAGACTCGGAGTGAGGCTCGTTCAGGTCGACGGTCACGTCATGAGTGCAAACGTCTTCGCCGTGGTCTTCCTTCCATTCGCCCTCACTGTCGGATTCGGCGACGGGCGAGCCCGTGCTGGCATTCTTGGCTTCCCAACGAGAATTTATAGGGGGATTCGCGTTCCGTAGTCGACCATGTCCATCACTTATCTGTTTCGTCCTCGTCTCCCCGCCCAAGCTTGGCTTGGATGTGCCTGCCGGGTCGTAATCGAAGGAGACGCGCTTGTGACGCGTAGTGCCGGTGCCGGGTGTCAGGAGGATACCGGGTGGCTTGGACAGAGTTCCTACGCCCTTTCCGGCCTTGGCTTCCGCTGAAGTTGCCGTGGTACTGTGACCTGGATTTAGCTCTGGCCGGCTTGGTGCGCCAGCGGTCCGCGGTGCCGGCGTCCCAAAGAGCGCGCTCTTGAAGGCTCGGGCGGCAAACACTGGCGCGGGAGTGTCCGGCTCCTCGAGCCGCGTCGGGTCTGTATACAGAAGACCTGGGATTAGCGAGACTGCACCGTACCATCTTGAGGCAGCGTCGATGCATGCATGTGGTTACCTCCAGCGTCCGCGTCCGGCGCGTGCTCACCGCGCTTCAGCATCCAGCCGAGCATGCCGAGGAGAGTAGGCTGAGGCGGCCCAGGCTCGAGAAGTCTTGTCTCCGGAAAGCCGTCGCAGCGACGTAGGAGCCGCTGCTTCTGCGTGAGCGCAATCGAATGCACCAGCTGGGTGGCGTGTCGCGTAAAAGATATCGGCCTTTTGCTGCTTTGTTTACCGAAGTCGGCCGAGTGAGCCCTGGGACCCTTTTTGGCTGCAGGGCGTCGACGCCCTACACGCCACCATGGCAACCCGCCTAAGCCCCCCTGTCAAGGTCCGCTGGCCTCATGGCCCTACAGGCTCCTTTGGCAGTTACTTTAACACGAGGGACCATGAAAGGACCTCCTGGTTGTCAGCATGACTGCTCGAGACTGCGTACTCAATACTTTTATTCGCCGCTATTGAAACTCTTATTTCTGTTTTCAATACATCCCCTGTCTGACCTCAGCATGTCCTGTCTCAGATGAGCCTCTGTGGCGTTCCTGGCCCCACCGGATTATAGAAACTCTCTCCAGATCATCACGAAACTCCTCGCCCAAGGGCGCGTCGAGCTACGACTTAGATTTTATATATGTTCCTAGTCTTTCTACTCATGCTTCATCTGGGGTGAGTGCCGCAGCCTTGTGAGGCTGTGACACTTGGATATCTAGAACTCGCGCCGTTATGGCAGGCAAAGCGTCTGAGCCGTCGAAACCACCACTGAAAACCGGGCATACAGACCACGACTCGAGCTTTCCCGGCCTCAAGCCTGCCGACCGCGGCTCCAACACAAGAATCGAGTATGGGGAGCTCCAGCAGAATGAAGTGATGGCTCTTGAGGCTATCTACGGAGACGACTTTGTAAAAGACGACAAGGCGTCCACGGCGTGGAAGGTTTGTACCGTGTCCGTTCCCATGTGCCTGTAGTAGGTAAAAGCAACTGCTGATGCCGATGTCATGCAGAAAGCCGAGCCTTCTTTTGAGATAAGAATCAAAGCGCCAGCCGACAGTGACTTTGCTGTGACGGTTGGTTGTGTCATGACAGCGACATACCCCAAGACGCCACCTCTGCTGACTGTCAAAGGCATGGACAAGCTGCGAGAACCCACACAGGCCAAGATCCAAAATTTTATTGATACGGGGCCCAAGGCTTTTGCCAAGGATGAACAGGAGATGATTGACAAGATCGTCGAGAGCATCAGAGTACATCCTGGAGGATGCAGCGCAAGCAAGTGCAGCTGAGAAACAGATGCCCTCTCTCGAAGAAGAGCGAGAACGCCATGAGGCCCATATCGCTAGGCTGGCTCGGGAACAGAGTGAGCAAGAGGAAAGCAAGAAGCTGGAAGCGTCCAAGGAAGAGGAGCGAATCATGTCCGAAATGGTTCAACAGCAGCTTCATCACCAGAAGCGCAAAGCGAAAGAGTACAAACTGAGCCGCCGCCCGGCCGACTTGAACCCTATGCATGCTGGTTCCGATCGTGATCAGATAGACTTTGACCAGCTCTGCGAAATGTCCGACAGGGAGGGAAACTTGATCGGATTTCGCTCTGTTGCTGGTAAATGCGATGCCCAAAAGGGCCCGGTTTCTATCGTCTACACCGTCCGCCCAGTCCTCGTGCAGGGCCAAACTGAGCAGACGATGGCTCTGAAAGAGGCGGTTGTACGCTCGAGGGAAAGGGATCCTTCAGACGTCAAGAAACAGATCCAGTCCCTGGAATCTCGCCTGAAAGACCTGAAAAGCACCAAAGAAGTGCGCCATCGCCACCTTGTTGAAATCATAGACTTTAAGATCGAAGGCGGTCGTCCCGGCGAGCCGACAGCCCATAAATTTTGGACGGTGAGCATCCTCACTCCCTTTGCCAGTAAAGGATCTTTGGATGCGCTGCTGGAGCTTGCTCCCTGCATCGAGATCGACAAGGTCCGGTCGTGGACGCGAGATCTGCTTGATGCTTTACACTTCCTCCATAACAAGGACATCGCACACCAAGACATCCATTCTGGCAACATACTGCTGTTCTACGAGCCTACAGGAGAGGTGGTGCCCAAAATATCCGATGCTTGGTATCAAAGAGAGTTGCACAATGCCAACACCAGGAGACAACATCTTCCCGGTCTTGGCACTGCGAAATCTGCTTACTGGCTACCCCCGGAGACCGCCGGCGCATCGAAACCACAGTACACGTACAAGACAGACATATGGGATTTTGGGGTCGTTTTCGTACAGATGATCTTTGGCCGTGACGTCCTTCGAAGGTACACATCGCCAAAGCATCTCATGAAGTCGCTTGACCTTTCCCAGCCATTGCAAGAACTAATGGGTCATTTCTTCACACAAGACAAACAAAGCCGCCGGCGCGCTTTTGAAATCAGCTCTAGCGAGTTTTTGGCCACCGATGCTCCAGTCTTTCATGATGACACCTCGGCTCCAGTCTCGTCTTCGCCGACGATACCGTCGCAGCAAAGCATCCCCTTGAGAATGAGACGCGGGTCCACGACTCGGGGTGCAGTTGGCTCAAGATATGCCGAAGATTTCGTGGAGGAAGGACGGCTTGGAAAGGGAGGTTTTGGCGAGGTTGTGGTAGCACGAAACAAGCTCGATGACCAGGTTTACGCCATCAAAAAGATAACCCAGCGACCACAGGCCAGCCTGACGGAGGTGCTCATGGAAGTCCGCCTCATCTCACTGCTCAGTCATCCCGCCATCGTACGGTACTATAACAGCTGGGTCGAAGAAATTGAGGATCCAACAGACCACGAGAGCGACTCGTCAACTGAAACATGCACCGACGAGAGCATTGAAACAGTGTCGGCGGGCATCGACATCCAGTTCGCGGCAAGTACCGGGGGGTTAGATTTTATGTCGTCTAACCCCGCGGTTGAATATACCGAATCTATCTGTGAAAACGAATCCAACCAAAGCGATGACGATGACGAATTTTCGGATGACGAAAGCAGTGGCAACGAAGCTTGTGGTGGCAGGCCTCGTACCGTGCCACAAGAGGGCGCGAGATCGCTGCGACGCCGAAGACTAGGGAGACCGCATAGGAAGATACTCTACATTGCGATGGAGTACTGTGAAAAACGTGTGAGTTTCTGCGGTCCAGCGAAAGCTTTGAAGTATAAGAACGCGTACTAAGACTTGATAGACGCTTCGGGATCTCATATCGCGCCATCTTTGTGAGAATACGGCCGAGATCTGGCGCCTGTTCCGCCAGGTCTTAGAAGGCTTAGCATACATCCATGGACTCAACATTGTCCATCGAGACCTGAAGCCGGAAAACATCTTCATCAGCAGCGGCCTCGATGGCGTGGATAATGTCAAGTTAGGAGATTTCGGCCTTGCGACAAGTGGACAGTTTTCGGCCGATAGGGTGGCCGCTAACATGCTTGATATTGATGATGACATGACCAGAAGCATCGGCACGGCATACTATGCTGCGCCCGAAGTCAGGTCGACAGCGAACGGAATGTACAGTACAAAAGTGGATGTGAGTGACTGGCAAGCCATTTTAGTGGAGGGAGCAGCAACGCTGACCAGCAACTAGATGTATTCACTTGGAATCATCTTTTTCGAGATGTGCTACGAGCCGATGATGGGCATGCAAAAGGCCGATGTCATCGCCCAGCTCCGGCGCTCGGACCCGGTGCTCCCGGCCGACTTTAAGCCGGCGAATAAGGCTCAGACCGACATCGTGCTCGCACTCGTGAACCATAATCCCAAGGAAAGACCGTCGAGTGCGGAGCTGCTTGACAGTGGCAAGCTGCCAGACCGCTTACACGATGAAACTATGAGGCGCACGCTTGAAGGCCTCAAGGATACAAACTCTCCATACTATCGCGAGATGCTTCGCATGTCCTTTTCCGAGCCTGTCAAGGCGGCCAAGGATAACACGTGGGAGATGAACTCAGACTGTCCCAGTGTCGCCGAGCTGCTAAACCAGAGAAGCATCAAGCAAATGCTCGTATCGATTTTCCGGCGGCACGGAGCCTTGGAGACGCCTCGGAGCTTCATTTATCCCAGGTCGGCGCACTACAGAGATAACGTGGTCAGGGTTTTGGACGAAAGCGGTACAGTTCTTCAACTGCCATTCGACTTGACCATGGGTCACGCGCGAACAGCGGCGAAGCAGAACATCAAAATTGAGAGGAGTTTTCAATTCGGGACTGTATTTCGGGATCGGAAGGAGGCGGGCCACCCTTTGATGTTCGGCGAGGTGGACTTTGACATTGTTACCAACGACGCCCTCGATCTCGCGCTCTCGGAGGCGGAGGTATTGAAAGTGCTGGACGAGATCATCCTGGCATTTCCATCACTCTCATCGGGCCAGATGTGCTTCCACATCGGCCATTCAGACCTGCTACAACTCATCTTTGAGCATTGCGGCGTCGAACCGGCGCGCAGACGTGCGGCCGCTGATGTGCTTAGTCGGCTCAACATCCACAACCATAACTGGCAGAAGGTCAAGCGTGAATTGCGTGCGCCGGCCGTGGGAATTTCAGCCACCAGCGTCAACGAACTTGAGCGGTTCGACTTTCGAGGTAAGGAGGGAAGAAATGTGCAGGTGAGGAGAGGGGTACTTGTGCTCACATGGGGACAGATGCACCGAATAAGGCATTCTCGAAGCTCAAGGTGCTGTTTCGAGGGAGCGATATGTACCAAAGAGCCTCATCGACGATTGCACACGTCAAAGAAGTGGTAGAATATGCCAAAAGATTTCGAATTCGCACCAAGGTTTACGCCAATCCGCTCAACAGCCTGAACGAAAGCTTCTATGTCGGGGGCATTTTATTCTCATGTCTCTACGACGGGGGAGTGCGGGACGTCTTCGCAGCCGGTGGCCGGTACGATCAGTTGATGAAGGAGCACCGACCCAGGCTAGGCAGCCGGTTTAACGAGAAACACGCGGTAGGGTTCGGCCTGGCGTGGGACCGACTGACGAGGATCCCGAAAGCGGGAGGTAAGGCGTTGACGAAAAAAGCTGAGAAGGAAGCCAGCAGCCTTTGGGCGGAAAAGCGGGTGAGTGGCGGGGAGAACCGCGTGAACCGATTGGCGAAGGTTTCTGACCAGACGTGTGCCCAGTGCGAGGCCCTCGTGGCCTGTTTGGATGGAGGCCTACTTCGGTCGACCGGTATCGACATCCTTCAGTCGCTCTGGGAGCACGACATGAGCGCGGAGCTCGCTAAGGACGTACGATCGCCAGAGGATATGCTGTCTAAGTACCGACACGAAGGCTATTCTTGGATCTTGGTCATTAAACAAGACTTGAAAGTCAAGATCAAGACAATGGACCGAAACGACGTGGACGACATGGATATCTCGACGGATAAACTGCTGTCATGGGTGCGTTCGCAGGTGCGTGAGCGAAACACCAAGGCAGCCAACAGAGTCAAGGGTCAGTCAGAAGCGGCATCGTCGACAATGGGGGACAGGACACAGATGCAGGAAGTCGATTTCCTGGTGGCGCAAACTCGGAGCAAGAAATTCAACCGGCTGGCTGTGGTGGACAAGGCGAAGGCCAGCGCGGCCAATTGGGTAGAATCTTTCCGGGACGGGCCCATTTTGGTGATCGAGACGACGGACCAGGTGATGGATCTTGTGCAGGAGACGCGCATGTCAGACTCCGACAGCTGGAAGAAGGCTGAGGAGGCGGTGGCGACGTCGGAGAAGAAGTACGTACGGGAGATCCACGACCGGTTGGACATGTGGCGGCGACGGCTGGAGAGGGAGGATAGGAGTCGACTTGCGTATCTATATAACCTGCTGACGGGGACGAGCTTCTACTACGACCTGCGAGAATGAAGCGGCGCTAAGGAAGCGGCGGAGGCTGGTATGGATTGTTGATGTTGGCGTATAATTATACGAAGCATACAGATGACTGTTGGACCCCACGGCGGCCACGAGCGAAGACGAAGACGACGGCTAGAGGGCCTACCCAGTCTGGTCTCCTCAGAAGGGCAGATCAACAGGTGATGAATTGCCCGGAGCGCTATCTCGAAACCTATCCTGACTTGACGGGAGACGATCTGGGCGGGAGGTTCTCGGTCGAAGCGATGATTGTCGCCAGTACCATGGAACGCTCCTACTAACGAGGGATATAGCCCGATACATGCGCGATACCGGCAGCAGACCTCTGCGGTGCTCGTGGATTAATGTACAAGACAAGAGGCCGCAGGCTCCAATGTTAGGTCGGGCGGCCTTGACGCAAATGGCCCACTCGCGCTACAGACATGCGATGCTGACCCGCCCCGCCGTAGCCTGAGGCGTTCCGCCGCAAGTGCCAACGGCCCATGCCTCGCTTCTGCTTCTTCTGCTTCTTCTCCTACGCATAGGCGATTACTGCCCTCCGGCGCCATTTTCCACAAGGTTTCGAATACCCTCAACTTAAATTTTATGGCCTCCTCGTCTGCCTCATCAACCGCTTCGCTTGTGGCTGTCACCCTCTATCTTGTTCGCCTCATCCTCTTCATCCGCCTTGTCCGTCTCATTCGCCCCCTCAATCGCCTCCTCTTCTTTAAGTGATCGAGTACACGAGCCAGACTTTTGGTACGGTCCCCGTACTATTCTCTCGACGTTTTCAGAGCACGCCCGCTCTACTGTTCGACTCCAACGCCTCCTCTCTTCCGTGTCCCCTCCACTACAAGCCGACGTAGCCGATCGACTTCCTCCCTCTCCCCCCCTTGACATGGCGCAGAAGCGGCTGATGCAGGAGCTCATATCTCTTTATAAGGAGAAATGGTTGCACATCGAGGTATACCCGCGTCGTTGCCTCACCTAACGCCGGCACTGACATGGCCGGCTCGCAGACGGACGAGGACAATCTGCTGCGCTGGAAGCTGGGTCTTTGGGTCGTCAATCCAGACAGTGTGTGGCACGGAGCATATCTCAGGGTAATAAGCTGCTCTATCCCCTATTTATATCGGCTCGAGCGGCTCGACGTCTTACTGACGATTCTCCTCTGCTCAGGCCGAAATGAAATTCTCCAACGATTACCCATACCAGCCACCGACTTTCCGCTTCCTCACACTGGACATCTTCCATCCAAACGTCTATACCGACGGAAAACTGTGCATCTCCATCCTGCACAGACCCGGAGACGATGAACAGTCGGGCGAATCGGCGAGCGAGCGCTGGAACGTGCTCCACGGCGTCGAGTCTGTTCTGCGTTCAGTCCTCCTGCTCATGGACGACCCGGAAATAAACTCGGCCGCTAATGTGGACGCCAGTGTGCTCTATCGTGACGATCGTAACCTGTACAATGCCCAAGCGAGGGCCGTGGTGGCCCAGTCCCTAAGGGATGTGCCTGCAGGCGTCGTGATGCCAACCCCGGCCCAACTAGTACCGGCTCCACAAAAGCAGGTCGACGACGACGCAAACTTTTGGAACATGACGGATGACAACGATAACTTTGCCGGCAGCGATAGTGATGAGGAAATGGGCGACTTTGACGAGGACGAGAACGAGGATGAGATGGAATAAGCGAACCACCATGTTTCCCCCTCCCCCACACCTCTTCGCGACTCTGCAACCTAGTCGTCGATTTGCCTGCTGGACGGCATCGTGCAGCCCAGCACCCCGGTGGCGCGCGAGACTAACTATTAGCGTAGCCTGCATCATAGCCAAGGGTGCATGAGCGTGGGATGGACACGGAGGCCGAGGTGCCAAGAAGAGTACGACGCCTCCGCCTGATCTTCGCGAACAAGCGCGAAGCATTCAACCGGGCTGTAGGTGACCCTCGACTATTTTGCTCGAGAGGAGCATTTTTTTGCGTTTCTACTGTTCTCCCATCTGTTCTTCTAGCGGCAGCGTCAAGTCACCCTTGCTGCCACTTATTTTAGCCCATAAAGAGCATATAGATGGCCGATGATGCTGATTGCACACCCTCCACGTGGAAATCGCATCTGCCATCCAACCACACCACGTTGTCCACCTTGGCGCTCAACTTGTCGGGACTATCTGGAAAACAGAAGGGCGCCCAACACCCTGAAAACCTGGCCTTAGTTCCGAGTAGAAGGAGCACGTCTCAAAGCAGTCCTTCCAGCACTCAAGGTGAACCATCGTATCGCATGATTCCCGGGGCAGGCACATGTGTGTTTCTCTCCCAGTTCCTTACTACCGTACAAAAGTAGTCAGCAAGGCGTCGCTCCCCTTTCGCTGCGCCGACTCGCAGGCTGTCTGCGGCGGTTGTCTGACTTTACAGTCGTCAACGTTCGCCCAGCAGCTCTTTGAACAGCAGCAGTCTAAATTTTTGGCTTCTCGTCCTATCGGTACGGCTTTCTTAGTCATCTACCCAGGCGGCCTCGCAGCTGCATTAAATACAGAGCCATCGCCGCCGTCTCGCTTCTAGCACCTGTGTCCCTCGCCCGGCTCCGACAAGCTCCGGGTCGAGTTCCCAGCCTCGGAATCGTGCTCATTCGTCGCTACCGCTGCCAGCGCTTGATCTCCAAGCCTACGGCAACGGCGGCGGGGCTCGTCAACGTGATCGGCATGGATCCCCTCGAGGCGGAAATCGCCCAGATCGCCGAAGTCGCCAGCCTCAACCCTCAAAGCGATCGCTCGATGATCGTCCGAGCTCTTAAGGTGACGTCGCTTGCGCCCATTTTTCCCTCGCTCCCCCGTCCCGTTGCGTCTTCGTTGGTTAACGCCGGCACCGGTCAGGAATTTGGAGGCAATGTCGAGTCGGTAGTGATGCAGTATTATGACGACTCCGAAAAGGTACAGACGCCTCTGCTCATCTGTTCGATCGAAGATTCCTAGCTGTTGTCCGGTGACTTAGCATGACGCAGTTTCGGCGAGTTTACTCGGGATGGGACGACGCCATGTTCTCTGCCGATAGAGATAGTTCCGAATACAAAACCCCCGAGTACCAGACCTCAAACTATCAGATCTCCGACGAACAAGAGGGCTTATGTGAGTGACAGCGCTCCCGGCGACTTTCGCTAGAGACGAGTTTGTCTATCAGCTAAGTATTGATAGCCTTTCACATTGAATCCGTGGACGACGCCATCAAGGGTGTTCTACCCTCTGAGGATCAATCCACCGCCTGCGCTCCGTCAAGGCCACCGTCAAGATCTGGCAAAGATCAAGCGTCAGAAAAGATAGATTGGCATCCAGGAATGGAAGTCACGACCGGTAAGACTTTGGCGCCCCGCCGCCACAACTGCTCGTCGGAACTGACGGCCTCATCTTCAGGGGACTCTGCGCCTTACACTCAAGAAGAAAAAGACATGCAACGCGCTTTACGGGAGTCCGCTCAGGAGGCAGGTATCATCATGCCGAAGCCGTCTCTCTCCCCCAATAGTCCTCAGGTCTCAAGCGTCGCCCCCTCAACCGACAGTAACCATGACCAGAACAACTGGGTCATGGTCCGGAGAAAGTCGGAAATCGTCAATGCTCCTCCACCCCACATGCGAAGGCGGCTTCGTGATGCACCGGCCTTTCTAGTCCAGGGCTTCATGACGACAACCCGCGAACATTGTCTTGGGGGGCTCATCACTATTTTCCACGAAATCCCCTTGGCTCGTAATTTGCTGCTCCGAAGCGGCTTCTCTGCCTCTTCTTATGGTTTTAACAGCGACTGGTGGAACGGTCGGGAAATCCTCGATAGCCGAACAAAAGAGGGGCTTCAGGTCGGCACAATCGAATGGGGCTCGAGCGTCGAGATTGCACCTGTTTATGAGCACGAAATCCACCGCTTGATGGCTTTTCTTGACCTTACCGAACGCAGTTATGGTACTGTGAGCGTGTTGACTGACATATTACCATACACAGGTATAAGCCCTGAGAAGGTCTTGTTCGAGCGAATCCTTCGCACGCAATCGGTGGACGGGCTCATGAAGCCGATCACGCACGTGGCCGCTCTCGATCCCATATCAGGCGACGACCCGAACGAAGAGGAGGCGAGCTTCGGTCTCTTGGAAATCGAGCCCGTATGGGGCAACTACGACGACATCAAGACGTTGTACGAGTCGTTGGACCAGGTCATGTGGAGCGATGCTCTACGCTCCTGCGGCGTGGTACCAGGATCGAGGATGGCCATGTTCAAGGACATGGGCGAGGTATTGACGCTCAAGTTCACAGGTCTTGGTCCCGAGGAATCCGTCGAAATACCGGTAGAATTTTACCCGGAAAGGTATCTTATCAGCCGAAAAGATGAGGCGCGGCGTATACAGCGCGGTTTGATGGAAGCCAGGAAAGCATTGATCGCCAACAAACGGCGCAGGGAATTGTTCAAAAGCTGGAAAGGAGACACGACTGGGGTAACAGGTTTAAATCAAGACGTGTGTCGCAAGGTCAGAGATCGATGCGAGGTTTACCGCAAATACCTTGAAGGCCGGAGCCAATTCCGAGTCATGGAGGAATCAGGCTTCGACTCCGACAAGTACCCGGTCTATCGAGCCGCGCCATGCCAAGCCAATGAGGAGGAAAAGGAACAGGAACGTGCTGTGGAAGAGATGCGGCTCATCATCGAACAACTGACTGATGTTGACGAAAACTTGCAAGGTGAGCTAGCGCGAATCGAGAAACTGGGCTTGCCAGCAATCATTAACGTGGGTCAACCCAGCCTTAGATCAAGAGTTGGATGCGATACGATCCAAGATGCGTTTTCTCGGGAGACTATTGACGGACCCAGGCAAGACTGATCGGCCAAAGCCGATGACGTGCAACAAGTACTTGCTGCGCGGCATCGCGACCCCGATTGACCTTATGTTTGTGTGCCGGCAGAAAGCAGAACCAAAAGTGACGGAGCGGCATGATCAATGGTGGAAGCTGGCCTACGCACCGTACTTGAACCCGCCGGTCATCACCGAGGTAAGCGACGGTTGCTTTGCTATCGCGATGAGATGACACCAACACGCAAGAGCAGAAAATCACCGTGGAGGACGCGTTGTCCGAGGTCTGGACAATCACGAGCACGCCACTGCTCGTATATGCCACCGAAGAGGCGCTCGAGGAATGGGAAGACGCTCTCCCGGCCGAGTTAACAGCGTTTGCCAGGACAGAAAACAATAACTTCGTGACAGAATTCAGGATGAAGACGACGGCAGCAGCAAACACGCACTCAGAGAGGAAGCCGAACAGCCAGGCGGCATCCGTCCTGAAGCCGGAAAGCCAGGCGGTATCCATCCCCAAGCAGATGCACCGTGCAGGAAGCGTCGACTCCATGGACAGCACATGGGCTTCGCTGGGAAGCGAGCAGGACGATGCGATGTTTCAGAAATTGGTTACCTCCGCGGTTTCGATCTCAGAGCTCGAACTCGACGAGGACATTCTCGGCGAACAAGAGGAGGTCCCTCAAAGAACTTCTTGCGTCCACAATCTCGCATTACCGACCTGATGCACACCGATCATCTCTGAAGGTAGCGGTCAGTTAACGACAAGCTGCCAGGACAAGGAACCGCCGCCCTTGCCGCCGAATCGGCCGACAGTACACCCTGAAGAAATGGTAGACAGCCGGTCGCAGGGGGCGGAACGCTCTGCCTCGACTGTGGAGGAGAACAAGACGCCCGAGATGCAAAAACGTGCAAGACCTCTCGTATTCGTGGCCGCAGCCGCTTCAAAGAGCGGGACACAGGCAGACATTGGGGAAGATGTTGGTATGGAACTAGAAGAATAGAGAAGGGAGCGGGACAAATGGACTGAGAGGGGAACTCCCGATGCACAGGTTTTCCCACGGCAGACGGACAGCGACTAGCCAGGACCAGGACTTGTGAGCGTACGAGTCACGGATGCACGCATAATGAAGCGAAAAGATCAGGCAGGGGGACGAGTCGGCGACGAAGGGGGGGCAGTGATGGTCAAGGACGCGACTTGTAGACCTAGATGTAGATGCAGGTGGTTGGGCCAATATATTAGTTAAGCAGGCACCTTAGCGCTAACCTTGGAGGATGATGTCATGGCGGACAAGGAGGCTGATGGCGAAGATTAGGTGATTGGAGGCAGAGCAAAAAAAGCCGGCCTTAAGTTAGCTGGTTAGTCAGGCGGGATGTCGCGAAGTTGACCAGGCAAGGAATTTTGCTTCCTCAACATTCGGCCCACATCAAGAACTTACCGGCAGCGACCCGCCCCCCAAAAACAGGTTCTCCGGACGAAAACTTCTCGCTACCTGTCAAAAACTCCATAAGAAATCATGGCTGGCGGCGGCGGAGGTGGTGGCGGCGGCGGCGGTGACGCGACTCTCTTTGAGGAAAGCTTCACAGTTACCGAACACGATCAGTCCAAGTACGACCGAGTGGCTCGCATCTCGTGCACATCGGGCGACTCACATACCGTCATGGTACTCGACATCAACGTGGAACTTTTCTCATGCGCCGTGTCTGACTCGCTGCACGTCGTGCTCACGACAACGCTATCGCCCGACGGCAGTAAAGAGGATAAGGGCTGGCGGGACGTGGGCAAAGGAGGCGATGCGCCGTCGACAATTGCCGACTTGTATGACTATGTCTGCCACGGCAAGATCTACAAGTTTGAAGAGACTTATGATGGAAATACCATGTGCGCAATTGACTCACTCTCTTCCACGTGTGGCTTTAGTCGCTGACGCGTCTTGTGCCCCCTGCTCTCTCTCTTTCTTCTTAGCAATGCGTATATATCCTTTGGCGGCCTACTCATGTCCCTTCATGGACACGTCAAAAAGCTGACGCCTCTGCGCGTCGACACAATCTATCTGTTGATTAAGAAATAGACGGACCATGTTACAGCCATTCCAATCACCTTTTTTTGAGGTCGACTGTTGATGGAGCCCCCTCTTTTGGACGTCATCACCCATCCCCAACTCCATGTTTTCCGCACCTTGTCGCCCACGCCCAAGTTCTACGCTTATATTGGCGAGAGCCTCCAAGAACCTTGCTCTGTCTCATGGCTATGGGCCCTCCATCAGCTCCGGTGAGGTCCCGGAAAAGGTAGGCGACGGTGCATCCTGCGCCTGATGACGGCAAGGTCGCTCTCGTTGAACGTCAAGACTCGATGGCGAATGAGAAAGTCAATCAGGACCAGAGCGCAATTATACTTGAATTTTCCGCTCAAAAGGTCTTGCTTGACTTGTTCTACGTCGCATAGAGAAAACTCTTCCACCTCGCCGTCCTTGGGCTGAGGCGTCACGGTAGAGGGCAGCTCGAGATCGTAGATCCACTGGCATTCCGGGTAGACATAGCCAGCCTCACCCAACGGCCCTTCGTCCGTGAGGTAAACGTACGTAACCGTACCAATGCAGCGAGCCTGCGTGCGTATCACATCGACCGGCAGACTTGCCTCTTCGTCTGCTTCGCGGATGATGCATTCACGAGCGTCTTCTCCAGTCACCAGCCCGCCGGCGACGGTGTTGTCGAGCATGCCCGGGAAAGTAGACTTATTGGCGGCCCTCTTGGGAACCCACAGCTTCAAGCCATGCGGCGCTGCGACGTCGAGGATGTAGGCGGTCAGATGTACGCCGTAGCGCGTTGTGCCCAGCAGCCCCATGGCCGTTCGCTCGATGCTGAGTAGCAGCTCTCCGTGGCGGCCGTAAATGGAGAAAAGCTCGTCGCGACAGCCTCGGAGCAGCTTGAATGTGCCGCGGTCACGCCAGTATCGGACTAGATTGGCTGCCACGCGGCTTCTTTCGTCCTCCGTCGGCAGCTGAAACAGGAGAAGCGTACGTTGGGCGTGATTCAGGTCCATGGCGCCGCGCACCCCCTCGGGGACCCGCGTGAGCTCGTCCACCACACGATCCAGCACATAACCGATGGGGTAGCGGCCTTGCTTATCTTCCCACAAAAGCGCGTAGAGTTCATGTCTGGCCAAGTCCGCCTCAGTTGCGTCATCATAAGGGAGTCTGCAATGGCAAGCCGAAGTCGGCAGATTAGCATTCGCTTCGGAAGAGGGGATAAGGGTGGAGGGACAGAGGAACCATTGATTAACAGAAATCATATAGTAAAAACAAGGAGGTACAACGAACCGATCTGCTGCATCAATCAGGTCGATATACGACTTCATGATGCGGGCGAAACCTTCACCGAGTATCGCAACGAGATTCTCAATGATGACGGGTAGACTACGAAGTACTAGGGGGCTCAGCTATATGGTATTTGGATATCTGGCCAACACTGTTTAGTCATATTATGGCAAGCCCCAGAAGATCGCGGTCGTGATTGACCAGCCCCATATTGGAGCCACAGCCACGTCATGGGGAGTGTGGTTCATTTTAGTGGGAGCATAGCTTGGGATACATCAAAATCCCCATTTCCATAATATCTCTCCATGCCCAAAGACTTGGCTGTTCACTCATGGAACTAAGCATCTTTTGAAGCCGCCATCTGATTGCAAGACGCTCGTGGAAAAAAGCTTTGTGGGTTCTTGCCCACAACGGACCCACGATTGAGGGCTTTAAAAATATAAGACGCTGGCAGACAGAATAGTTTGCGCTCAACGTGGCCCAGTCATGGTGATAGGTCCGCTCCTGGGCCTCCTCTTGCATGCTCCCATCAAGCTCGATACTCAATCACGAAGCGCCTCTCTACCTGTTGAAGCGTCGTCGAGTCGTTTTCGCCCTCGAACTTGAGGTTGACGCGCCCATCGCCATCCATGCTGTGCACCTCGGCCTTGTAAAACGTCGTCGTGTTCGGGTACAAGGCCAACACCAGTTTTCCGGCCTCCCAGTCGCGTAGAGTACTTGCTTGGCTTTCGGTGTAATGGCAATCATGCTACTTGCGCTTGACCGGTACTCCTTTTGCTTGCTTTGGTCGTCAGGCTCAATGTCCAGGACCTTGTACCGCCGACTCTTGCCCTCGCCCAGCACCTGTGCCACCTCGCCCAAGATCCAATCTGACGACTGCTCGCTGCATGCTGCCTTCGGTTTGAAAGCTACCGCATCACCCTTGGAAAAGACAATCCGCGACCGGCTGTTACCCGTGATTCCCGCGCCAACACTCGCGCCCGCGGGACCTTGCGGTTCTGCGCTGTCCGCCTTAGGCGGCATGCTGTCGCGATCCCGGTTGCTCGATCGGTCGCCGTGCTTGCGCGTCGATGCCGAAGACCCGACCGTCCCGCTGCCGCCGCCGCCCATGGGGCTCGGAACCGGCGAATCGCCTGCGCCATCAAAGTCGTATAGAGATACCGTGGCCGCCGCTGACGCCGCCGTACTGTCCCTTGCTGCCCTCTTGCCTGGTCCGGTCGTCGCTGTTGCTGCTCCATCGTTCTGTTCTTTGGCCACGACCACGGCCCGCAGTATTTTAAGCTGCTCTACGACTGACTTGAGGCTGGCAACGTTGGCATCAGAAAACTTGACTCCCTTGCGGCACAACTGTTCCATTTGCTTGATATGTTCGTTTGGAATCTTATCTGGATCCATGACGCCGACTTGCTTGTCTAGCTCGACAAGTTGGTTCAGGCTGTCGTTTTCGGCGTTGATACTCGACAGGATCTCGGCCATCTGCGATTTGCACGAGTCCCAGATCTGGGCCTCCTCGCCGTGCGAATTGTTACCGTTGTTACGGTTAGACCCACGGCCGCTTCGTATGCGTTGTGACATGTTACCAATGGTAGTTTCGCCACTGCTGTTACCTTGACTTCGTCTCTCAGCCTGATTCTCTTGCTTATTACCACTACTCCTTTGCTACTTGGTCGCGTCCGACACCCAAATGGTGTTTCTGTTTTCGCTGGCACTAGCGTGCTGGTTCTGACTTCTTCTCGGTAGTAGTTGAAGGTTGTAATATGGGCCTAGGTCCTCTGAGAGGGTTTTCAATTCCCTGCTGCTGGAATCATTCTGTCTAGGCATAGTGAGCTTCGCCGTTCTTCTGGGTGATCTTCTTTCAAAAAAATGACATAGACTGATTCATAAAAAACAGAGAAAGGATGACGAGAAAATCAGACAAGCCATAGGCAGAGGCGATGCAGATGCCCGTCGTGCACCGTCACGTTGCGTTTGCATTCTGAGAAATACCGCCCACAGTACAAGAAACGAACGCTGATAAAAAATACGACTCTGGTAGGCGGTAGGCAGTAATGGTCCCAACCATGGAAATACTAGCATCCAGACAAAACGAGAAGAGATGTAGAAAGAGAAAGGGGGGCAAAGGCGGGCTACCGAGAAAGAGCGAAAGTTGAATAGTGCTAGCAAAATCGACTTACCCAGTGCTGTCCGACTTGAGAAGATTACAAAGACGAGCGAGTATATGAAGAAGGTTGTCATGTGATGCAGTTTCCGAAGGACTGCTCAACCCATTTTATACATGTACGGCTAAGGCGGAAAGGTGTTTCCGTGGCAGCTGCCGTAGCGAAGTCTTTTGCTCTAGCTGTTGAGTCTATCTCGCTCGAGACCCTTTTCGCAGGCGGAGATCCTAACGGATTCAGAAGCCAGACCAATGAGGGATCGAAAAAGACCGTACAATGTTTGGATCAGATCTTGAGCAAGCACTTGAGCGGAAATATTGGATAAGCCGTCGGAGCGGTATATCATATGACGCACGCGGCTGAACGACAGATAGAGAAGGCCGGAGAGCTGACATCTGGGTGCGCGTAACTGCAAGGCGGCAAAATGCCGTCCTCAAAGGCGGTGAGAGATATCTACACACTGTGCGTATGACAAGTATGAATAAATATGTGCGTTGATCATGCGGGAGTAGATTACAAGCAAACAGTACAAAGTAAATCCTATATATTTCTGCTATGCACCCGAATTGATACAGTCAGTATTTTTGTAAATGGAGACCAATGTCGATTTGTGTTCCTGCCTTTGTGGTATCCGAATTTCTATTTCGCAACGGCTGCACAGTGTACTCGAGTGATGATAAGAGATGCCCCAGTCCTGAAGCGGGTCCGGTAGTGGCTTGGTCTCTCTTAGCCCCACATTATCAAGCAGAACCTACCCCAATCTGAGGGAAAGCGCAGCTACAGTGATAGGAAACCGCGGAAGGAGGGAGCCCCCCATCTCTCCATGAAGAGGCTTCGGAGGATGATTTCAAGAATATGGGGCGCCGAACGGCTGCAAAAAAAAATTCCGCATCCTGCCGAGCACACGCATCAACATGATACGCGCCAGCCCTGCTGACTGGCGCAACTTGGGCTCTCTTCCAACTGTCTATCCTGAGCACGGGGACTTGGCTGAGCATTATCTCACCCCGTTTTCGGCAGAATGATACTCTTCCGGTCATCCAGGCACAACGCATCAGCCCAGCCGCTGCGGTTCCGCGTCAAGTTGCGTGGCAGCGGTCCAAGCTTGCTGTCATGACCGTGGGGTGCTTTAAGCCAGGGGAGGCGCGATTAGCGCGTGCTACCGATCTCTTGATATAGGTACAGAGAACAAGTACGTGTCGTGTTCGCATTCTGTGACGTTGAAATACACGTCAATCAAGCACTGGTTAAACGAAAGAACAAAGTCTCCCAGCGGGGAGGAGTTGCTGTACATGGCTAGCTTGAAGCTGCAAGTGGGTCCAGAGAATTAGACCCCTTCAGAGATTGGTCAACGTAGAAAACCCTCAGTGCTTTGGCAGAGGAAAAAAAGGTTCTAGAAGATTCGTCGGCATTGCGAGAAAGACCGTATCAAGTGTCCAAGAAACGAGTGCACTGGAAAGGTCGCCGTGGCGGAAGCAAAGGGCCAGGTCAAGGTCGGGTAGTCGATTTCTCTTGTTGATTGTGGGGAGAAGGCATCACCGACTGGCTGATTGCATATTACTAGAGCGATGGGAAGAGCGAATGTGTCAAAAACTGCGTGAGATTTGTGTGTGCGTCGGTGTCACGCTTTGTGTACAAATGGTTGCTACACTCGTTCCGTATTTACCTCGCGAACGGCTTTACTTTGGCCTGCGTTGAACAGACGACCGAGCATTTCCGTTATTATACAGTAGGCAGAAGACTAGTTCCCTTAACTTGACTACCAACTTCACCTGCTTGCAGTGGCGAGCCAGCAAGCGTCGGCCGAATCTTCCACAAGGGTCTTGTGGCTAGTCAACCCCACTCAGGTGGCCATGAAAAACGCTTGGGGAAGAGGTAACCAACCTACCCACCCCAGCTAACTCACTTATTAGATTTGGGCCCCTAGAGAACCGGCGAGTCATTCATCTGTCTCCTTACACCCATCCGCAGTTCGCTTTTCGCATCCGCACCTTTCTTCAAGTCCCTCGGGTACCGGTCTTACTCACCCTGTCCTCCGCACACTAAGAGACCTTCAGCTGAGTGCTGAACGCACCTTGACACTGACTCGGCCGGCTAGTTTGTATTACAGCAGTCTCCTGTGGCCCCTCGTCTGCACCAACACGCGTTTCCTGGCGTCGAGCCGGGTTTCCCCAACATGGTCAAAGAAACGAAGCTTTACAACACGCTAGGCGTTAAGCCCGAAGCCACTCAGGATGAAATCAAGAAAGGCTATCGGTACGAAACGCTTCCTTTCATTTAATATTGTCGATGATTTCCGCCCTGGCCCCGCACCCGTAGACGTGCTAACCTGCGCGAGATTTAACAGAAAGGCCGCTCTTAAATGGCACCCAGACAAGAATAAGGACAATGCCAATGTCGCCGAGAAGTTCAAAGAATGTTCCCAAGCATACGAGATCTTATCTGATCCCGAGAAGCGCAAAATTTACGACCAGTACGGACTCGAGTTTCTGCTCCGAGGCGGTGCCGCTCCACCCGCCGAGGGCGCTGCTGGTGCAGGTGCGAGTGGACATGGTTTTTCTGGTGCTGCGGGCATGCCTGGCGGCTTTACCAGCTTCGATTTTGGAAACGCCAGCATGCCCGGTATGCGAGCCTTCCAGACCAGTGGTGGCGGCGGTGCCAGTTTCAGCTTCACTGATCCCGAGACTATCTTTGCCGACTTCATCCGTGGAGGTGGAGCCGGCTCCGGTGTTGAGGGAGACTTTCCTGGCATATTCTCCAGTTTCGGTGGCAGTGGCAGCCCGCGTGCCGGCCGGAGCAAAATGGGATCGAGTTCCGTCGATGGCCGCAAGCATGAGTCGACTCCTGAAATTGCTACCATTGAGCGGCCACTTGCTCTCACTCTCGAGGAAATGTTTCAAGGCACGACGAAGAAGCTCAAGATTAAACGGAAGACATTTGACGATTCGGGTAAGCGGATCTTGACGGACCAGATTCTGCAAGTGCCCATCAAGCCCGGTCTCAAGAAGGGCTCAAAGATCAAGTTTCCTGGTGTCGGTGATCAGGTCGAGGGCGGGCGCCAAGACCTGCATTTCATTGTCGAGGAGGTAAGTCGGAGCAACTCTCGCCGGCATGCCAAAGTTTGCCGGAAACTAATGGATTTTGCAGAAAGATAATCCACTTTTCAGGCGGCAGGATAATGACATACTCTACACGGTCACGCTAGACCTTAAGGAGGCATTAACTGGCTGGAAGCGCACGGTGACGACTATTGATGGCAAGCAAATCAAGCTCGACCGCGGCGGCCCGACGCAGCCCGGAAGTGAGGATCGTTACCCTGGTTTGGGCATGCCCTTATCCAAAAAGCCCTACCAGCGCGGCGACTTTGTCATAACGTACAAGGTCAATTTTCCCATGAGCCTAACTTTGACGCAAAAGAAGGCGCTTCAGGAGATTTTGTGAGTGACGAGCAAAAGCGTGCGGACGGCAGGACTGTTTTCCAGATAATGACGATCAGACGACGACCATGACGACTGAAGAGAGATTTGGCTGGACCATCTATTACGGTGCAGGCGACTTTGGGGACAAGTGGATGCGCGCACGCTGTCTCCCCCCTTACAATCCCTTCAGAAACTTCAAGAGCGGGCGATGTTTAGCATACTTTGAAAGGCTGTGTCCATAGGAAGCTTGACTCCCCAGAAGCCACAAGAGGACTCGGTCACCGTGATTTTACGTTGGTATAAGGCGTCCGGCCGATTCATCACCGGGATACGTGTAGGGCAACAAGATTGAGCCGGTGGCGCTTTCAGGCTTGAAGGAGCGTTATCAAGCGTCCGCTAGCCAGGATAAAATACGACAATGAACGTCAACGCATGGGTCGACAGATGAAAAGAGAGACGGGTCTTGGTTGTTTCTGTCTTTGATAACCATGTAGCTCTATTGCTACTGAGTGACAAGATAGAGGCTATCTTAGGCTTGTAGCTCACTTTGGCGGCGTGATTACCTTAGTATTGAGGGATCATACTGGCGGATACCCATGCTTCTCAATCTCCAGAGACAATCCCTCGTAGAAAGAAGGTATGTGCCGGGGCTATTGTCCTTGGGACCTTGACTTGACTGATGGATTTGTGAAAGGGAGCAAATTAAAACTGCGGGCTCCCACAAGTTATTATTTCATTCATGTGACACAGGCTTGATGCGGAATTCCGACGAGATTGAGCTAGGATATTCATTGTTGCGGGTCGGGTGGTGGTGGTGGATTTATTAGTCGTGCAGCACGTGTCTATGCACGTGCGCCATCCCGATAGGGCAAACGACGCGGGAGCACGCGCTAATTGCATCTCCCGGTTCAGTCGGCTATCTCACAAGCCAGCAGGTTGTCGAAAGGGGTTCGGGCCCGTCAATTCAGGCCGACCCTGTCCGCAGCACCATCATGGGTGTGCGTATTTTTGGGACTTCCGCCGCTCCCTCTTCGTCATGTTCCCAACCGGAATTCTCCTCCACTCCCTGAAGCCCGGGTTGGCCCTCTCCCCCAGGTTCGGCGCGTCCGACGCCCGCAAGCCGTCATACGAAGGATCGTGAAAAGCCAGGGAAAACTCCCGCGGGAGAAAACCTGGCGAGGTTGGGTTCATGAGCAATACCTTTCGGCGCAGTCGGACCGGTGAGGTGTTGCATCGGCGGCGACGAGGTTGGGCGGTAAGCCGCTCAATCGTGGCGAATGCACGAGTGGATCATTTTCGGGCGACGAGGAACCCTCCCATGAATCCCGTCGCGGAAGCCGTGTGGTGTGTAGTCCTCGTTGTGCCCGGGGGAAGAGAGTGGTGCTGGTGGTGTTGAGGTCGAGGGCCAGTTGGCTTCGAGGAGTTGTGGCGTGTTAATTTAGCATGGTGCGCAGAATACTGGTACTATCAAAATCTAACAGCAGCGAGAAGCTGAAAAATTTTTCGGGTGAGGGTTGTTGCGGGTCGGGCATGGGCGGTGGTTCTTGACGTCTCGATAGTGTGGGGCAATTTATCTCACGTGACATTCTTTTATCCAAGGGCGTACCTGCAAAAAGAAGTAACTTCACTATTATAGGTGACTTACGAAGGTTGGGAACTTAACTATCCGGACCAGAAAAAGTCATTTGGCCCTACCATTACAGTGTGAAATAAATTTTATGAAGTTAGGCCCTGTATTTGACCTACA
This sequence comes from Nilaparvata lugens yeast-like symbiont, assembly GCA_000758425.1. NCBI lineage: Eukaryota > Fungi > Ascomycota > Nilaparvata lugens yeast-like symbiont. Next base: position 443,619 of record KN173724.1, on the reverse strand, counting down.
ATGCTTAGAAAGCTCTTTCCCTACTGATTTGTATGGCAGGATATCCCTACAAACGTAA
>KN173724.1:432393-443507 GCA_000758425.1 Nilaparvata lugens yeast-like symbiont | reverse complement strand
CTACAAACGTAAATCATCAGATTGAGTCAAGACCAACCAAAATGGTGCAGACTAGATCTCAAGCGCGAGGAAACCTACGTACTGGTATCCCGACCGACGAGAGATATGACCTTCCAGCCTACCAGCCAACCAATCAGAGCGCCCGAGCTGCTGACGAAGCCGCTGACCTCACGCAACGACCTTCGGCCTCTGCTGCCTCTGCCTCCCGTCCTGAAGATGAAGAGGTTCATTCGACCAGTAAGGAGACAACGGCTGCCAAAGCTGGCCCAATCGAGCATACATTAGCGATAAGAGGCATTGCTCTAGAACTTTGGAATCAGGGCCTTCCGACCAATCAGATCATCGAGCGGACTGGGATCAACAAAAGCACCTTCTTTGACCTTAAAAAGGCCAAAATGCGTGGCTTTGAGTGTGGCATGCCTGTATTGCAGGATTATGTGACCAATAAGCCACGCTGCGGCAGGCCCAAACTGGTCAATGAAGCCGTTGGAAAGAAAGTTATTTCAACCTTAACTCGAAATAGTACCACGAGGCAATATAGCCTATCACAGCTAGCTGAGGCAGTCCAGAAGGTTCTATGGAATACAGCTCAGTCACATGATCCTATGGCGTTGGCTCAAAAAGACAGGCTACTCGAGTGTCAAGCACACAACAAAGCCAGGGCTGAATAAGCTCCAACGAATCAGAAGACTCCAGTTCGCCTGGGAACATAAAGACTGGACTTTAGAACAGTGGAAGAAGGTTTTTTGGAGCGATGAGACCTCTGTTATCCTTGGCTCAATGCGGGGAAAACGGCGTGTGTGGTGCCTGCCCAGGGAAGCGTATTCTCAGCATTGTGTGCGGCAACGTTGGAAAGGCAAGGAGTTTATGTTCTGGGGCTGCTTTGCATACATCACAAAGGCCCTTGTTATATATGGGCCAATGAGACTGCGGCACAGACGAAGGCATATAATGCCAAAGTGACATTGTGGAACGAAGAGAACGAGGCTCGGCTTTGAGAACAGTGGGAGATAAACGATAGCATTCGGCGCTTGAATCTCAAGAGGAAGCCCCCCGGAAAGAAGTCTGCATGGAAGTTCACGAAGGCCAATGGAAAGTGGGTGCGCAACGGCAAAGACGGTATTGATGCATTGCGTTATAAACACGAGATATTATTGCCTCTGTTTTTCCCCTTTCTAGAAAGCCTGCCATGCAAAAATTGGCTGGCTCAAGAAGATAACGCTTCTCCGCATGCATAATGGGGCAACAAAGAGCTCTGGAAGCAGCGTGGCTTCCAAACGGTTGACTGACCGCCTAACTCACCCGATCTATCCCCTATTGAGCCTGCATGATTCATGCTTAAATGCTTTATAACAAAGAAGGTTCCGCGCTCGAAGCTTCGATCAATTTGGAAGGCGGCTTGGGCAGGGTTTCCCCAGGAAAAGCTACAGAAGCTTGTGGAACGGCTGCCTAACAACATCCAATGGGTGCTTTATTTGCGTGGCAACAATCTATATAAAGAGGGAAGTGTCCCACCCGAATTAACGAACCAGGAAAGAGAAGATCTTTATTCAGACATTGAAGCTATTCTGGGTCAATCAAAGCCTTGTTTTCCTGCCATTCCGGGCGTGGAAGAAGGCGTTGAAAAAAGCGCGGAAGATTGGGTGGAAGACTTAGAGGAAGATGTTGAAAACTCTATTTCCTAATTAATCAAAATTTACAGAATTGTACTGTATTACTCGATTGAGATGGATACAGTACTATGTAAGCCGAGTTACTTTTTCTGGTCCGGATAGTTAAGTTCCCAACCTTCGTATAGATAACCCAGTAAAACCAGTTTTCTTTTGTAGAACCAGAAGGTAATAGACAAGTTACGTACACGTTGTGATGCGACAGTTTATTTCAACGTCATACGAAGTAGATTAAGCTACCATGCGACATCCGCATAACGTTTGCGCGGTTAGGAATCGTACCAAACCGACATAATAAATATATCCGATCACTCCTTCATGACACTTTTTCTTGCTGGTATACTTTGCTGAAGCTGAAAAGGTCTTGATAGGAGCGGGCGGATGCTGGAGAAGTGGCGAGCGCATACTAAGGTTGAAGCGGTGAAAGCAGAAAAGGGCGATAAAGCTGCCTTGCCCATTTCAGTCACGTGCTGTCCGATTTGGCACGGAGCAGAATTGCGTTATGGGCATTGACATTTGTGAAAAAGTGCGCAAATGAGACTGTTACGAACTGGAGGCTATGATAGCCGGTGGGTGCAACACTGACTCTACGGTGTTCTATATGCTCCACTCAATGCAATGGAACGCTCAGTTGTTTTCGGTTATCATCGATCAGGTTCACATTCAAGTTCGTTGAGATCAGAATGATAATGTGTCCGCACCCAGTCACTCAATGCCAACTGGCCTGGGGGGGCCCAGTTGTCGGGAGCTGCTGGTATTTGACCCCACTTGGATTGGTCAACCTCGCTATGAACTATTGCTTCCCTTGATCAGTTGGGTTTTATTGCGACTGCTCGAACAACTGCATGTTTTCTGGCGCGAAATTGCCATTTGGCACTGGGCTTCAACCGAGACGCCCAGTGTGGAAGTGTGAGTATTAGGAGTCTATACTGTACATGTATATTTTATATTGAGTCAAGCTCCTTGCAGAGAGAGGAGGACAGACAGAGGGAGAGAAGGAAAACAAAGGTCGCTTTTTCTGATCCCTCTGTGTTTCCCTTTATTCTGTCCAACCCATACATACGCACGTATCAGGCCAAGACCACCTTCATTAGCAAACACGCGCCCCACACACACCTGACAAGGCTACGAGGTAATCATACACAAGTCGACAACTGGACAGTCAAGCTATTCGTCTGGGTTCAAAATTGCTATTATCTCTAGGCACTTGTTCAGTCAGACGGTAGGTTCTGTCGGGGTATGGAGGGCAAGGCTCAGGTAAGAGGCTTATTTACTGGTAACAGGCAAACTTCTGACCTGACTCTACCAGGCCGCTGAGGCGTTGCTTGCTGGGTCCAGTGGCCAGAATGCTCTCGACCTTGCCATCCGAGCTGCCGAGCTATACATGGCCGCCGTCGGAGATGCTTCTACCAAATCGGATGCCGACCGCTTGAGGCGAAAGTGTCATGAGATGATCGTCCAAGCGGAATGGCTCAAAGACCAACAGCATTCCAGCATTCTCCAACGTGCTTCGCGTTTACATGGTAGCTATTTTCCTCCGTGGCATACCGATCCTGATCCTGCCGAGTTCGAGTTGTCGCCTGATGCGAGTCTCTACCTGTGAGCTAGTATAATGATGGCTCTCCCAATTGGTCGCATTTGCTGACCGCTGCTTAGAGACGATGCAGCCTTTACACTCTCAGTTACTCAGGCTCAAAATTTTGCGGCGTGGACCAGGCCGACGGCTATATTTGCGCTGGATGATGACAGCGACCGGGCTCAAGATGAAACCATCATGATGCAGACCGATGACCGATGTGATCTCGTTAGGATATAACTACCGACTGCTCTGTCGTTGTGAGCCTTTCTGCTGCGGCAAAGGTCTTGGTTGGCAGGCACGCCGTATGTCCAATAATGCCACTATCTGTCTACCCAAAAGAAATCCCGATGGTAACTCGTCGGCGCAGGTACTATCCTCTATTATGTATCCCTTTGATCACGCAAAAGGGCGGCCTAAAGTCTCCGCATCGGGAAAATACGTCATGTGCATGAACTTCAATGGATGCTCGAGGCGCGTCGTAGTTGATCGACTCCCCGCCTCTCGCACCAACCGCACCCTTTTTGTCGTCGATCGGCGTAACCCATTCCTCCTTTGGCCCGCACTTCTGGAGAAGGCTTACCTTAAAGTCAGAAGCGGCTACGACTTCCCGGGAAGCAACTCAGGAACCGATCTGTGGGTGCTAACTGGTTGGATTCCAGAGCAAATTTTCCTTCAACAGTCAGTACCCCTGACTGTCCCGTATAATCGGCTCCATTCACTCACTTACGATCCATAGAGAGGATTTCGACGTAGACGAGACCTGGAAAAGAATCAAAGCAGCTTACGAATCACGTGATATCGTCATTACTCTGGGCACCGGAGACATCTCTTCTGAGGAAGAGCACTATATGGGCCTCATCAGAGAACATGACTACGCAGTCGAAGATCTCGACTTATTGCAAGGCGGTGCCCGCAGCCTACTGATCAAGAATCCCTGGTGTGATGCTCCCTTGATGGCAGGAATTGGACACCGCAGCGCCCGAGATTCGGACGGCAACAAGTGAGTCGCCTACGGTTGTTTTGGAATAAGTTGTGATGAGCTTATCTAACTCGATGCTGCTTAGTATGATATGGATGACAATCGAAGATGTGGCGCAACATTTCGAATTCATGTATCTCAATTGGAACCCAGGATTGTTCTCACATCGGCAAGATCACCATTTATCCTGGGAGATGCCTCTAAAATGTCTTGCCGCCTCACTTATTCGAAACCCCCAATACTAATTTTCGTCTTCCGCCGGAGGGCCTATTTGGGTTCTATTGAGTCATCATTTTATGGACGCCGAGCTTGACATTGCTCGCAGCAGAAGTAGCTCCACCATGGCTGTGGTCGCATGCCAACTTGGCTTTATGAGCATTCTCATCTTCGAAAATGAAATTGGCAGGGTTCAAGTCAGCGGGTCTGAGACTTACCGCGGTCCACATGTCGACTCCCTACAAACACTTGCGCGCCTGGACGCAGCCCCGGGGCGACGATACACCATGGTCGTCGACCAACAAGAGCTTCCTCTACCTAGATATACATTTACCGTAACACTCTTCTCTCACGCACCTCTCGTAGTAGGACAAACGGAAGAAGCAATGTCTCACATAGAGGAGAGACCTGGTAATTGGAATCGACGAACCGCTGGCGGAAGCTTGTCCTGCCCGACGCTCTACATGCCTCGCGGCTGGCAATCCGTATTTCAATCGTCTCGGGATGGGGCCCGGAGCAGGTCACCGTTGCGACGTTGGGCGAAGGCCAATTTCAAGAACCAACAGCCGGCCTGAGAACTGCCGACTTTGACTTGGATCCGGGCCAGACGCAGCACGAAGGCACGTGGCTTGTTGTCGAGTGCTCGGGATCACGCTTCAATACGTGGGCCATCAACGCCAAGGTTTTAAGTGACTCACCCATCCATATGAGAGCATGGGAGCTGCTGTAAGGTTCATTTGGTTTTTTCCTTCTTAAAAAAAGCCTCAAACTGCCTCGTCGATGGATCCCGAGGCTGCCGGATCAATATGAGGACCTGTTAGTTACACACGACTGGCTAATAGACAAGCTTGAGGCCTCGGATTCGAGGCTTCAGCTGCTTGGATTACACATAGAGAATCCGAACCCCTCCATGTAGCCAAGGAGATCATCTTGACCATCACCAGTTGATGTGCCGCATGACTTGTCCAACCACCTCGCCGTATCCTGCGCCGGAGGGGAGGGGGCGACGGAACGACGACATCAGCACATACACACACATACACACAAAGCAGTCGGCGGCGGCGTTTGAACAAGGCACGATGCTCGCCTGGACGGGCCACATCTAGCCGGGTCGCGGGAACGCGCTTTTTGAAGCCTCATGTAGCCGCCAAGGTCGCGAGTCACGCTGGCGTCGCCCTGCTCTGTCGTCTTGGCCTCTCTTGACCCAAACACAGGGCTGAAAGATCACGCAAATTCCTGTGCGGTGCGTGCAACCGCTGTTCTTCGGTTGCCTCCGAGGCGTGGTGCTATTGTGTACTATGGAGACTCGCCCATGCGGCATTCATGCCACGCTCTCCCTTTGCCTGGAAATCAAAAAGAAGAAAAACATCGGAGGCCCTGAGCCCAGCTATGCGGTGAGGCGGTATAACCCGAGAGGGCAACCTGTAAGAAAACAGAAAAGAGAGCCGCCGGGGAAGGGGATCAAGCTGAGCTCTGGATAGGCTCCAATTCCGTCGCCACCTGCTCCTGTGCGCGCGCGCATGCGCGAGCCATCTTTCCTGATGCCGCCACCCGTACATGTATGTGCACAACTCAAAACAAGCCCCGACTGCCCTTTGCTGACGCAAACCGCAAGACGTTGACAGAACAAAGAGAGGGGGGAGGAAGGGAAGAGGAAATAAAACCCAAAGACGGCCGGTAAGCCCTGAAAACAAGACCAAAAAAAAGGGGCGGAGAGCCTCGGATGGAATAATGACTCCTCGCGTCTGACGCCAAAAGTGCGATGTGAAGGGATGCAAACAGAAGGCAGGTCAAAACATGATCCATTCGGCCTCGAATCCCGGCCCTCCAAAGCACCTGGCCCAGCCAAAGGGCCCTCGGTGGCCTCGAATGCGTGGCCTGAAGTCGTCGGCCCACAGCTTCTCCAGCATGTCTAGGGCCGACAGGTTGTTCATATAGCCCGAGCGCCGCATCATGTCCTGCAACTTGGTGCGCACAATCTTCTGCTGTAGCTCGTTGACGCATTCGGACCCGGCTACGAAGAGCGGCCACAGCAGGAGCTTGTCGGCTGGACTGCCGGCCTCGACCTTGGTCGCGTAGTAGACCACCTGGCTCACCAGGTTCTGCAGGCTGTCGTCGCTGGACCGCCGGCTCGGCGAGGCCAACCGCTCTGTGTACAGCAGCGCGGCGTATCGGAAGGCCTCCGACACGAAACCCAGGTCGCGCACCTGCGCCGCGCTCGGTTGATCCGGCAGCGATGCCGCCAGCAACGCCGCGTCGAACTGCCATTTCTGCAGGGCCAGCCGCGCCGCCCTCCATTCGCGCCAGAAAAGCGCCTGGCCGTGGTCGAGGCACGCCGACGTGACTATGGCCTGCCGCTGCTGCGAGAGCATATTGAGCCAGCCCAGCTTGCTGACGGTCTCGAACAGCGCGCGGTCGCAACCCACCATGTTCTCCGCTCCGGCCGGCAGCAGCTCGCTCTCCTGCCCTGGCCCGCTCAGCTGTGCTTGGCGATCGTTGATTCTGGCTGAGATGGCGTCCAAGTAGGTCAGGAGGGCCTCGATCCATTTCGAGTCTCGGGACGCGCCCAGGCGCTCCGCCCGCCTCGACAGTATCTCCTTGACGCCCGCAAACTGCGTGTGGAACCTGGCCACACCCGACTCCACCATGCGATAATGGCACAGCACGAGGATCGTGGCCAGCACCGAGTCGTCGGTCGACTTAAACGCGTCCTCGAGCTGCTCGTTGACGAGGCAAACCGCCAGGTTGCGGTGTTCAAATTCCTCGGCCAACGACGGATCGTCTGCCCCGGCCTCAGCCTCGCCTACCTTGTCTGCTGTTAGTTGCTCGGCCATCATCCGATTCCACGTCTCCTGCGAGTCTTGGCCGAGGCTGAGCTTCCGTTTCATGCGCAGATTGCATGCCGACAGGGTGCAGATAGCGTTCTGCAGGCTTTGGCTACGGGCTACCAGCTGTAGCATGCGGTCCTTGAAGGGATTGTGCGGCCCGTCGATAAACACCATGCAGGGGGCCATGGTGTTCTTGTAGTAATCCATGAAGAAGGGCATCCTAGCCCCGAGGTCCGGCCCGGCTTGCAGGGCTCGGGGCCAACAGGCCTTAGTCCTGCCGTCGACGGCCTTGTGCTCTCCCGGCGGCGGCGACAGCTCGTCTTCCCGGCAGCTTGGTGGTGGTGTCCACAAGTGGCCGACAGCCTCGGATCCGAGTCCATACGCGTCGACGGGAGCGACATCTGCGGCCTCATTAGAATGGAAAGGCCGGACAAAGCGCCAGCTGGTGCTCACTGAGGCCCTCACACTCCTGCATAAGTCCATGGCCCAGGTGCGCGTCGAAGGGGTCGAGGTGGGAGGACAGGCTCGAACTCGGCTCGGAAGGTGCATAAATGAGTCCCGGGCACGACGTCGGCGCACGACCATAGTCGAGCATCAGGGCTGACGGGGGGCTATGCGGCGCCGGAGAGTTGTGGCTCGTCGGATAGCCATCATTAGGCGACGCCGGAGTTGCTGCCGCCAAAATGTATCTCCTCACGCGAATACGACTGGCTCAGGGGCGAGAGGTAGCCGACGTCGCTGACCACCGAGTCGACCGAAGACGACAGGCTGTCGGTCATGAACGGCAACGAAAATCGAAGTGTCGTCGGGAGAATGTATCATGTCCGGCGGATACTCGATGCCGCCCCATCGGGCTTGCGATAGCGAAGCCGTGCTTTCGGGCTGGGACATGGAGAGATAGTTGTAGCCGGGCCCGGCATAAGGGCCAGTCGCTCCCAGCCCGGCGACTTGGGAGACGGACGGAATATCGATGGGGCCGCAGTGCGACGTCGGCAGATCGTCCTGATCGACCCATGGAGGCGTTGATAAAACCGGCGCCGCCGAGTTGGCCCTCGATCGATTAGTCGCCTGCTTTTTGGGTTCGCGGCACACCGGAGGCGACTTGGCTATCGGCAGAGACAGGCCCCGGAGCTTCCCCCGGCTCGCGACGCCGACCCCCCAGGTGAGCTGAGTTTTGTATCTCGAGCACTCGTTACCGATCTCCAGGCACTGCGAGCAGTACGGCCGCCGGCGGTCGCACTTGACATTGCGCTTGGAGCAAGTGAAGCAGTCGTCCGAGGCGCCACCAGCAGGCGCGCGCCTTCTGCGCTTGTGAGCAGAGTTTGCGTCCTTGACGGAGACGGCCGGCTGAGAGAGAGGAGCCGTCATAGTCATATAGAGAGAAAAAAAGAGGGAGAGAGATGAGAGAAATGAAGAGGGGAAGAAACAGAGAGGGGAGAAGAGGAGAGAGAAAAAAAGAGAGAGAGAGAGAGAGAGAGAGAGAGAGAGAGAGAGAGAGAGACGTTAGGAGAGGGAGAGTCGGTGATGTCCGACAACTTGAGCCAAGTATATGGTCGGCGTATCGGCCTCGTCCGTCCTCGAGACGAGGGTGCACAAGACGTGAAGATGGGATTCGAGGCGGCAGCAGTTGTTGGTATGGCTTCCTCGACAGCCGAAGATATCGAGCAGGCAAAAGCACACAAGGGAACTCGAGGTTCGACGATGAGAAGAGAAATCCAGACGACAGGTAGAATGGAGATGTGGTGGGTTATGAGCGTGGCCGAGGACTTGTCGACCCGTCTCCTGATGATGCCGAGTCCAACCCAAGAGAACGGGCATACGGACGTTTAAGTATAAGACATGGTAACATCACCTACTTTTCTCACTCGCGGCCTGCTGCCCTGCGTGTGCCTTGGTCCGGAGACGGGCGTACGATTAGAGACCCTCGGCTTGCGGACGCCATGAGGAGTGAGCCATCGACAACCAGGCGGCCGACTGAGCATGTAACGCCTGGGCAGGCCAGCCAAACAGGCCAAACCAGGCCGGACCGCCGGTCCACATGTCAGCCCTGCCCGGCAAGTAGAAGAGGCACCGCCGGCCTGCTTTCCGGGGGGGAGAAAGGGGGCTCGAGCCACTGGAGACAGGTACATGTGGGAGGGCACGTACGCCATGTAAGTCGGAGGCCGACCCATCCCCCGAGAGGCGTGAGACTTGGAGGGTGAGGGGGGCAGGCCGAGAAGGCATGGCAGGCGAATGGCGACAAAGGCGTCCGTACCCTAGACTACCTAGACTTGGCCACGGGAGGCGAGCCAGGGAGGGTGCGACGCGCGTGCGAGCGAGCGTGAGTGGATGAAGAATTGGAGGCTTGCGGTGTGCAGAAGTTGGGGTCGCTTCGGATGTGAGAGCTCGACGTCTTGGAGGTGCCATAAGGGGAGGGGGCCGTGGCGGATCCCTGGTCCACTGATCAAGCCTCCTTTTCCCATCTCAGGCACCCTGCCATGGGGCCCATTCATTCCCTGTCAATCGTCTGCCAAGCCAGCTCCGGCTCTGTGCGCGCGTACGCACACACACACCACACACACAACCCAAATACAAGGCTGCTGGATATCAGCAGACAGCGGAAGTGATGAAGGCCATGGGGCGGGCCGCTCCCTCACGCTCCTGTTGCCTGTCCTCCGCCCGGACCGAAAAAAAGCACATGCGTCTTGAAGAGGGAGAGCGAGACAGCGGCATGTCGTCCGAGTGCGCGTGTACATACGTGCGAGGCTGTGCGTCTCTGGCCTAGTTAGCCCCTCCAGGTAGGTGTGTGTATGTGTCCCGAGCCGGACCATCATGAACCATGTCACGCGGGTCATCGTCGGCGGAGCGGCATCGGGGGAACGTTTCTTTTTCGTTGGTCTGTGACAGACACGGAGGCGCTTGGGTGACGAGACAGGCTGGAGTGGGCGAGGGGCGACGGCGGGAAATGTCTCGATAGCTCTCTCCACAGATCACAGACCAAGGCTGCGCCGCGCCGGCTGTTTGTTGTGCCGCCGACCATGTCTCTCTCTTTCTGTCTCTCTCGGTCGCTCTCTCCCTCTCCCTCTCCCCCTCTCTCGCTCTGGTCCCCTTGTGCTCTTGTTTTGCTCTCACATCAGATCTCTCGGCTCTGGTGGCGCATCCCCTGCTTCAGCCGACCTCAGATCACACCCGCTTCTACCTCCTACTCCTCCATCCCACGTGCCGGCGGGCAGAGGCAGCAGGCAAAGAAAGCGGTGGTGGAGGGCCGGCTCCGAGCCTCTCCGCCTCTAGTGACCAAAAGTCCAGGGAGCTAGCCATCCGTGGCTGCAACCTTGCCGGCACAGCGTGCGTGGGCGCGTGAAGACGAAGCACTAAGCAAGGAGCAGCAGAGAGACGAATGGGTGAAAAAAAGGTGCACCGGAAAGACTGCCATTCAGCGTCTAGCGCGCGTCCGGATGTGGATGTTTGGGGTGTAAGTTAGTCGTCGACCTCCGGGTTCTTTTGCCAAACCCACCCGCTGCTGGGTAAATACTAATAAAAGAACAACCAAGACCTTGACCCAACCAGGCGAGCTACGGCTTGGCGGTCGCGCCATGTGCCCGGGGCCGTCAATCGCATCCGTCGAGGAAGAGAGAGTCGTCGAGATCTCTGCGCTTGACGCCGCAAACCTTGAGCACGTCACCCAGGAGGGCGAGGAGGGAGGGGAGGGGGGCTGAGTTGAGGCGGCTTTGCCAGACGGCGGCGACCTTGTATGTGCGTGTTAACCCGCTACCCATCGGGCAAGCGGTAGATCTCCAGAATGCGGCAGTCGTGAGACTAGGCGCCAGACAGCTGTGAGGATGGCAAGGCTGGCACCCGCCTCC
>KN173724.1:388013-423512 GCA_000758425.1 Nilaparvata lugens yeast-like symbiont | reverse complement strand
TGGATCGAAGGTCCAGCGAAAAAGCCCGGCTCTGGGTGAAGCCCTGAGTGGCAAGGTTGTCGATGACGGTCGGATAGGGGCTATCCCAGCCGTCGAGGCTGGGGCCAGCGCCCATGATGCCCGTCACCGCAAACTCGGACTCGGTGGCGACTCCAAAGAGCTGCTGCTGGCTGATGCGCGCGGCTGCCGGCGGCTGTCAGACCCCGCGAGGGGGGGGGAGGATGGTCATGATGAGGTGATGAGGGAGAACAAACTCACCGCCGACGTTGACGTAATTGTAGCCATACGCGAGATTGGCAAAGCCGGTGCCGTAGTTGATGGAGCCGTTGCGGCGCAAGTCGACATATGTCTGCGACCCGTTGAAGCGGCCGAAGGAGCGGCAGAAACCCGGGTCAGCCGACTTGGAACACGACGGGTTTATCCACAGCTTGTTAGAGCCGGTGTCGAAATGGACGCTGACGGCCTGGGGCGGTGTGCCCAGTTGGAGCTGGATTGAGTAGAAGAAGCCCGCCTTCTGGGATGCGAGGGCTACGTCCTCCTGGCGTGGAAGCAAGCTGCTGGAGCTTCGGCGCCGCCGCCGCTGGGCCTTGGGCGGTGCACCGCTGCGGACCGTGATGGGAAAGCGGAGCATGCCGGGCGTCGGAGCCAGGTCGCGGTCGGAGCCGGAGCCGGCGGCCGCGAGGGCCGGCCTGGTACACAGCAGCGCCAGCGCCAGCAGGACCGCCGTCACCATTGTCGTCGGTGGACGGCTTCGGAGGGCGGCAAGAAAAGAAGGGGGAGTCGATCCGAGACGACGCCCTGGAGGAGCCCCTCGGCAAATGGGCAAGGAACTCAGATGGGAACACGAGAGGAAACGACGAAAAACATGCAGCCCGGCAACGGCGTGGATGTAAAACCAGAGGCAAAAGAGCGTACGAAGAGAAGATTGAATGAACGACAGAAGAAATAAGTCACGCGCGAAGAAGGGTAGAGAAAGAGAGAGAAAGGGAGTGTGTGAGTTGGGAGGGAGTGTAGGAGAGAGAGAGAGAGAGAGAAAAGAGCGAGTATGTGTGTGGGTAAGAGATGGAAGGGAGGATAGATGGGGAGGGAGAGAAAAGTAGCAAAAGAGAACAAGCAGAGGGACTGAACAGCGCCGGCAGACAAGGGGGGCCGTTCAGTTTATTGCGGTGAACTCGATTGAGGGAGAAAGGGACGCTGCCAGGCCGAGCACGACTAGGCCAGGAGGAGTAGGAGGAGCACGAGCAGCTTCAAGAAGTATGAGGAGCACGAGGCCAGCGAAGAGGTCCAGGCAAGCGAGAAACCACAGGCCATCTTATCCCAGATGCGCCGGCCGGCCCCGGGACGAACAGCCTCTCAGGTCTACCTCCTCCCGCCTGGCCTCATCATGGCGCTGACACGCGGCGGCCCAACCTTGGCTGAGCTCTCCCTCTTCTCGTCCCGCGGGAGAAAGGTAGGCCAACCTCATGGAGCGGGTTTTTTTCTCATTAAAAAATGAAATCAGAAAAGAATGAAAATGAAAAATAAAAAAAAGGGCCGTGGCACCCGGCACATCTCAGACACACGTGCGGGTGCAACGCCCGCTCGCCCGCCGGCTCGTAGACCCTGGCTTGTCTTAGGGGATCCCAAGGGAGGGGGGACCGCTGGAAGTGTTGGTGCTTGCTGGTGCTTGCTGGTGCTTGCTGGTGCTTGCTGGTGCTGCTGGTGCTGTTGCTGCTGTTGCTGAATCCGCATCTACATCTGCTGCTGCCGCTGCTGCCACTGCCGCCGGCCCCAATGATGATGACGCCTTGGACGAGAGATAGACAGAGAGCGACGCCCGCGTCCCCCCTCCCCTCCCCCCCGTCCGTGGAAATGAAGAGCGGCATGCATAGACACCCGCCCGCCTGTCCCGTGAACTGGGGGGCCGTGTCCGACCGTGCTGCGTGTGCGTTATGCGTGAGTGAGGCAAAGTGTGAGTAGAAGAGGCGTCTTCGTTGCGTTGGCGCCGGCAGCCTTATGCGACGCGCAGCCGTGGCTGGGGGGGAACGCCTCGTTCGCCTCGTAGCGGCCCCGCCTTCTCTCTCGCCTTTCCTTGCCTGCGTTCATCCGCTCGCCCATGCATCGCCTTCTAATTATCTCTCTCCCTCCTCTCTCCTTCGTTTGCCAAGCCCGTCTCCCTTCTTTGCCGCCACATCTTTCGTTTCCCCCATCCACTTCTCCATCTCTCCCTCCTCTTCTTCACCTCTCGCTCCCTCTCTGCCCTGCCTCCCTCAGCCGCCTGTACCCAATCTTCAGCCAGGCCCCCAACTGAATCAGTGGCACCGTTCCCTACCCCCCTGACCGTCAAAGCTGAGCGTTGCGTGCCTCCAAGCCTTGGCTCGCTGCCATCGCTCTCGTCTTGGCCCTCAAAGACTGGCTACCGCCCTTTCTCCTTGAACGGTCTTTTACTGTCTGTGCTCATGTCACTGCATGCCACACGGCACAGAGACGCAGGGGGCTTTGCCCTGTAATGCACGGCAGCCGGTTCCGCGCCCCCTCCCCTTTTTCTGTGTCTCTCCTTTCATTGACTCCCTCCCTGGTCTGTCGTTGATTCTAACATCTCTCGCGAACCCACCCACCCCACTTTCTCTTCATCCTGCAGCCCTCCTTCCCCACTTCTATGTATATGAAGCACACGCCTCGCTGATCGACAGGGAGAGTTTAGCCAGGGCCGGGGCACATCATGATCGATGGATCCCGCAAGTGTTGGGCCCATGCGCGCCACCCCTATCCGCGTTGACGTGGGCTAGACTGTTTCCGTGTGTGCTAATTATACCCATGCTCGTTCCTCCTCCCTCCTCGACTTCTCTCTCTCCTCTTATCCACGAGTGCTCGGATGCGTGACAGAGACACCCCCTTCCCCTGTCGCCATCATCGTGCATCTGTCAAGCCCTACCTACAGCCTGTCCATTATGGAACCGTGGCCAGGCCGCCTGCCTTCGTTGCATTCGCTCCTCGTCTTGCGCCCCAGTGGCCATTTGACCTTTACGCACTCTCGACGCTCCCAATAGGTCAATGAGCCTGGAAACAATAGGGCTAGGATTCAGGGCCTTTGCTTCCGGGCAGCGACATGTAATAATGGCACGAATACGATCTTGTCCGTCAACTCTGACGGCAGAAGCCGTGAGCTTCGAACATCTCAGTCAAATGCTCACCCTCTCCCATTTGTTTCTGCCCATATTCCTATAAACATCCATATTCAGTTGTTAGAATAGAACTTGAGGCTTGGCTCCTTGCCCAACATAAAAAAAGGACTCGTTTATTTGTAGCCCAAAACACCATGTGTTGAATTCCGCACATACTGATCAGTTATGATCGTTACTTTCTTCCAGATATTGTTGTACACGGAATATAACCAATCTTGCGCACACTTGCGCCATTTTTAAACATCTCGTAACACCAGGTGGCCGGGCCTACTAACTCACGCGTGTGGCCCATTTCCGCCACCGCCCTGGCCGACGACCAAGCCCGACATCAACGACTTTATCGTGCGCCGTCTAGGTAGTCCGAAACGAATAATTCCTCCCTGCACGTTGTGATGAGCATCGCCCATCTCGCAGCCTATTCGTACAGGCCAAAGGTACCCCTCAAAGCGTAACAAGCACATCAGGCAGACAAAACAGAGGGAACGGGAGAGACAGCCCCATTCGATCGCATCCGCACCCCAACCTCGCCGCTTCTCAGCCTTCTTTATTCAACTCGTCCAGCACCGGCTGCTCCAGCGCTTCAGGCTTCGTCGTGCTCGCCCATCGGGCCTTGACTTTGCCGTCGCGGCCGACGAGAAACTTCTCAAAGTTCCACTTGATGCGCTTCAGGCCCATCAGTCCGGGCTTCTCCTCCTTGAGCCACTGGTAGAGCGGGCTGGCCTTGTTGCCGTTGACCTCGATTTTCTGCAGGATGGGGAAGCTGACGCCATAGTTTACCTGACAAAAGTTCTGAATTTCGCCGTCCGATCCGGGCTCCTGCGACCCGAACTGGTTGCACGGGAAGCCCAGGATCTCAAAATTGTCGCCGTGCTTCTCCCGCACCGACTGGTAAAGCACTTCCAGCCCTGCATACTGCGGCGTGAAGCCACACTTGGACGCCGTGTTGACCACCAGAACCACTTTACCCTTGTAGTCGGCCAGCGACACTGGCTTTCCTTGCTCTGCAAAGTAATCTGCATAAACATACCGCCCAAGACACAGACGACAAAAAGCACAACCAAACCCGACGCGCGAGATACGGAAAGGATTTTTTTGGACGGAGGGCTGTGGGAGGACATACCGTCGAGCGGCTGGAAGTCGTAAAAGCTCGAGGCCGAGGCCATGGTGGCTAACGATGGGGGACAGCCGAAAGAGGACACCCAAACGGTTGGGCGAGGAGGCGAGGCGAAGGGGAAGAAGCCGCGTACAGTTTTGCCTGTCAGGAGCCGCGGAGGAAGCGCGCTGACGGCAGGGGAGACAGTTCTGGATATGGCGGAGACAAGTCGACGGAGGTTGGTGCCGAGCAGGCGGACAGTACCTTCATCGGCTTCATAAACGCCGTCTCGCCGTCTCCTCGTCCTGGCCACGGCGCCGTCGGCAGAAAAGCCTCCCTGCTGGCCGACCTCGGAAGGCCGCCCTTCCGAAGCATCCGCGACGGCAGGCGTGTCATAATCCTAAAACGGCACCTTCCGGCCCTGCTGGGCTTTCGGAAGTCGGATTTACTAGTCACTTAACTGACTCATGGGCGCTTGCATGTCTAAATTCACTCAACTATCGGATAATTTAACTACTTAAGTTAGCTTGCTAACCATGTGGTGGCAACTATTATTAGCCCAACTTGACTAGCAATCCGATTCGGTGAGAGTCTTCCGCTCCGGCTAGCCGGTGGCACCGACTTATGTCTGTGGCGATTATCTAACCAATATTGCTATGTACATAACTCACTAAGGTGTGGAAGGAAGCAAGTTTCCCAACGAGGCCAGTACGATGACGACAGCGCCAGCCCTCTCCGTGTCTCTGATCCTAGCCCGGCCTCAGCCAGCCACAAATCCAGAATCATTCCAAACCTCTTCCTCTGCAAACTCACCTGCCAGCCGCCTCCATCCCCTCAGCCGGCATCTGGCTTCAACTTATCCGTCGCTCATGCCCTCGTCCGGACATTGGACGTATTTCCCCTCTCCCCTCCATACGTTCTGGTGTTACATGTCCGCAAATCGCCTCGCGCCGAGGCTTGACGCGAACCCTGCCCGCCCTTGAGTGCATGCCCCTGGCCTGCCAAGCTTCCGCCTTGACCTCGGCTCGGGTCGCCGCTTCTCGGCTCACCATGGACGGGAAACGCCATGTTGTCATCGTCGGTGAGGACGCCCATTGGCCGGCCCTCTATTCCTCGACGCCACTTGTCTTGTCTGACATCCACTGATGGGCCTGCCTGCCATTCCTAGGAGGCGGCGTCATCGGCTGCACCACGGCTTACTATCTCACCCGCCATCCCAAGTTCGACCCGGCCCTTCATACCATCACCCTGTTGGAGGCGGCGCCTACTGTGGCCGCTGGTGCCTCGGGAAAGGCTGGCGGCCTCCTGGGCTTATGGGCCTATCCTGACTGCCTCGTCCCGCTCTCGTTCCGGCTGCACGCTGAGCTGGCGGCCGAACATGGCGGCGCCCAGAGATGGCAATACCGGAAGCTCACCTGCGGTAGCATCCAGGCTACTGTCTCTCGCCATAAAATTGACCAGCTACAAAGCACGAGTGATGACACGCATAGTCCCATGGCCTGGCAAAAGCTGCCCAAGCTTGATGCTTCTGCCGCTGTCATGTTCGAATCCGCTTCCCTACCCCGCGAACTCGACTGGTTCGACCGTGACTCCATCACCGATTGGGCGGAGATGGGCTCAAGTCCCAACACTAAGGAGACCGCTCAGGTCCATCCCCTACACTTTACCACCGCCCTTGCAGAGCTGGCCCAGAAGGCCGGCGTTGACTTGCGAACACACGCTAAGGTGACAAACCTTGGCGCCATCAAGACCGGAGTCGACAGCATCGAATACCTCGACCGACAGACCACCCAGATCAAGGTCATCCAAGGCATAACCGACGTTGTCGTCGCCGCCGGTCCGTGGACGGGGACATTGCTGCCGCGTTCCAAGATTGAGGGCCTTAGAGCCCACAGCGTCGTGTATGAAGCTGACGTGTCCCCATTCGCCGTCTTTACCGACATCAAGTTGCCGCCAGACTTTGTACCGGAGTATCGTGCCCGGAAAGGCCAGAAGATGCTCAAGGGCTCCGTCGACCCGGAGATCTACGCCCGGCCCTTTGGCGAGGTCTATGCTTGCGGTGAGAGATAGCGCTCTGTTTTGCCGCTTGTTGCTTCTTCTGACGGATTTTTCCTATAGGCGAGCCCGACAGCGCTGTGCCCTTGCCCGAAACGGCCGACCAGGTCCAGTGCGACGAGATCCAATGCGACGACATTATCTCATACATCTGAGCCAAACAGGCCTGCTACCTGCCGCGGCACATGCGCTCGGCCAAGAACGAGGCCCGCTCCTGGGCAAGACGAGCCTGCCCGGCCTATGGGTCGCAGCCGGACACACCTGCTGGGGCATTCAGAACGCGCCGGCCACGGGAAAGCTCATGTCCGAGCTGCTTTTCGACGGCGAAGCGAGCAGCGCCGATGTCGAGAGGCTCGACCCAAGAAAATTCAAGGTCTAAGCCAGTGAACACGATGCTTGCCCGCGAAACCCTGCTGGTCACGGTGCTTTATTCACGCGCGTCGATCAGCGACCCGTGACTCAAAGATGAGCGACGGCATGATGCACCTAAGTTTTTTTATTGATGAGCACCTCCATCACATGAAGCCCAGAACGAGCGTCAGCAGATCGGAGAGATTCTTTCGAATAGGTTCTGCATGAGCGCCAGGTGGGATAAAATATCTCATTTTTCATGAATCAATCCTCATATAGGCTTAGGCATCCATCATATAATAGAGTCGTCGAAGAGTCGCGATCATTATTTTCTCGTGCGTCCTACAACTTTTCGGACTGCCGCTCATTCAATTGTCTAAAAGGAGTGTCATGGGCGGCCAGGGTACGGGAGCTGAGACCTCGGACCCGAGAATACCCGTCAGCAGTGATTGCTACGTCTGACACTGGGCGCAAGCTTCCTCGCAAGGTATGCAGCAAGCCCCTCGCATCACCGAAATCCACAAACTTGCTCGATACTTGCGGCCAGTGTTGATGGAATCAGTCCCCGTCCCTTCGGCGTGGTCAAGAACTATATTCGGTTCTGGGAGCTGGTGGTTGGGAAAATACTCACTCAACCTTCCAAGCGATTTGGAGATTGGCCGTGTTCAAATATCTGATTGCCGGCTGGGTACGAGAAAGTTTAACTACCGTACCGAACCGCTTTGTGGGTGCGGGCAAGCGAGAAAGCTGTGGCAGGTCCAGCGGCCTACAGCCTGCTCCATTAGAACCGCCCGTACACAACGCTTTACACGAGGGATCGAGAACAAGCAGCGGGCGAGCTGGGCCTAGACGATACCTTCAAGATCATTTTGACGATCTTTTTTTACGTCTGCACGGCTGCAAGCGCCATTTAATATAGCACATATTAAAGATTATGAGAAACACCTCGAAGGCGAGATAATGGCTGCGATGAGGTCATTAGAGTAGTAGATAGTATGTGCAAAGCTTCGCTTCAAGATGGTTTTTGGACCACGTTGGCGGCGGCGAGCAAAGCGGGTCAGTCATCACACCTTGTATGTATTGCCAACTAATGTGACTGGCGCCGCCGGTAACTGAGGATCCTTCTCACGGAGTTCAAACGGCTCCCTCGGGGCTCGTCCCTACAGCGCGCGGCGTAGGAGAGCTCTTTTAGGAAATGTGGTTGATTCTTCCAGAAAGAGAAGGAAAAGCTATATCCGCGACCTTTCGGGCTCCTATTTATATATGTGCGTGCCCTAATGTAGTCACGTGAAATATGCTTTTCCACCAAATCCACGGATCCTCAGGTACTGGGGTCTCAGCCACTTCTGGCCTAGGACACGGGTCGCTGATTGACGGGCGTGAATGAAGGCGCTGTGACCAGCAGGGCTTCGCGGGCAAGCAGCGTGTTCATAGCCAAACTGGTCGAGTAATTAACTAGTTGATAACTATTGAATCAACCAGTTATCCGGTCACCGTTTTTACTTTGCCGGCGACCACTCTTGCGGCCGTCAGAGGGGGCTTCATTGGCAACCAGCCACCTCTGGGCCTCAACCTTACAGCGCAGAGTGCAGGGAGGTGACCTCGAGGCAGTTGACGGGTTTATTGATGCCTCAATGATCAACCATCGGCGTCTGCTGCCTGAACCGCGCGCGTGTTGCGATGTTGAGAGCACTAACTCATGGTCACCAACTCACTGTCCATGGTCAGTAGACAACAGCTGTACCGCGCACAAGCCCCCTGTCGGGAGTATCGGACGCACCTGACCTTACTGCTTGAATTTCCTGGCGGTGCCTTAGGTACTCTGTACCTTAATGACTCCATAATAGTAGATAAAAGCTTATCGTAAACCCACCTCGAATGCGAAATGCCACCTGAATGCCTTCAAGCTTCCTATTTCCATCATCGCCCATTCCAGCATTCACACACGCGAAAAAGCCCTCCTCCGTCTGTCTCGAGGCACTCAAAAGACATCTCCACTGCTTCTCGTCTGCCCTCCCGGTCTGTCAACTTGACCTCGACGGCTCCCACAAGCGGAACCGCAAGCGAGCACACGACTGACTCTGCGTCGGAGATTTCGCTCGTTACCCTCCTTGCCCCCGTTGCGTTGCCTGGTGGCCTCACCGGGTCGCCTGGCCCGGTCGCCTCACCTGGCGCGTGCGTTGCACGGTGATCCGGCTCGGGCTGAGACCAGCCTCTACTCCTGATCTCAGGCTTGCCACCCGCTCGCCCGTCTCGCGTCCGCCTTGCACGAGGCCGTCTTCGCCCGCCCGCTCATTCTGTCGCCACTACTCTGCCAGGTTCACACATCGACCTGCGCACTTCAGCATGGCCTCGCCATTTCCCTCGATCTCACGGCATGAGGTGTCAGCGCTCGTGAGGCAGGTGCAAGGGGGCAGCCTTCTGAACCGCCAGCTGTCGTCCATCTGCCAAGTCAATGGTCTGAAAAGCACAGGCGTCAAGGCTGAGCTCCAACGGCGCATCATGGATCGTAAGCTCTCGACTGTCTGCTTCCTTCTCTCCCACATCCGTTGTCTTACCCTCTGTTCATCCCCCCACTCTGTTATAGTTCCTCATATCACCAAGATGAAGGCCGAGTTCTTATCACATTCACTCTTCGTCCCTCAACCCGGGCTCCTAACTCATTTTGACTTTCCTTGCCCTCTATTTTAACACACTTACCCTGCAGTCATCCAGGACTCTGCCAACAATGACGACGCCTCGCGATTCCATCAGATTCGGCAAAGTATTGCCAGCGCTATTGCGCAGCGATCTAGCCCTTCGTCTAAATCTGCAGTATCTCGGAGAACTATGTCATACCCCTCGAACTCGTCGCCCTCGACACGGATGATGCCTTCGGTTTCCCCGTTCGGTAACGGCTCCAATATTTTGCAGCAAGGTGGCTATAGTGGCGCCTCTCCTTCGACTCCCACCGGCCGTCCATCTGGCTCTTCGTACAGCTCTACCATACCGCCCCTGTCCTTCCCATCGAGTCCCTTCTACACAATCGAAACCAATGTCAGCATCATTCGTGTCTGCGAAGGTGAGTCCAGAGGCTGTCATATTTTTTCCCAGACGCCATCAACTTCGCCTGGCTGACTCCGACCACTACTGCTACTGCAATTACAGTCATGCAGAACCATCGACATTCGATTTCGATACCCTTGAAGCTGTCTGACCATCCTTTACTTCAGCACTGTCTCAGCGACACGTCTTACCGGGTACTGTTCTTCGGCTCTACTGAACCGAATGGCCTCCAAGACATAGCCTTTCCTCAACAGGCGGAAATCAAGGTCAACGGCATCGAGGTCAAAGCGAATATGCGAGGCTTAAAGAACAAACCAGGCTCAACTAGACCAGTTGACATAACGCATGCTTTGCGTTTGAGGGCCAATCAAGCCAACACCGTCACTTTCACATACGCCTTGACGAGACAGGCAAGTCGTGGCCCCAAGGCTCTTTAGAGGAAATCATGCCATTGACTCTCTGCACGACAGAAGTACTACGTAATCATCTTTCTCTGCAGAGTCTCCACGGTACCTGAACTAGTATCGGTCATATCTACCTGCCGAAATATCCCCAAGGAATCCGTCGTCAGAGAAAGTATTAAACCCTTATGTCACCCTTTATGCCGCCTTCTGACCCCTCCTCAGTCAACAAAAAGGCTCAAGATCCTGACGTCGTGGCAACGTCACAAGTCTTATCTCTCAAGTGCCCGCTGTCGTACATGAGACTGCAGACTCCTTGTCGCGGCCTGAGCTGCACGCATATTCAGTGTTTCGATGCCACGTCCTACCTCCAATTACAGGAGCAAGGTCTACAGTGGCTTTGCCCCATCTGCAACAGGCCAGCCCCGTTCGATCAGCTTGCAATTGATGGGTATGCGTCCCTCACCCCAATCATGACGTGACGGCTTTGACGCTTATCTTCTGGTGCGCAAAGATACGTCAAGGATATTCTCGAAAATACATCAGACGATCTTGAAGCGGTCACTATTGAGCCCTGCGGGCAGTGGCTACTCAACTCACCTTGCAACGAATCTAGAGACAAGGGCTCCAAGGACTTTGATATTGTCGAGATCTTAAAAGTTGATACTCATTGCGAACGTCAGGTGGAGATCCCAACAACCGTTATGACGATTCCACTTTTGACTGGAAGTAGTGGTTCCACTGGTTCTACTCGAGCCATTGGCTCGACCGGCACCAAGCGGCCGGCATCAGCGATCATTGATTTGACGGCAGACTCGGAAGACGAAGAGCCCATTGGCGCGCCGCGTAAGTGGCTGGACACGACCACCAATGGATTTGGTGATTGTGATACTCGCTCTTATTGAGTGAATTCTCCGTCGACCTTGGCCTCGAAATCAGTTCAACCCCTTTAAACCCAGGATTAATGGAGCATGAATAGGCGACTCAGGCTACACCCGCCAACAAGAAGTCTTCATCCATACGCCTGCCGAGCCCTTTAATCATCTCTTACGCTGCGGAATACCCTCGCTGGCTCTATCGACAAGGCATTGAACGCAAGTGGACGGTGCGCAAAAGAGATGACCCCTCCCTTGAGTCGTATTGATCGAGCAGCTCTCGGTAAGCATGTGGTTCTGCTTCCATGATTCAACGTAGCTATCGTTTTGTGAAGACTCCAACTGTCTTCATCTCGCTTAAGTCGTGTTGGTCCCAGATGTGGCATATTGGCTCGTGGTAGGAAGAAATGGGAAAATAACGGGAAACACTGGGACATGAAGCAAGCGAAAAGCGAATCTAGACTGATGGCAACAGCCGCCGAGGCCGACGAAACAATTGTGCTCTCCTACACTTGTGCTCTCCTGAAAGGCACGAAAAGACAATGCAGGGTTTCCCTTGTCTTTTGGGGCCGTGGCATGGTGCTTCCCGCGTGGTAGGGAGAGACGGCACTCGACAATCATTCAAAAATTGGTGTTGGGCTTAAATCGAATGTCACAAGGTGCGAAGCTGATCTCCAGAGTCCCCTGGGGTCAATCCACCCACGCCTCTCTACGTACGATATTTTCCTTTCATGTCATCCCCACGTCTCTCCTGGGCGCGATTGACTTTTTTCTTAATCACGCTTTCGCTCGACTCGTTCAGCCAAGCAATTCACCGATGCGTTGAGTGGTGAAGTGCTGCTCACTTGTTTACCCGGGCGTTTCGAAGTTCCGTGTGCGGCAAAAGTCGACACCTCCACCAAAGAAGGGGAAACGGGGACTGCAGGTTAGATCCAGTCTTCCAGATGACGAATCTCGCAGGCTTGCTGCTTCGGCGCGCGAGGAACAAGGCGGCCAATGCGGTAGACGCTCTCTTGTCCCGAGCCGGTGATCGCGCGGGCTACGGTATCTGCATGAATCGTGGCCACGGCAATGACCATACCGATGCCGACATTAAAGGTCCGACACATCTCTGCCGGCTCGACGGCACCCGCGGCTTTAAGCCAATGGAATACGGGTGGAATCTCCCAGGTCCCGAAGTCGATCTCGGCAGCGAGGTCGTGGGGTAGCATGCGCGGAACGTTTTCGACTAGGCCGCCGCCCGTGATGTGCGCCAAGCCCTTGACCTCGCTCAGCACGGGGAGAAGGGTCTTGACATAGATTCGCGTGGGTGTCAGCAAGGAGTCGCCGACCGTCAGAGACCCGTCCCACGGCGCAGACGCACTGTACGTGAGCCCGACTTTCTCGACGATGCGCCTGACGAGAGAAAAGCCATTGGAGTGGATGCCGTGGGAAGCCAGACCCAGTAGAATGTCTCCGGTTGCCATGGCGTCCTTGCGAGGGAGTCGATGAGAGGGATCGACGGCTCCGACCGCGCAGCCAGCGGCGTCGTAGTCCTGGTCCTTGTACATGCCGGGCATCTCCGCCGTCTCGCCACCTACGAGGGCGCATCCGGCTTGGCGACATCCATCGGCGACACCTTCGACAAATGAGGCCGCACACGTCAGGTTCAGCTTGCTGCAGCCGTAGTAATCGAGGAAAATCAACGGTGTGGCTCCTTGGACAATGAGGTCGTTGACATTCATGGCCACTAGGTCAATGCCCACGGTCTCGTGCCGTCTCATCGATTGGGCAATCATCAGCTTCGTCCCGACGCCGTCAATGGCACCGACGAGTATAGGCGCCCCTGGAAATCCGCACTGCGAGAGGTCAAGCTCCCCGCCGAAGCCACCGATTTCGGCATCAGCGCCCGGCCGCTTGGTGCTCGCAACGGCTTTCTTGATCCTCTCTACGAAATCGTTGCCGGCCTGGATATCCACGCCAGCTTGGGCATATGTCATTGCCTGTAAAGCTCGCTCTTTGAAGGCGCGGTGGGCAATGTCCTTTCGGAAGAACATGCCCTCAAATTCAATCACTTTGGAGGACAGGGCCACGTAGCACGAGTCGACTACGGCTCGCAATGAGTTTCCGACGGAGTTGATGGCAATGACGCGTCCCCCAGACGTCAAGAGCTGGTCTCGGTCGATTTTACTGCCAGCGTGGAAGATGGTGCTTCCGGCAGGAGGATCACGGACGAACAAGGGGGTTCCCTTGGCGAATGACCCAGGATAGCCGGCCGTGGCTACAACGACGGTGGCGCTGAACTTGTCTTGGACCTCGAGATGGCAGTTATCCAGATGACCTTCTGCGCAGGCGAGCATAATCTCGGCCAGGTCGGTGTCATCAGTCAGAAGAGGCAGAACCGTCTGAGTCTCGGGGTCTCCGAATCGCACGTTGTACTCTAGTACCTTGGGGCCGGTACTGGTGATCATGAGGCCGGTGAAAAGGACGCCACGAAAGGGCTGCCTCTCGCGACGCATGCCCACGATGGTGGGCTCAAGGATCTCTGCCTCGATGCGGTCAACCAAGTCTTTGGTGGCAATATTTGTTGGCGCGTAACAGCCCATACCACCGGTGTTGGGGCCCTGGTCACCGTCCCAGATGCGCTTGTGGTCCTGGGCAAGTGGTAGTGACCTTATTGTGTAGCCGTCGCAGAAGGTGAGGACGCTCAGCTCGTCTCCAAGCAGCAGCTCCTCGACGACGACCTCGTTGCCTGCGGCTCCGAACATCTTGTCCACCATGATCTGCCGCAGGGCCTCTCGGGCTTCCTGCTTCGTCTGAGGCA
This sequence comes from Nilaparvata lugens yeast-like symbiont, assembly GCA_000758425.1. Classification (NCBI taxonomy): domain Eukaryota; kingdom Fungi; phylum Ascomycota; species Nilaparvata lugens yeast-like symbiont. The sequence continues at coordinate 409,725 of KN173724.1, read as the reverse complement.
AGATGACGCCCTTTCCAGCGGCCAGGCCGGTGGCCTTGATGACGACGTCGTGGGTAACACTGTTGACGTAAGCGACAGCGCAATCATAGTCGGAAAAGTTTTGATACTGCGCAGTAGGGATATTATATTTCTTCGTAAAGTCTTTGGAATACGTCTTGCTGCCTTCGAGGCGCGCGGCTTCTTTGGACGGGCCAAAGCAAAGGATGCCGGCTCTTCGAAAGAAGGCTTCGATGCCGTCGACGAGCGGAGCCTCGGGACCGGGAACAGCCAGGTTGATGGCATTGGAGCGGGAAAAGTGGACGAGGGCCGCAAAGTCGTCTCCGGCGACGGAGGAGACGTTGGTCGTCTTGGGGCAAGTCGCAGTGCCTCCATTGCCGGGCACGACGAAGATGGCGGCAACGCGGGGCGACCGGCTGAGCTTCCAGGCTATCGCGTGTTCTCGCCCGCCGCTGCCAATCAGCAGGATATGGAGGTCGGCCATTGTCGCCTTTTCGTCGCTCATGCGTCTTTCTTGCCCGCCCTCGGGGGAGCTGGGCTAAGAATGTTATTTCAGCCTTTGCGAATTTCCAAACACGAGGTAGTTGCGGTTAGAGCGCTCCGGGCCTGTGTATTTTGTGTGGTCTCCGTCTCTTCCCCACCCTGCCTATAGCTGGTTAGGCAATTTTTTTCACCCGCTCAACGTCGCGTCGATGCATAACGCGAACTTGAAGGGTCACGTGCCTGATCGCGAAGAGGCAAGGACAAGGGTTCGAGGGCCGTGTCGAGTCGAGAGGAGAGAATGGTGAGTGCTCCAGGCTAGTCTAAAAGGTCTATAATACAAATCGCCACCTCGCCGAACATCTAGTCTATTAGGTCCATAATAGTATACAAAACCGACCGCCCTCTTAAGCAGTAGACTCTTTGAGGTAGCTGCGAGGTTTGTTAGCTTGGTTCTGCTAGGGACAAGACTTTTTAGCGGGCAATATGCATGTCACTGCGGTATTGAAGCACGACGCATGCGCATCTTCTGAAGTGTGAATCGACTTACGCAATGATGTCGTTCCTATCCTTTTCTTTTTTCAGGCCACCGAATGCCATCTTGGTGCCGGGAATGTATTTCTTGGGGTTTTCCAGGTATTCGAAAAGAGTCTTCTCATCCCAGGTGATACCCTTCTGCTTGTTGGCGTCCGTGTACGAGTAGTTTTCGACAGAACCGGTCTTGCGGCCAAAAAGGCCGTGCAGAGCAGGACCGATCTTGTTGGCGCCGCCGGCCTCGACAGTATGGCACTGAGAACATCGGGTTTTAAAGAGGTTCGCACCCTTCTTGGAGTCGCCTGCGTCAAACTGTCAACGAGTGCTGCCCCCTCTGAAGTCTTCGTTTTAGGTGAGAGCTCGGCCGAGGTCGGTACGGCGATTGCACCCAGGCACAATCCAGACGGGCGGCGCGCGCAGGCACCCGAGCCCATCATCGCAACAGTGGCAGTCGAGCTTGGCCTTCCCGCCGAGGGGCTCAGTTGCCGCGAGGTGAGTGAGGCGCGGTTCAGAGATTCCCAGCGCTCTGCATTGCATCGAGGGGATTTGCCGCCGCCATCACCGTCGCCTCCGCTAAATTGAAGTTGACTGAGTGTTTTGCCAAATTCGACCTCGGCTGGCTTCGGCGCGGGAAATGGGGGGTGAGGATGAAGATAGCGGCCCCGACTTACCGCCAGCCATTTTCTTTCAGGTATTTTTCAGGTTGTGCAAGATATTTTGAGAGGAAAAGGAGAGGTAAGGGGCGGTTGAGGGAAAATCAACTAAGGGAACGGAACGTGATGTAGTGAAAGGTGGCCGAAAAATCCAGCAGCTTTCAAAGGGGAAAAGACGTTTCCGACGGACAAATGGCTTGCGTCACTTGTGGCGGAATGATGGCCAATCAGCGCTCAGTAATTACGCGCTTGATCTTCTCCCTTGAGGCGGGTGGCCGAAACGGGTAAAATTGAACCGCATTGGCCGGAACAGCGTCCATCCAATTAGGGGCAGAGCGCGGTCAAATTCTCGGCCAGGCGCCTCTTCCCTCGCTTTCGCCTAAGCTTGAGTCAGTAATTAGCTATCATTCACCTTCTTCTTTTGGAGGCGGCCCAGGCTATCGGCTCAAAGAAACATTGAATGAAGAGAATAGCAGTTATCATTAATTTTATTTTTCGGGCTTGGGATCGCCTCGAGCTCCGCTGGGCTGGCTGCGTACCCCAAACCTCTGCTGTGGTTCTTCTCGAGCGTTCCCCAGGTGTTCGTCAAGGTGCTGGCAACTCGTCGGGTGCTCCCACGCCTGGGTGGTCTCTATTGTCCTGAGAATAGGCGTTCCTCAACTTATCCGCAAGGTCGGCTCTGTCTGTTCATCTTTGTCAGTAAGTTTGGTTGAGACTCTGTGGCCGTGTGAGTGTAACGGAGCGTATCGGGCATCTCGTGCTGAGATACCAAGTCAAGCTTGATATGAGCAGTACGGGTCAAAGACACAATAGTCCGTCAAGGAATCATCCTCATCAAAGTAAGACTCGGATGCTTAGATTGATCACTGAACTAAACTATGACTAGTGAACCTAAGCATTAGGTTTCGCAGAAATTGGCCGCAGAGCTCTCACGTGCCTCCAAAGACTCGCCAGACCGATTCGCCGCATCTCTTGCCTCTATAAATTTTGTGAAGGCCGGATGTATCTACGAGGCCCTCCGAGTCAGGTCAAGGAGGATCCAGGGCTCCTGGGTGGTCTCGATGTCAATTCTTGCTTGAAAAGCAAGGCGAAAACTTGGCCGTGAGACGGTACTCCCCGGCGCGCATTCGCCTAGGACGTAAGGGTCCTCACTCTGTTGCGAGGCGCGACTCCTTCCGTCGATTACCCGCTCGTCAGCGAGTTGAGGCCATGCTTTAAGCAGGTTCCAGCAGATAAATAGGGATGGAGTCGTTGACGGCGTGTCTTATTCGTACATCATGATTTATTTTCCGACATGCGAACACGTGACCTACCAAGTAGGGAACGCGTTCCTCCGCCCTAAAGAGCATACGACGTTCTGGCACTCTGACATTCGATAGTCTTATTCGTACACTTTGTTGGGCTAGCGCTAGCGCAGTCGTTCCGGGTATGCACGTGAAAATACACGTGCTTAGGGACTGGCTTCTCGTTGGAAAGGTTCGGAGGCGTGTCGCGCGCAATTGCGCTAGAAGATGGGACGCGCATGCTATACATCAACCACGGGTCCCAGGAGCAGAACAACGACCTGATAAATGCAGCCTCATTACCGCGCCTATATGCAGCAGGCGCCCCAGCGCTCACCGCACGCACCCAACCAACGCCGCGGTGGTATAGGTCAGTTCTCGCTCTGCCGCAACTTACTGCCACCGACTTAACTACCGCTGACCGCTGCGGCAGGGCCCATAATACCAGCTGTTCCCAATCACTCAGCACCGCTCTCTCAAGTACAGACGACGCATCAGCAGGTCCAAACTCAAACTAATGGAGCAGCCAAACGTCGCGGCCGAAAACCAACTGACAAGAACATGCCTGATGGCGTGGAAGAGTGCATCATCGATCCAGACGCTGTCCAGCGCTACAAGGACCTCAGAGAAGTAGAGAGATTGTTGGACGCAACGACGACTCGAAAACGCATCGATGTCTCCGAAAGCATCAACCGCTGTCATACAAAGGTGCCTAATCTTCATCCTAACCCCCATGGCGAGATTGCTGCCATCTGACTTTGGATCGCAGCGCTATAAGACGCTCAGAGTATGGATATGCAATACCGTCGAGGATCAATTCTGGCAAGGTTGTGACCTGAATGTTGATGCCTTTGACTTTTCTCCAAACATGGAGGCATCGTACCGGGTCAAAATTGAAGGGCGTGTCCTTCACGACGACGAAGACAGCCACCTACCACAACCAGGCCACGGACAAGACCCCATGGTAGCCTCACTCGCTTCAGGAAAATTGCAGCCAGACGAACATGTGACCAGTGATCAGACCTCGCGTCAGGCAAAACCGGCGCAATACCCGTTTTCGCATTTCTTTAGAGCTCTGTCTGTAGACTTTGATCGCTCTCGCTTCAGAAACGGCGCCGAGCAAAACATAGAATGGAAGAAGCCTGATTCGGTCAACAAAGGACATGCCTCGGGAAATGCGGCGACGGCCGCCGAATTTGACGAAATTACCTTCAAGCGTAATGGCGATGAAAACACAAACATTACAATCAATATCTACCGCCACGAGTCGCCTGAGCGCTATGAGCTGACCCCTCAGCTTGCTGATGTGGTTGACATGGCGGAGGCGACGCAGGCTGAAGCGGTGATGGGTCTATGGGAGTACATTCGATCCCGAGGTTTACAAGAGGACGAGGAAAAGAGAAACTTTCGATGCGACGATCTCCTCAAAAGGGTATGTCGAGCATACCTAGCTTAACGACATGGCAGCTAACTTGGCGGATTTAGGTCGTCGGTAGGGGAGACGTCGGATACATACCTATGCTCGGGGAATACGTTGCGCAACACCTGCGGCCACTTGCTCCAATCAGCTTACCTTACACCATTCGGGTGGATCAAGAGTTTCATCGAGATCCACAACCAACCGTGTACGATATACGAGTTCTAGTGGACGATCCTATCAGAGTAGAGTTGCAGGCCTTGATAAACAATTCCCAGCATTTGAATATGCTAAGAGATGTCAACACTCTCGACGAACAATTGGCTCGCCTCATTCAAGCAATCGCTGTATCTAAGGCCAAGTATTCCTTCTTTACAGCGCTTGAAGAAGATCCCGCCACCTTCACTCGCCACTGGCTGAGTTCTCAAAAACGAGATCTTGAAATTATCTTGGGAGAGGCCTCAAGGGGAGGCAGTGAGAGTTCTTATGGAGATCAGTGGCGCAAGGGTGGTCTACGTAGTGTGTGGACGACCCAAGATGCACGCGAGACCGTCAACGTCCTACTATCGAAGCAACGGTAGGAGCCGTGAGCAGAAAAGAGGGAAGTTGGATGGTTTCTTCATTCGAGCTATTACGAAAACAGATATTTTAATCCGAAACCAGGCACCCCGTGTATAACTAGACAGGCAGTGGTATAGACGCGTACATCAAACCATACTGTGCGTGAACGGTCGTCCAAGATGGTACCTGGGCTGGAAACATGAGGGATTATCATCGAGCCTGTGAACATGTGCGAATCAGGTCAAAAGAAAAAGAGAGGTTGCCGTCGTTGGCGTGACCCGGGGAATCAACCTGAGATGGGATTGTGGAGAACAGCGGTAGTATAAGTACGCCGGTGGTTGGTAATGGCCCGCTCCATCCTGCCATTCTGTCGTGCAAGCAGTACTCCTCTGGTGAGTAGGATGAGCGAGCGGCTCGAGGAGTGGTTGCGGCATGTATATTGTGAGGAGAGAAAAGACTTTTAGCGCTTTGGGGCAACTGGAACTAGCGGCATGCTCTTAATTTGCTTGATTAAGAACTCGCGCTCATCAATGAACTGCTCGTCGTCCGTGCGGTCTTCGAGAAAGTGCGAGAGAAAGTTGAGCAGCTTATCTCGGTTCATGAGTAGTATTTTCTGCACAGCCATTGATTTGTGAGGGTTGGCGACGAAAACTTTGAAAACATGGAATCCTTCGTACTGAACCATCTTCCTATCATCGCGCAGCAAATTCATAGAAATTTTGAGATGGTCGCCCCGATCAACATAAGTCGTCATGACGTTATAGTTTGAACGGTCTAGTAGAATCTCACCTAGAAGTTTGATGGACTGCCGTTTTGTGACGTAGCTGTTCGACAGTATGAGGATAGTATTGTACTTTTCAAAGAAGATATCAAAATTAACTGAAATGTAGCGGGGAACGAGATCCTTATGACGGGTTAACAATTCCTATTGCATGAATATTGATCAGTCGACGGTGTCTTTTTAGAGATGTTGATTGGGTTGGCATACTCGGAACGTAGTGAAAGCGTCCGCAGCGACTTCGAATGAACCCTTGTCAATCCAATCGAAGAATCGCCAAAAGACACCCCTTCCACTTTGCGGCCGATCACTGTCGATCGCGTGAAGACCTTTCGCACTTGACCCAGGCAGTTCGCCGTCGTCGTACAATATAATCGCCGCTGCAGACTCATTTTTCAACAGTTCACGCAGAACTGATCCAGCAGGTGTGGCGCTCTCTTTGTGGTCGTATGCCCGACAAAGCTCGATCAGCACCTGGGGGCGGTTGCACACCACATATGATAAGGCTATAGGGTCGCTTTTAGGAGCGGTAGCAGCAGGCCGAAAACGAAAAACATAGGAGAAAATTACTTGTGTATCTTTTCGTGATTCGAATGGTAAGCGATAAAGGTTGACAGCAAGGAGATATAGCAGGTCTTCATCGATTAATCCGGATACCAGCTGGTATATTTGTTCAGGTGAGCTGTCCGTCTCTACCACACGATCCGGGGTCGTCAGCCCACACTCAAGGTCAGCACATGGCGGCAGCAACTAACCATGCGTGCCTTGAAGAACCAACTTCATCTGATTTAGAACCCGGGCTAGTTCCTCGACCTTTTTTACCTTTTTAGCCACGCATTAAATTGAGAAAGAGAAAATGTGAACACACTTTCCCGGTCACATTGGGGCCTTCGAGCCTTGAGACATGTTCGCGAGCCTGTCTAGGTAAATCGGCGGCAGCTCGAGATCGAGCACGACCGAAAAGAAAGGACATTGATTACTTGTCGTGAGGCCGTATATGGCGAATTCTCGACGGCTGTCAGCACGAGACAAAAGCTGGCAGGCTGCGAACGCGGCAGATCTATCCGTTCGCAGCGTTCCTCTGTCGTGACGTAGACTACCTACTGCCGCTGCCTAGTAACTTCCATCAACCCTCTGAGGCTTAAAGAGTTCAAAGGTACGAAGTACCTTGTACGGGTATCAAGCAGTACGTCGTAGATAATAAGGAATTGATTTTATAAGATTTGATGTCCTACGCCTCACCAAATGTAAGTATTGAATTCTCCAGTTCAATTTTTCAATTCATGTCAAGTGAAACGGCGTTGTAAATCATCAAATATTCTTCTTTTTCTTAGTTGTTTCAAATCTATTCAGACTGTCAAATCAAACTGCGGTTTCTAGTATTTTTGTCATCAATTCCAAGATTCTCTTTTTGCAGTACTAAGTGGACAAGTATTTTTTGGGGGCTAGATGTTATTTTGTTTTCTTTTACTGAGCATGTCCCACTGCGAATATTATCAGACTAATACTGATTTTCTGTTATCATAATACTTGAAACGACGGTATTCCAGACACTTTACTACTAATAAATTGTTCTACTTTAGAAATACATTTGATAATCCCAGCTGGACTGGATTAGTCATGAGTACAATTCGCCTTGCCCTTGACACAATCAAGCATCGCTCTGTAATTGAGATCAGCCCTCAAGCAACAAGTGGGCCAAGATTGTTAATAAGGTCCATAGTTTTTGCACATAGTTAAAAAGGGTGAGAATCAGAGAACAAGTAAAGGATTATATCACAAGAAGCTTCAAATAGCCCTTTGACGCAACCATCTACGTAGGAGAAGCCAGTGATATCCGACTTGTTCCATGATCAACACGTAGAGACATCGAGTACAAGTCACACACTTGCCTTTGACGAAAACAACTACCCCCTACTAGGTAAGGAACTTGACTTATTCGCGTGTATTGACGAGTCTCGACTCACGACACAAAATCAAGACCAGGATTTTGACATGTGCCCACTTACCATTGGTGTCTGGATTTACTATTGCGATGCCAAAAGACGGCATAATTTCTCCGGCGACATCGCGACATTCTCCTGCTAGACAGCGTATACTTCGTAACATGGGTTGCTTAACATTCCGTCAAGGGGGCGTAACGGGGCCAACGCGTCACACCCCTGACGATCCCTGCAAACTCGCACGTGACAGGCTGTACGAACTCGGCCATGAAAAGCCAACCCCTTGGTGACATCTGGGCGTCGTTGCGCCCCATTACACACAATCGCGGCAACGGGACACCTTCCCATCGCCCCCAGACCAGACGCGCAGGCACCTTGCCGCTGCGGCCACGGATCAGCCTGGATTGACGGGTTTTAAATCCTCCCCCCTTTTTTTGCACACATGCTGGCTTGTAAGATAGCCGACAGAACTGAGGGACGCGGCTTAGCGCGTGCCCCCGTGACGTTTGCCCTTCCGGGAGGGAGCACGTGCATACGCACGTGCTGTACGACGTTAAGTAATAACCAACGGACGGCAGCGGCGGGTTCGAGCCGCGCTCAGGATTAAACGGCTGGACGCCCGACACCCGCTGCACGTGCGGGCGGCTGAGACCCCCCAGCGAGGCCTGGGCCCGGCTCGGTCTTGCGTCAGGCAGCGGCAAAGGCAGGAAAGTGACCATGGTGCACCGGCACGTCGCACGCATCCACCGAATGGCCAGCGCCCTGCCTATATCCACAAAAGGCCCAGGCACGATTCGCCCGCCAGCGGGATCCCCTGAATCGTCCCCCTGGGTCGGTCTAAGGCCGAGGCCACAGCCCTGGTCAAGCGGTGGCTAGCTGACGTCGGCCCCGACGCCATCTGCGTCTTCTCGGACGGCTCCTCGGACGGACCCATGCTTTCAGCGTGAGGATACTCCGTCCGAAAAGGTAGGTCTACTTTGCGACAGAACTGATGTCTGGCGGAGGGCCTTTGCCCGGAGCAGAAGTCTTCGACACGGAGATACAGGGCGCCCTGCGGGGCCTTATCGCGACTCTTCGGCTGGAGCCGCCCGGCCACACGCCCCCCCCCGCCGCAGTCCCGCAGACGGATCTACGTCCTGCTCGACAACCAAGCCGCAGCCGACGCCCTGACGACGGGCTGGGCATCGTCGTCTCAGCAGGCGGTCGCCGACTTCCACACTCACTTCCTTGCGGGGGGGGTGGAGGTGGCCTGGATCCCCGGGCACTCCAAGATCCCGGGCAATGAACGAGCCGACGCCCTGACCAAGAGCGCCCTCCGGGCCCTGCCCAAGCAGTCCCCGTCGAGGTGGACGTTCGCGGCGGCCAGGAGGTGGTGCCGGTCGAGGTGCCAGGAGCTCGCCGAGGGCTGGTGGGCAAGCGCTTGCCCACCGAGGTACAAGCAGTGGGGTCTTGACATGGCCCGACCCCGTCCACCGGAGCTTTGCCTCCCCAGGAGGATTCTGGCCCGTCTCTACGCGGCCCGGTCAGGCCACGGCGATTTCGCCTGGTACCACACGTGGCTCAGTCACGAGGACGCCGTGCTGCACTGTGCCTGCGGCCGCGAAAAGACCCCAGGACACTTCTTGGAGTGCCGGAAGGCCCTAGCCAAGTGGAGAGACTCAGGTCGGCGACGGAAACCACCCGACAAACTAGAGAAATTCCTTGGGTCCAAGGGTTGGAAGCTTTTCGCGGAGTACGTGACGACGACGGGGGCGTTTGCCGACGTGCCCGTGGGGGGGCCTTTGGGCCGGTTGGATGAATAAATGGGACAGAATTCTGGTCCTGGTGGTTTTGTATTGCGCGTCAAGCGCGGAGGATCCGGGCGCGTGGTGGCCGGAGCGGACTTTGGGGTTTTTCTTTTTCGTGGGATCGACATTGTCAGGGCCAGCTGGAGGCATCGGGATGGAGCGGGGGAGAAACTGGGAACGAGGCCCGTCAGATTCAACATCTGGTCGTGGCCTAGTGTAGGCCCGGTACTGCGGCTGGGACGAGGCTGGCCGGGAGGCCCTCGGGCTTACCTCAACAACGCCAGCCCGGCCCCACCGGTGGGCGTGCCTCAGGGCGCTGGGCTTGTGCCTGCCACCTAAAAATTCACAACAACGACGGCTCCTCCGACGGGCCAGCACGTTCGACGTGGGGATTCACCATCCGCGGCGGCGGGTTCGACGTGGAGCTGGCTGCCGACAGCGGGCCGCTTCCCGGAGCCGAGGTCTTCAACGCCGAGGTGCAGGGAGCCCTGCGTGGACTACAGGCGGCGCTGCGCCTGACGACGCGGTTCCCAGAGCAGATTCACATTCTGCTGGACAACCAGGACGCGGTTCACGCGCTGAAGTCGGGCTGGGCGTCATCCTCACAGTCAGCGGTCGCCGACTTTCACGCCCTCCTCCGGACCCGGACCGGGAGAGTGGAAGTAGCCTGGATCCCAGGCCACTCCAAAATCCCCGGAAACAAGCGAGCGGACCAGCTGGCCAAGGACGCGCTCAAGGACGTCCCTAAAGAGCCGCCAAAGCTTTGGACCTTCGCGGCCGCCAAGAGGTGTGGTGCAGGTCGAAGTGCCAGGAGCTTGTAGAGGACTGGTGGGCGGACGCCTGCCCATCAAGATACAAGCAACTGGGGCTCGACATGCGACGGAAAAGACCGCCGGAGCTGAATCTCCCAAGGAGGATTCTGGCCCGACTGTGTACGCGTCCCGCACGGGGCACGGCGACTTCGCCGAGTACCACAAGCGGTTCAACTACCCGACGCCGAGCTGCGCTGCTCATGCGGGCGAGACAAGTCCCTTGGGCACTTCGTCGAATGCCGCAAGGAATTGGCCAAGTGGAGAGACTCGGGGCGGCCGCGAAGACCGCCGGACAAGCTGAGGAGATGCTGGGCCCCAAGGGGTGGAAGCTTTTCGCGGAGTTTGCGACGGCGACGGGGGTGTTCCGCGATATCCCCTCGGGATAGGACGGGTCGTCTCCAGGGTAGCTGGTCATGGGTAGAGGCGGACGAGTCCGCAGTCAAGGTCTTGCAGAAGCAAGAGGTCCGGACGCGTGGTGGCCGAAACTAAACACAATTTCCCCACGGGGAAATCGCTGGGCTTCCCAGCAGGCCAGGGAATGGGGGAGGAAATCTAGGCGCTGGGCTAGTGCCTGCCACCTTAAAAGTTCAAAAAAAAACATCTGGGCGTCGTTGCAGATTGGGGGGCATGTATTCTAGTTGCCTCCATGTGTCATGCTCCTCAGGAGTGCATGGCTAGAGCCCGGACACGATAAAATATCAAACCAAACCAAACCTTTTTGGTGACATCACTGGGCCGGACGAGTTCTACGCTGACGTCCACCGGCAGCTCCACTTCCTTGCGTCGCCGATGAAAGTACTATAGGTCGGACTTTAGCGCGTCAAACCGGACCCCGTTCTCGCGCCCCCAGCGGAGGAGGGTTTGGTCCACGGTCGACTGGAGGGCCCTGTGGCACCCGTCCGGTGTGCTAGCCGTCTTCAAGAAGGCCGCATCGTCTGCGTACCCGAATCGCTCCTTAGTGAGGCGGACGAGGGGTGCGATGTAGAGGAGGAACAGTATGGGTGATGCAGGCGAGCCCTGCGGCAGGCCACGCTATAGGGGGAAAGGATTCGGAGGTGTGTCCGTCCATCCGGATACGGGCTTCGTGACCAGCGCAGAAGGACCGAACCCAGCCGACAACCTCGGGAGGCCAACCCTGCTCCAGCAGCCGGCGGGCAAGGCGGCCGTGTGTCTGGCTGTCATGGACTGACTAGGGATCTTGTACAGAGAAGAAATAGATGGACAGAACTCTACGAAAGATTGCTTACAACAGGTAGGAGAGACGTTATGCTGACTAGGTGTGCTAGGCTCTTGGCACAGCAAGTTGAGCTGACTAGGCGTGCCAGTCACCTAGCACAGCGAGTCGAGTGGAATAGGTGTGCCAGGCACCTAGCACAGCAAGTGAATCGACTAAACGGAAAGGAAGCCTTAGGATATATAAAGGAACAGTCATTACCTAGATAGTTCTCTCTTCAGTTGTCAGTTCCATGCACACCTCAATCATTGATCAGGACTATCTCTCTTGTTTAGTGCAGTGCCGCGGAAGGCATCAGGTTGATTCAGTCAGCCCCCTCAACGCCCACGCTCATTGTACAGTCGCAAATATACTCTGTGGCCTATCCGGAACGACTTATCTGCCGCCAGGTTTCTTTACAAAATGGCAGGGGCGCCTCCTTCTGCACTACTAGTACGAATGAAACCAGCATCTGGAAGCTCGTATAAGGTCTTGCGGAGGACTAAGAGTTCTTCCCTACTCATATAATAGAGTGAACAGACAGGGGGGTCCAGGCTGGAGGCGAATTTTGGTATCGAACCCAGATCGACGTGGTTGTAACTGCTTAGCTTTTCTTCTATCAAAGGTGTCAATGAAAGGGAGGAGCCAGTCGAGGCAGTTGGCAAGCGGATCGGTGTAATCTTCAGGCTGCAATATTTTATCAGCATCATGCAGTGATGCGGAAAAGATGCGGACGTTATGAGTTTTGCGAGCCCGGATGTGGAAGACTTTGATGGCTCAGTGAGAGATTGCAGAAGTCTGGGAATCTTTAGAACCGGCTAAGAGGCGTATCCATTTTGAGCGGGACGGAGCGAGGCGTCTTTGTTTGTGAGTCAACGTTGTCAGAGAATGATGTCCTCACACTGGCTGGGAACAATATAGGCATGAACTTTCCCGCTGAAGCCTCTGAGTCCCATAGAAAAGACTGCGAGTTGGTTGATGACAGGAGGACTCGAATCGTCAACTACTTGAGCAATAGGTCGAGGAGTTATAGGGAAGATAGATGCTTTAGATCGGACGACAACGCACTTGGAGACAGTGGCTTGGCACAAGCACCCGGAATCGACACAGACAGAGGTGAACGCTGAGTTGCTCAAGGGACCGTCAAAATAAGTACTTTTAGGCCCCATTTCCTCTTGTGCAAGTTTCTCTCCCGGGGGTTTTAGGCGGCGACGATCGCCTAAAGCGCCCCATTTTCGGAAGTTACTGGAGCAGACGAAGTCATTTGGTGAGAAGGCGATGGTGTAGGGGCTGGAGTAAACCTGGCGAAGTGGTGACTGGTGTGCTTGGATTCTTCTAGCTGGGAAGAAACAGAAAATAGTGTTGAGACAAACTCAGGGTAAGTGGCAGAGATTGCTATGCCAATCATAGCGCGGTGAAGCTCCGTCTTGAGGCATGCCCGTAGGGCTGAAATGCTTGACCTAGCACCTTCAAGCCCTATTTCATGCAGCAGCTTTTCGAACTTTGGGAGGAAGACAGCAAAGGACTCGGTATCGCCCTGGCACAAGGATGGCAGTTTGACATGGCTCTGTCCGCTGTATTTGTGTCGAGAAGCATGGCGTCGAGATGGTCTAGGAACTGGGTAGGTGCGAGCTTGGCATTGAGTCCTCTTTCAAAGTAAACAGTAACAAGATTTCGGGCTTCAGTGGCCATGCGCGGAAAGAGGCAGACACATTGATAAGTTTTGGTACCAATTGAATGTCCATTTCTCGCAATCTTTTGCCGTGCCGTCAGGGTCCATACACGATATTCCGACGTCTTGCCGGAAACAAGGACCAATTCTGGCAGCTTGGACTTGGGACGCTTAGTAGTAGGGGTGGTAATGTTCTCATCGCGATCATCCATTTCCGCATTATTACCGGCGATGTTTGTAAGATTGTTGATGGCAGCCCGTGCATCGCTTTTGTTCCTGGCGCAGGAAGTTTAGTTCTCTTTGTACGTCCTTCATCTGCATGGCATCTGTCAACGATGGGAGTAAATTGCCGTAGGACAGTGTTGTTAGGGTTCCTAGGGCTCAAAAAAGTAACAGTGTTAGAGCTAGTGTCTGCGTCGTTGTCGAAATTCGGTAGAAAATATGATATGGGTAAGGAAAACAGTGGCAACAAAGTGACAACTCTGTCGTAGTCGTGGTCAACTGGAAATCCTGAAGAAAATGTAAGGCTGTAGTCGGCTGTTAGTTTCCTTGCTTTCGTTCCCTCTCAGCCCCTCGCTCGGAGTTTACGCAACTCTACTCAACTCCAACAGTTCTGATCAAGGTGACACTCGGGCTGACGTGCCGTCACGATATTCTCGTCAGGATCCCTTCCCTCGCTATAGACTTGGCTACCAACCTCGGCGAAATCCTCTACAGCATCTTCTATAGAGTATCCTCCACGGAATTTTCAACAGCGATATCGATTGGATTACGAACTATCCGGCCTAAGTTGCAGGTTGAAGGACAAAGGCGATAAGCAACCAGACCTATTCTCTCAACGCCCACACATCAGGCCTTGTTCGCCGTCACGACAGAAAAGGGCGGCTGATGGATAAACTACTTCCAAAAGTCAGGATACTCATCGAGCAAATCGACGTCAGTAAGGGGCACGGTGGCAAAACCGGTGAAGCCCATCTAGCGCGGGACCTCGTCCAGCAAATCAAACAAGTCGCGAGAGGGCGTGCCAAGGAACGAGACAGGCGGATCAAGTGCAAAGTCAAAGCGAAAGCAGGCGCCGTGCTCCGTCTCCTGCACATCGGTAATGGTAACACCGTAACGCTCGATGGGCGGCTGCGCGTCCGCGACGGTGATGGCCGCACGCATTGTCCGAGTACCGACGAAACTGCCACTAGGCTTGAGGTAGGCCGCCACATTGGCCCACATGGCTTCGAGCTCGTGGCGCGTCTCTGCGTGATCCAGCACCCAGTTGGCCATGACCACGTCGTACTGGCCGGCGGCAAGAATGTCGATGCCCTGCTCCGAGAGCAGAATCACCGCGTCGGCCTTTTTCCATCGGATCCGGCTTTCAATGCCCGCTACCTCGGCTTCCTTGGCTCTCCCAACTTGCAACATGCGTTCCGATATGTCGACGACGTCGACGATCGAAACCCCGGCCGCGACGGCCCGCCGCGCGTGCGAGCCGCAGCCGCCTCCGAGATCGAGGATCCGAAGACCAGTGCAGTCGCCGAGGGCTTTTCTTATGAGCTGGCTTTGGAGTCGGCCTGCCGGTAGGTTCTCGAAAGCGTCATATCCAGTGGCGCAGTTGCCGGCATCGTGCTGTGTCTTTTCGACTGACGCCATGGACGGCTGAGATACTTGCTCTCTTTGAGAAATGGTCATTTTACTTCCACTTCAACTCAGAGCCCCGGAAGTAGCTTCCAAATTCCATGGTCTTGGGCCAGGACAAGAGCAAGGGAGAGGGGCGAAGAGCCCGGCCTTTATCAGAGTTGCCTTGATCTCCGGTCATCGTTACATCGCGCCTAGTTGGTGATGCGCTTCGCACCATGTCAAGCTAGATCGAACCAGTGTTTGAGCGCCATATTTCGGAGTAGCGACACATCTCATGGATGCAGAAACTCGCAGCATGTGCATGAGGGCCGCGGTGCGATGATAAATGTGCTTCAATACTAATCGTGACCCGCCCCACTATTGGGTGGCTCGAAACTCGCGCACCATCTATAGATGGTGCTTATCACCAAGTCGGACACATCAAGCAAGGCGGGCACTTTTCCAACAGAATAAATATATTAACCTCTACGCATTTAATTTACGCCCTTTTAATCCCAAAATTATAATGGCTCTAGTAGAGAACCGACACGCCATCTTCCTGCGTTTTTAGCGGCATCAAAAACGACCAGTTTGGTGGCTCTATGGAGTCTTTTCTACTCCGCATCCACCAAGGCGTTTCGCAGATGATGGTGCGCGAGTTTCGAGCCACCAAATACCTTAGTGGGGTGGGGCACGATTAAAGCAGCACTTTAGGTTCGGTCTCAGGGGGTGGTCTTGGATCCGAATCTTATCGATAACATACATCCGTCGATATTTTCTAGCCGCCTTATCGTCCATGGCACACCTCACGTCTATGCATCCACACACAGTCCCGCAGCGACAAAGAAGTGACTGTGAGATAGAAAGAGAGAAACAGAGAGGGGGAGATAAAAATGGGCCGCGAGATACAGAAGAAGAAGCGGCGATCGAAGCGCCAGCCTGTGCGGCCCAAGAAGCCCAGCAGCAAGGTGCTGAACCCGCGCGGCAACACGCTGATTGCGCATAATTGGTGAGTCAAGCACGTATCGGCCACAGCCTGCGGGGGGGGGGGGCAGCAGCAGCGTCAAAGCTGAGAAGCGCCGCGCAGGAATAAGAACGAGACGCTGGCACAGAACTACCGCCGCCTCGGGCTGGTGGCGCGTCTGCAGCGTCCGACGGGCGGCATCGAGAAGACGCTTGCGCGCGCCGTCGACAAATCATCAGACATCGACGGTTTCGCCATCACCTCCGTCGACGGCGCCGTCTTCTCCGAGGCCCGTGTCGAGCGCGATGCAGCCGGCCGCATCACGCGCGTTCTGCGGTCCGGAATTGCCGCCAATCCACTCAACGACCCGCTTTGCGCGCTTGATGACGGTCCCTCCTCCTCCGCCTCCGACGACAAGGAGCCCGACGCTGCAGACGTCGATGACGACAACACTTCTGTCCTTGGCTCGCTCATCCGTCTGTCGCGATCCGGCGTGGCCGCCAAGCCGCGTCACCAGAGTGCCAGCGAGCGGGCCTGGCTACGCCACTTGGTGGCCCGGCACGGTGACGACGTTGTCGCTATGGCACGTGATCTGCGCCGCAACCCTATGCAGCAGACTGCTTCTGACATTGCCCGCCGTCTCAAGAAGATGGCGCGCGAGGAAACAGAGGCGGCAACTGTTGCACCGGAAGAGGAGGAATAGGAGTCGAGAGCTTGCGACGATGCGGGTGGATCTCAAAGGGGCGACGATCACCATGGGAGGATCACGGGGGGACTACAGGAGCCTTTATTTACATGCGGCCGGCCCGCTTACTGGTTTGCTGGCTGGCCCATTCACTGGCGGGGCATATCAATATACGGGGACAACGGGAATAGCCATGGGGAAGATGTGGTGCTACGGAGTTATTTCACCATCGCATGTTTGATTGAGACTGGTCAGCTATTCCGTGGACTATGAGAAAACACAAAAAAAGGAGAAACGTCAACATAAGACAGTCAGTGAACCCGTGTCTGCGATGACTTGAAGCATCCTCGGCCTCGACTCGAAGACCAGGGTCCAACCCAATCCGTCTATGTACATGGCGAGGACAAGTATTGCTACCCTTTTTGAGCGCGCCCTGCTGCTACTTCATGACACGATTACCGCCGAGACGCCTGAGGATGGGGAGTAAACAAACAGAAATTTTGAAATGATGCTATTCAATGACCGGCCATACCGTCATTATCCATCCCCATTTCCATCATTTTTCTTCCCATAGATGATGGCTTGCCCAAGACTAGGGGTGAACGCGCTCGTAGTTGCCGGCCGGAAATTGCGCCGGCTCGTCATGATAAGGCCCATGCTGAGTGCCTCCATAGGGCGAGGGGGAGGAGGAAACAGGAGGGGGACCAGGGTTGTACTCGGTGTCGGAGCCGAAGTGGTCGTGACGTCGCGGCGGGAGCGTACCTTAGTGGTGGGGATCATCAAAGTCGTCAGCGCTGTAGGGATTCGCGTGGCCGTAATGTCCGGCATCGGAGTAGCTGACGCCGACGGCCTCGTGATCGTCCAAGTTGACACGCTCGTAATCCTCGTCGGCGGTAGAGAAGGCAGCTTTGTCCGGATCGATGTTGCTGCTGGTGCTGGGGCCGAGCCGTTGTCGAATATCGTAGCCGGGAAGAGTGCCGTGGAGGTTGTAGTACTTCAGCGTGTAGGCGCTAATAAAGGACGAAGCGGCAAAGAGCAGGCTGCAGGCGTTGCATGTAAGCGGAGGGAGACCGAGGAGGACGGGTGGGGAGGGTGGAAGGCGAACGTGACGAAGATGCCGAGGCCGACGATAGCCTTGCTCAGATTGCAACCCTGGCCGCACTGTTTGGCCGTGTTATAGGCCGCCTGGGTGGCAAAGGCGGTCAGCCACAGGATGGCGAAGACGACGTCGATGACGAGCATGGCCCTAGGCTCGGCAATGTGGCGGCCGTTGGCCAGGCGCGGCGCCATGATCAGATAGACCCAGGCGGGTATGGACAGGAAGCACTGTAAGAGCCGTGAGAAGCGGGCAACAACAGGCGACGGGAACCGGCCACGCACCACCGAGAAGGTCCAAGCGTTATTGACGACTTTGGCATCCTTGGCGACGAAGACGGCGATTTCCAAGCACCAGACGGTGAAAGCAAACAGGATCTGGGCTGTGTGCAGGCCCAGCTTGATCTGGGGCACAAGCCTGGGATCCCATTCCAGGTCGACCATGGCTGCAGCGGGCGACGGCTCGGGGAGTTAAGGAGCAAAAGAAGCGGGACGGGGAGGGAGGCGGCTGACGTCGGATGGTGAGGACAAGAGAGTGAGAAGGAGGAGGAGGAGAGGAAATGCCGGCTTTGTCGTGAGGCCGGAAGGTCGGCAGGTAGAGCACTTAGCACCGTGTGGCTGTGGGCTGCGGACCAGGGCCGAAGGCCGCGAAAGGCGAGTGAGGCTGAGGGCAGCTAAACGGTCAAACGAATGGGGGCTCTGTGCCGTGGCGGAGGGGAGGAGCAGCTCGTACGGGTGCGTCGTGATTGGGACAGCAGGCAGCGGGACGCAATAGACGAGGCTGTAGGCAGAGCGAAGAGCAGAACAGGAAACCAGAGGCGAGCTGGCGGTTATGAACGAGTCAAAGGCCTTGTTTTTGCTTGTGGCCGATGTGCCTTTCGGCCTCGACGGAGGCGCCCGGCCTGCGTGGCACAGGCGGGATGGTTGCGGCATCTACAGTACCCGCGCTAACCGGCCAGCGGGGCTGTTCAGCGAACTCAGGGCCTGCCAGCCAACGCCTGTGAGCGCGCTGCCGGGCGCTGTAGCAACCAGCCTTGCCGGGACCCGCGCCGGCGGGGCGTTTACTCGTCGTTGCTGCGTCGGCGGCATAAACGAGTCCACCAGGACATGACGGGGGTGAAATCACCACCAAGAGCCGGCTCTTTTTTTGTCCTCTATCCCGTGTCTGTTTCCATCATCGGCCCAGTCTTGGTCCGTCGATGACGAGAAGGCCGGGTCGCCCAAGATGATTGCATTAAAGATCGCTGCTAGCAAATCGTCCAAGTACCCAAGACGTCCAGCATCTCAGCGCACCGTGCACCAGCCTAGGTGCTGCCTTGTGTAGTTTGGTGGTTGATTACCTGTCGCTGCTCCCTCGCGCGTCAACTCCTGCCCATCGCCTCACTGTTAAGGAGCAGCTAACAAACTATCCGAAGGCCCGCCCGCCAGCTTTTGCTCTCCCCAAACCACTGGGCTTGCTCCTTGTTTCGTCCCGACGTGGGCTCTCATCGCCTGTCGAGGGTCGCGTGCAGCGTGTGCTACCGCATCATGGAAATACACACCAGCCCCGCGACCCCCAAGGCCAGCAAGGTCAGCCATACGCCCCGGAAAGCCTCCATGAAGGACGCCATGACGCCCTCGCGCCAGCCCTCGGGCAGATGCCGGAGCTCGTCCAGGTTGTTGCGGATACGCCAAATCTCCTGGGCGGCGTCGGGATAGTGGCGGAACCGGGCCCAGAGCTGCGCTTGGAGTATGTTCTGGTACACGGCCGATCCTACGGTCACGCCCACGGTGCCGCCGAGGCTTCGCGCCAGGTCTGCAGAGCAGGCGTTAGAAGGGAACTGCACGTGGCCTCGTGTGCGAATCAAGATCACCAACATGTGGCCGACGTCACGACGGCGTGCTGCGAGTGATCAACAGCGGCGACGCACACCATCAGAGTCGTCAAGACACCTCCGTATCCCCCGCCGACGAAGAAAAAGGCCACGCTGCTCAGCCAGAGCGGGCTGTCCTGGCCCTGCAGGGTAAAGACGACGATGCCGCCGATGAAGTCAATGCGGGCTATATAGGACCGGTCGGACTGCTTTGGCAGAACCCGGACCAGTATGGCCACGGCTACGGCCGAGATGATGGTGAGAGGCACCTGGACCAGGAAGGCCGGTCTCCAGCCCCACGCCGAATGGTCGTTGAGCAGGCCACTGAAGATGCCGCCGAGCATGGCGCCCGATGCATAGCATATGTTGCCCATGCCCTTGGACGACAACTCGGTTCCGCAACGAAATCAGGTCGGAGCCGAGAAAGGTGGCGATACTCATAAGGCCGCCGCCGCCGATGTCGGCGATGACGCGACCCAGCATCATGTGCTGCTGTCGTGGACAAGTCCGCAGATGAGGTTGCCAGCGCCAAACAAGACGTTGCTCAGGACGAGGCCCGGTCCGCGGCCGAAGATGTCGGTCAGCCGGCCCGAGATGGGCTGGCATGCGGCGTTGGAGATGAGGTAGGCGGTGGCCAGCCAGGATAATAGGCTGAGCGACCTAAACTCGCTGGCGATCGAGGCCGACAGCATGGCCATGATGGTCGAGTCGATGGCGCCCAGGAAGACGCCGAACCAGGCGGTGCCCATGATGAGGGCGAGCTTGGTGAGTCACGTCCTGGGCGAGAAGGGTGCGCTCGTCGTCAACGCTGTCGGCTAGTACGGCCCCAGCGCCGGACTCGACACACGTCGCCGTGCCGGGAGTCGTCGCCGGTCCGGGCTGAGTCCAGCAGCGGCGTCTGCTCGTGGTCGTGGCCATTGGGCTCTGTGGCTTGCTTCATCGTCCTACCTTGTTCTCTGCTGCTTCCTGTGAGGTGGAGAGGCAGCGGAAAAGAGAGGGGAGGAGATAAAAGAAAGAGAGGGCGGTGAAGAAGCTTTTGAGACGGTCTATCTGCAACGCGTCAGGATGTTTGATTCAACTAGAGCATGGCCTGAGCCCCGATGATGCCACGCGCTACCCTATCCCGGGTAGCGTTGGCGCTCGACAGGGCGCCCGGTTGCGACAACATGATGGTAAGCCGCCAGCAGGACGTTTTCCGAACACGTTGATATCAAGGTCTGAGAAAGCCGCCATGTCTCGACTCTGTGCGTACGCGCAAGCCCTGTCAGATGCTCCACCCCCTTACTTGCTGTCTCACCGACCTCCTCATCTGCCTCCTCGGTGGAAATTCTTCCGGAAGAAGCCTTCAACGCCCTTTCCCTCCATGTTGCACTCTCTATCAAGCCCCTGGTTAATGCCAAGAATGCTGCTTTACTTTTCCCGTTTCACGACGAGCACCAACCCCTGCCCCGGAAAAGACACAAGCCCTCTGAGGCTGTTAGTTCCCCGGCTTCCCATGCGCCACACAGCACTAACACACCACAACCCCGTCAAACTCACCGGATCTTCGACCTTGACACCATCACCATGTTTACACCACACCATGCGACCCGCCCCCTTTCCCTGTGACCGGAACTGCTGCGAGATTTATCCGTTGCCGGTTAGACTGACTTCTCTGGAAAAACTCTCGCAGCCTCGGCCAGTTGCGACCTGCTGGCCCGACCGCCTCTGACAAGGAGTCACTCTGAACCAAGAAAACATGGCGAACAGTCTAGCAAGGCTTTCCCCTCGAGCGTCTTCCTTGGCGACATGTGGGCATCGGCCACTTCGGCGCCGTTACACCACGTGCGACACCACGGGATATCGGGGACCTGGATATGGAGAGACGAAGCCTCGGATGAAAGGACTGGGGCTCTGTCTGTAACGGTACGGTGGTGGTGGTGGATTTATTAACGTCGTGCAACACGTGTCTATGCACGTGCGCCATCCCGATAGGGCAAACTACGCGGGAGCACGCGCCAATCGCGTCTCCCGGTTCAGTCGGCTATCCCACAAGCCAGCAGATTGTCGAAAGGGGTTCGGGACCGTCAATTCAGGCCGACCCTGTCCGCAGCACCATCATGGGTGCGCGTATGTTTGGGACTTCCGTCGCTCCCTCTTCGTCATGTTCCCAACCGGAATTCTCCTCCACTCCCTGAAGCCCGGGCTGGCCCTCTCCCCTAGGTTCGGCGCGTCCGACGCCCGCAAGCCGTCATACGAAGGATCGTGAAAAGCCAGGGAAAACTCCCGCGGGAGAAAACCTGGCGAGGTTGGGTTCATGAGCAATACCTTTCGGCGCAGTCGGACCGGTGAGGTGTTGCATCGGCGGCGACGAGGTTGGCGGTAAGCCGCTCAATCG
>KN173724.1:365129-386737 GCA_000758425.1 Nilaparvata lugens yeast-like symbiont | reverse complement strand
GGTGGTCGGCGAGCCGCTGCACTGCCGGTTTCGTCACCAGTACGTGCACGCCACGCTCGACGGCGTAGAGCGCGATTGGAAGGTGTGTCGGGTCCGACGTGAAGATGGTGATGGCGTCGCCGGGCGCCAGCGTGTCGATGGCCACCTTTTATGCCTCCGGGTCGCGCTCGGAGTCGGCGGGGAAGGAGTCGAATGAGGTATCGAGGCCGTTGTAGACGTCGCTGATGTTGCGCCCAAGGTGGTGTCCTGGCTTCATGAGTTCCACGGCAAAATGCCTCAAGCGTCGTTGGTAAACGGCGGAGGAGAAACTCACGGATAGCCGGAAACTTGGTCCCATCCACGCCCACCATGCCCAGCCGGCCGACCTTGCCGCACCGCCGGAGGTCGAACATGGTCAGGCCGACGACGCCAATCTTCTTATCCGACGCCGAGGCGGCGTCGGCCACGAAGCCGGTCGTGTACTCGCCGGTGCCAATCTTGGAGGTTCCCGTCAGCCGAAAGCAGGGGAGGAGGTGGGAGGAAAGGAAAGGAATCGAGGCGACGGCGCCGAACCATCATGACATTGAGCGGTTTTGCTGTTGCTGGAATCCATCGATGAACGAGCTGCAGGACGCGCCTGGATGGTTTTGGAAAGAGATGCTCAGCAAGAATAGAGGCAGAAGCAGAGGCAGAGGGCCGGCTTTCAGTCCTCTCCGTTACACGAGCGGGGGAGCTCCCGGGGGACCGAGCCGACATAGGCTTGAGACGATCACCGCCCGTTTTGATTTTGGCCGGCCCGAACCTGCCGGCCCTTGGCCCGCCCCTATCCCGAAGCTTATTTACAGATCCATCGGTCTCTTCATGACCTTTAATGTCTCGGCTCGTTACTATGTAAGGCAAAGATTGGCTGTCTGCCGGCAGTCTGGTACATGGAGACGAAACGGTATGACGTTGACGATGCCCGTCTCTTTCGCTGGCGGGGGATCCGGGTAAGCGGTTGGTCAGCCGGCTGGCTCGAGTTTTTCTTAATTCCGATCTCGTACTCGCAGGCTTGACTCAAGACGGAAATATATAGTTATATATATAGAGAGAGAGAATAAAAGGGGCTCCCTTTCTCTGCTTTCTCCATCGCATCTACGTACGTGCCGCCCGATTCGGAGTGCCAGCGAGGACGTTGATGGTGGTAATTTCCATGGAAATCAAGGATAAAGGTACTTCCGTTCCAAAAAGCGAAACTCGTCCGGTAATTAGGCGGCCGTGCGCAGTTTCCCTCGACGATAAGGCGTACGGCGGAAACCACCCGGATAGGATATTGCCATCTTTTCCATCTGTACGAGCGAGCCTCTCTATGAACGCTGAATTTAGGAGAGTTGAGGTTCCGGGATGAATACTTCTCACATGACGGTCTGGATGCTTTAAAAATTCTTGATTTGGAGTATTTGGTTGCCTCTGAGTCTGCTCAAGATGACATCGATGATGTCAGAACAGAGAAAACTTGCTGCTAATGCCCCTAGGCACCTCCTGTCTTTGTTTCCCTTCCCGATCGGGCACCGAGGAAGGCTCTCGCTGGCACTCCAGCTCGGGGGAAAATTCACGGAAGAAGCCAAGGGACAACATCAGCGAGTGCTCAAGGCAAAGCATGGCGTCCCAGCCCTAATCTTGCCCCTCGCCCCTCCTGCCTCCGCAGATGCAATGGTCGACAGGCTATCTGAGTAGCAGACAAGTCTCACCTACTGTGGCGGCCGAAGGAGTGGCCAATCCGCCGAAACCGTTGAATGAAGGGGTTGAGGCTCTCGCCGTGTGAACAAGCCATGGTTTTACGTCGGGTGCCTTCACGCATCTCCCCTGCAGCCTAGCAACAGGCCAGAAGATATCGGTTCATGGCGGCCATCACCTAGACTGCTTCGAGAAATGCGCTTGAAAAAGATGAGTCTGATTTCCATACAGCGCATGAATCAACTCTCCACACCCCTCCCCTCCAAAATCTTACTGAGTTTGGATTCAGTGTGGACCCAAGCACGGATCTCCGTGCCTAGAGGTCAAGGCGGCAGGATAACAACTATACGGGTATGGTGATTGATTTGATAGGATTTTTGACTTCGTGTCGGCGCACAACCCGGGCTGAGTATCCAGGCCTTCAACCCTGCACACGCGGTCGCCTGAGTCTGTTCCCTACAGCGCTGTAGCTTGTAGGTAGGCTCGTTGAGGCAGTTGGACGCATACGTACACTTCGCCTCCCATCAATGCTTTTCCCGTACGTGCCTACATATTTGGTTCGTGGTCTCTGCCTGAACGCCCTTCAAATTGGAGCAATTTAATTACATGCCTGGCCTCGGCGGCCGGGATCCTCAAATGGGAATGTCGGGAGCACTTTGGTCACGTGCTGATCAGCTCAACCTAGGGTTGTTTTACCCAGCGAGCTGGCGTCACCGTACCGTTACACAACCCTCCCCGAAAAAAATTTCAGCTTCTCGCTGCTGTTAGATTTAGATAGTGCCAGTACTCTGTGCACATTCTACACTAACACGCCACAACTCCGCGAAGCCAACTGGCCCTCGACCTCAACACCACCAGCACCACTCTCTTCCCCCGGGCACAACAAGGACTACACACCACACGGCTTCCGCGACGGGATTCATGGGAGGGTTCCTCGTCGCCCGAAAATGCTCAACTCGTGCATTCGCCACGATTGAGCGGCTTACCGCCAACCTCGTCGCCGCCGATGCAACACCTCACCGGTCCGACTGCGCCGAAAGGTATTGCTCATGAACCCAACCTCGCCAGGTTTTCTCCCGCGGGAGTTTTCCCTGGCTTTTCACGATCCTTCGTATGACGGCTTGCGGGCGTCGGACGCGCCGAACCTGTGGGAGAGGGCCAACCCAGGCTTCATAGGGAGGTGGAGAAGAATTCCGGTTGGGAACATGACGAAGAGGGAGCGACGGAAGTCCCAAACATACGCGCACCCATTGATGGTGCTGCGGACAGGGTCGGCCTGAATTGATGGGCCCGAACCCCTTTCGACAACTTTGCTGGCTTGTGAGATATCCGACTGAACCGAGAGACGCGATTGGCGCGTGCTCCCGCGTCGTTTGTCCTATCGGGATGGCGCACGTGCATAGACACGTGTTGCACGACGTTAATAAATCCACCACCGCCCCTAGACCGCAACCGGACCCTCGAGAAGCCTTACCTATCATCTTCCTGCTCCGCCTTCTTTTTTGCTTGTCCCGACACGCCAGCAGCAATTATCATCCTCGTCAGCATCACCAGAAAGCATCGACAATGTCTGGCCCCTCGTATCCCCACCATAGCCAGATACTCTTTCCCAACCCCTCTCTCTCCGCCACCACCGCCTCTTCCTCCTCGCCCACTTTCTCTTCCTCTTCTCTCGGTGGTCTCCTGGCGTTGCTACGGTGCTCGACGCTGAGCCTGCACAACCGGCTGGCTTCGATACAGGCCGACGCCGCCCGCGTCGCCGCCGCCCTCGCCGGCCCCGACACTGACCCGCCCGCCTTCCGGCCGCTTGTCGCCAATGAGCGCTGCGGTAGCTGGTATGTGCCGCCGGCGCAAAAGGCCGCCGCCGCCTACTTCAAGAGCACCGACGGCCACGCCCGCGCCTGGAAGTTTAGCACGCGCCGCTTGAACCTGCACCTCATCAACATGATCGAAGACCATGATGGGTGTGTGCCTCCGTTGTTCCCCCCTTGCGCGCCATCATCGTCGCTGACCTCGAGACCATTACAGTATTATCATCATCGACTCGACGCGTCGAGGGAAACGCAAGTCCCCATTCCCCCTTCTCCTGCCCCTCTTCGTCTCTCTCATTATCGACCGTCCTCCCTCCCCGGCGCTCTCGGTCCCTCGTCAACAGGTATGCCCGACGCTCTCTCGACCACCATCCCCATCTGGTGCTGCGTCCTCAACCTAGTCCTCCTACCCGACCACCCCCACGTCGACCGCCTCTTCCTCGCACCGCACCTCCCGCCCTCAACGTTCGCCCAGGTGCGCGCCCTGATTCCTTCCTTCGTCGCTGCCTTCCGTGCCCTGCACCTCGATATCTCCCACCTCCGGCTGTCCAAGCCGCTCCGGCCGCTCTGGATCACGCCCGACTCGGCCGACCCCTTGTTCGACCTGCACTTGAGGGACCGCTCCGGCCACGAGGCCGGAGGTGAGTCTGGAGACGAGGCTGCGGACACGAGCCGTCTCCTGTCCCGCCACTACCGCCCTGTCGTCTGTTGCACCGCTAGCCGCTGCGTTAAAGGCAGCGAGGCAGATCAGGCCGGCTACGTCCAAGGCGCTGCCGATGACGCCGAGAACTGGGCCTGCGGACTGACCCCCCGGTCTTCTGGGCTCACGCGGGCGAGCTGGTCACTGCCGCGGACGCCAACCTGCCGGATCTGATTGCCCGGCTCGTCGCCCAACATGCTGCTTCTGTGGTACCGCTTGCGCCGGTTTCGTCTCCTGACACTCTTCGACCGCCTTACCGCCTGCTCAACCCACACTTGGCCGTCTGCCCGCTGCCCTTACCTCAACCTCTTCCTCTGCCGCTTGATGCCGCTTGCCGTCCCCGGACCTGCTACATTGCCCTCACGCTGACTCCCGCCCTCACCTCCCGTCCTCTCTGGGTCCGCTCCTCGACGTACTTCGAAGTCGGCCTCGGCCATCATGCCAAAGTCGCCAGTCGCAACCTGCGTCTCATCCTGCCCGACCTGTGCGATTTTGTTTCTCATTTCTTCCTCCGCGTCAAGCAGCCCGCCTCGTCTGCGACTTCTTCTCCCCTCCCCTCTTCGCCTCGTCATGATGAACACGACTACACCTTGGACCAAGACCACCTGCAGCGCCCCGTCGTCGTCATCGCCTGCCCATCTGGCCAGGACCTTGCTGTGGGGGCTGCTCTCGCTCTGTCGTGTTCCGTCTTTGAAAATGATTACAACTTCCGGCCCGATGGCGCCCTGTCCCTAGACAAGATACTCGTCAAGGCCCGGCTGGCCAGCATCATGTCTGCCTATCCCGGGGCAAATCCCAGTCGGCAGACTCTGCAGAGCGTAAATAGCTTTCTAATGCATCGACCGATTTAACCCATCACAATTTACTGCACTGGTTAAGCATACATCGGTTCAAGTCCTCGTCTATAGGGGGAGCATCGACTGGTTGGCAACGAAGACCGTGGGGACAAGGTAGATTTCTCATTTCTTCATCTTCATTTATGGCGTGACCTCTAACCATTATCATGTTCTAGCAAGCCCGAGACGAGGGTTGAGGAGGGAAGGGCAGGGAGGCCGCTGAATGCCGTACGCAACCAGACCCCTGTTTGTGTCGTGGTAATCAGGTGCAAGGAAAATGCAAACGACGTTGTGCGCTTGACCGTCTGTCCCGGTCCGTCATTTCCCGGCGCAGGGGCAGGCTAGACGTCGCCGGCCTCGATTTTCTGCAGGCAAGATGAGAATTGGGACCAGTCGCGCATGATGATGACGGCGCCGGCGTCCTTGAGCACTTTTTCCATCTCAGACTTCTTGTCGTCGGGGTAAGGGCCGACGTACCCAACAACCTTGATGCCGGCGCGGGTACCGCTCAAGGTGCCACTCTTACTATCTTCGATGGCAATGCTTTCTTGAGCCGTTCGGCCGAGCTTTTTGAGGGCATGGATGTAGATAGCGGGGTCAGGCTTGCTGGTAGGCTTCTCGAGGCTGGTGGCCGCAGAGAAGATGACATCGCCCGGGAAATACTTGTCCTGGCCAACCTTGTCGACCGAGGTGCGCACCCGGCGAAGGGCCGAGGAGGAGACGACAGAAAGCAGGTACTTTTTAGACGCAGCTAGCCTCTCAAGCTGCTCGTCGACGCCGGGGCAAGGGCGCAGAGCTGTCTTCAGCTTGGCGATGATGGCATCCTCCTCCATACGGACGTAACGCTCCATCTCATCGAGCGCGATCTGGATGCTGTAGTCCTTCTGCAGCGTGGTGAGCATGCCACGGAAGTTCTGGCCGACGAACTCTTTGATGAGCGATTCGCCAGTGAAGTGTTTGTCGACGCCGCGCTCGGCACAGATTTGGTTAATCAGCTCGGCACAAGCCTCAAAAGCCAACTCCTCGGACAGGACGAGGGTGTTGTCGCAGTCGAAGAGAAGCGTCGTGATCTTGCCCGAGGCGACGGGTCAGTAGGGGAAGGGGCGAAGACATGTCATTGTGTTGTTCGGCTACACGAGAGGTGAGGGAACGGGATGGGAGGGCGTACTTGAGGCATTGCGACGGTTGTTTGTGGACGAGAAAGCGGTAGAGACGGCCGTTTGCGGGGATAAGAAGGGCAGAAGAGAAGAAGAGAGATGGAGAAGGAGAGGGAAGAGGCCAGGGTAAGTGAGGGCAGGTAAGACAGTCGGGTCGAAGTGGTGGGGGGGTTCATGAATTAAGTAGGTTAAGCAGGAAGGTGGTCCGCCCGTCATACTAGTCTCCGTATCTAACAAGTCGATACGTCGCCGTGTGCGTGTGCGAGCGAGCTGGAGTGTGCGTGTATACGTATAGGTATTCGTATTGAGCATATCATAACCAGCAAAGAAGACCACTTGAGTGCCGCTAGGCAGGCGAACAAGCGGCGGCGGCGGCAGTAGCAGCAGCAGGCGGAGCAGCAACAAGCAGAGCAGCAGCCGCAGCCGCTGTGGCAAGCAGCAACCCGGATGCGTCAACGGACCGCCAGACGGCCGGCGGGCTGTCCGCTGCGGCAATCCTAAATCCCTCAACAAATCTCGCGGCTCGATCGCTCCAGCGCGCACGCGACACGCTGCTACCGGGCAGCCTGGTCTTGCGCACTATAGGCGCCCCCCCGCCTTGCCTCGTCTGGCTTCGGGAGACAAAAGACAGGCAGTTGACGCCACGACGAGACAGCACCGATGCTTCCCATGCACAGGGAAGCAGCGCAGCTCGTTCATGGTCGCGGGGCTCCGAGAGCTTCATGCGTGTCTTCTCCGCCTCTCATCGCATCCTCACTCTCCTCCCGCCCGCTGCTGCGCTTACGCGGCCACTGCAGTCCCAGTCTGCTGAATCTGGCCTGCCCTCACAGGTACTAGGGGGGCCTAATAAGTCGGTCCCCCGTGCAAAGAGGATCGAGCACGGGGGCAACTTATTAGGCCCCCTAGTAGTCGCCATCTCATACAACAATATTCTCAATGACGAGTTAGCGCCGATGCGCATCCGTGGAGAAGGAAACTGGGCGAGCGTGTCATGAGGAGCCATCGTCCGTGAAAATCAAGTCTTTTCCCGCGATTGAATGCCAGAAGAATAACTCTACTAAGGGGCTTTAAGCGACAGCCTCCTCGCGCTTATTTTTCAAGCACGAGGACGCATTGAATAACCAAAGGTTGGTTGATTCGCAAACTGTATGTAACCAATTAGCTACATCAACAAGCTCAGTACAGCAGAGAACTGGCTCCTATGGCGGCATAGCCCGGCGCGCGGCTGCCACCCCTGCTTCCACGCCAGCAAGGGATGGGAAGCCTTCCCTGATCCACCTCGACAAGGACAGGCAACGCCCGCAAACTCCAGTCGTATGTGGCGAAGGTTGCTGCTGGAGCGGCAGTCGGCGACTTGACTGCCGTCAAGAACACTTACTCAGGCCTCGCGCTGGTGTCAGCGCCAGGCAAACGCCAGCTTCACCTGGACTAGGCGGAACAAATTGGAGCCAAGTTTGGCGCAGCTGCTATCGAGGGGCAGCAGAGATGGGCCATGCACGCCCCTGTCCCCAGTCCTTCGCTCCGTCCAGAAACGTCTGAGCGAGACGGTCAAGATAACGCCCGACCTCATTCGGGATGGAATTGCCCAGTTCACGGGACTAACTGACCCGTGCTTTCGTCACTTGGAACAAATCCTCCAAGACGGAAAACGGGCCTGGTGGCGCGGTCGTCTATCCGACCTGGAGCCAGCTGAGAGCCACCTGTCCGCCAGGCAGCCGGAAGGTGGACCCAGGCAAAGTCCGCGAGCCGGGCTCCGGCCCCACACCGTCCTTCCGGACGGAGAAGGGTCGGCCCATTCACCTCCGCCAGTCCTCTGCCGGCGCCGACTTCAGAATTCTCTTCTCATGATGATTAGAGGATATCACTGAGCCCGGAATACCAGGCGCCCAGCGGGCTACTGTGTCTCCCTACTGGAGAGAACAGCCACTTGACCTCAGGTAGTTGCAGCCTCGTTTTTACGGGCTCCACTTGGTATCCCGCTGACGGGAAAAGGGCCGTGACGGTAGCGACCATTTTGAGCCTCGAAAGTGCTAGATGGCAGGGTGAAAACCGAGTCGCGCCGCTGGAACAGCATGGTAGAGTTTTACAGGCGCTAAATAGACCAGCTCTCGCACACAGCCGCGAGAATAAAGTGAAAGGGATAACCAGGTACAAGCACGGGCCAAGCGGTCAGGACCCTAGGGAAAATGTCCAAGGATGTGACGAAACCGAAGTTTCTAAGGGACATCCGTCTGCCGTCTGCTCTCAAGGTTACTTGTGCCATCGGAAACGTCGGTAAAGTGAAAAGAAATCTAGTATAAAAGGAAGAAGCGGAATATAGGGAGAAGAACTGATATTGGGTGTTGTGGTCGGGATGCAAATGGCCTTCTTGGAACTCGTGGCGAAGTCAATGCCTGTGTATATCCACACGCTGGAGGGTCGTTTGAGGCCTCGCAGGAGAGTCAGTCAACAGAGTCAGTGTGAGCTAGGATGCCACAGTTAATCGTACCCAAGCCATCAAGTCGAAAACTCAATTTATTAGAAAGTCGTCGCAAAGTCTTCTGCTCCCTTGCGGCTGCTTAGGGAGTGTATAGGTCTGCCTCATTCGAAGTGTTCGTCGTCGTGGCCTGCTTTGAAGCCTTCCAGTCAACCGTACCGCCGTTTGCTAGGCGGCAAACGATGCCTTGAGACGATTTCCTGCTGTCTAGGTCGTCTCTAAATGTGGAGTCAGAGACACAGAAGGCCGAGCTCGACTCAGACCTAAGGGGTACCATAGGCCGAAGGCCTTTATGTATAACATGGTAGGCAAGGCACTGTCGAGCCTTATGCACGTAAACCGAACGAGGATTTGAGCTGTTTCTGGCCAGTCTACTGCTAGAAAAATTAAGCATCTGATCTCGTGGGAATCGCCGGGTGAAGAAAGTAGCCGACAACCGAG
This sequence comes from Nilaparvata lugens yeast-like symbiont, assembly GCA_000758425.1. Classification (NCBI taxonomy): domain Eukaryota; kingdom Fungi; phylum Ascomycota; species Nilaparvata lugens yeast-like symbiont. The sequence continues at coordinate 377,621 of KN173724.1, read as the reverse complement.
AAAGAATGGTTGATTTTTCCTGTTGCAGCTTCCCTTTCATAACATCTAATCGGTCCATGCGTCATGAGAAGCCTTAGAGAGAAAGACCTTTGTTTCTTCAAGTTGATATGGAGGTTTCCGGCCGCGTTGTTGATTTATGACTCCTGACCGAGCCAATTTTCCCCTTTTTCCTAGTATCGAAGACCTCAAGGGCGAGTAACCAGCGAAATTCTCGTGGGCTTGCCAACCATAAAACGCCTCGGAAAGCGTCGTGTAATTCTGCCCAGATATTCCGAAGCCGGTCGGGTAATATAATGGCAATGTCGTCAATGAAGAAGAAAATGAAAACGCCCGCGTACTCAAGGACATATGGGTCCTCATGGAGTTTTCGAGCGCAAAAGATCGCGAAAAAAATTATCAAGTTGTCGTATCAAAATCGAGGGTAAGTTCGCAAGCCGCACAGCCATTTTCTAAACCTTATAGTAATATCCCTTTTCCACTAGCTCTAGAGGTATACGGCTTTAGACAGTTTCAGGGGAGTTGTGTTCAAGAGAGATGTCCTCACATCGCATTGCCGCATTTCAGGATCATCCCCGTGTGAAAGTACACACTAATGGCGGTTCTGCTCCCAGATATAGTCGAGTGTACTCAATTCACTGTATTGGAGAGCAAGAGAAAGCTATCCGACCATGGATATGTACCGTCCTTTATATATCCCTCACACTCCTATCAGTTCATACCGTCCAAGTTCTCGCAGTCCCTACCCCTCTCTCTTTCTTTATTATTCCCGTTTTCTCTCCTCCAAGCCTCCTCTGCAAGCAGCTTGGTACGCCCCCTGCATTTACTTCATGGAAATCCGTGTCCGTACGTGCTTGTGCGTGTTTTCACGCGTGTGTAGTCCTTACGGAATGAACAATAGGCGCCAGCTCATCACACTCCGCAGCTGATGACGGCAAGAAGGCGGAGATTTCGGGCTCGTGGGGTCGTTACATAGGCTTCGGCATCATCAGGGGGTTGCTGGCTACCATTAACAACCACGCGGGCCTTGAATCGTTGAACAAGGCCGCTTTCATTAGTCTTATAGACGTAAAGGCTCATATTGTGGGGATTTTCTCGTGGCTTAGGTATGTCTTTTCGTTTATTCGTGTATTTGGGATGGTTCTTGGATCAAAGAGGCGATGGACCTCCGCTCATTTTGGTGTAACGGAGCATATCGGGATTTCTTGCTGAGATGCTAAGTCAGGCTTGATATGAGCACTATGGGTCAAAGACACAATAGTCCGTCGAGGAAGAATCCTCATCGAGTAAAACTCAAATGCTTAGATTGATCACTGAAGAACTGAAATATTACTATGAAATAGAGACTGGCCTTTGTAGACTTATTTGTTTCTTCATTCACTTCTTCCTTCATCCATCTCTTCGTTCACTTCTTCATTGATCAAGTCGTTTGTCACTTACTGACTCTGTGATCAAAGTGACATTTCCTGTGGCTTAGTGCCATCCTTCCGAGTCACTTACTGCATGCGGCTCAGTGTCGATCTCTGAGCCACATCACATGGAATCAACATCCGGTGGTTTGGGCACGATTCTCACAGGCTGAATGGCTGCTGCCTGTTGGTTTGTAACAAGTCAGTCCCATCGAATCCTACACAGAACGGAAATGTCGAGAAATCAGGAGCAGCGTTCAAGCCGAGTGCCAGGCTATTTTAAAGGTCTGGGTTTAGTTTTGACAACTAGCCTAGCATGTAACGAGTATCATGAAGTTGAAAGAAAAAGGAGAAACAGTGAAAGCAGCGCAAGCTCTAGTACATAGACCTCAAGTTCCCGGGGGCTTGGTTGGTCGAGAGTGGAGCTGAGACCCACATGGGCTAAAGCCCGTTACAGCTATATTGACAGCCCGGTGATAGCCCATTCTGGCCTTCCGAAATCTAATTTAGCAGAAATTATACAGAATGGGGGTCTATTTGCCAGACCGACGCAAAAGCATGTCATCTGAATGCCGGCGATACGCCAACCGAAGCCCCTTGTGTCATCGAACGTTCTGTTTGATGAAAATGTATATACAGAAAGGACCGGAAAGAAAAAGCTGAGGCCTGCTAGGTTTAAGAGTACGATCTACTGGTACGCAAAATCATGGCTGTGGACTTTTCTTCCCACGAAGGCCCCAAATGTTACAAACCAACAGGCAGCAGCCATTCAGCCTGTGAGAATCGTGCCCAAACCACCGGATGTTGATTCCATGTGATGTGGCTCAGAGATCGACACTGAGCCGCATGCAGTAAGTGACTCGGAAGGATGGCACTAAGCCACAGGAAATGTCACTTTGATCACAGAGTCAGTAAGTGACAAACGACTTGATCAATGAAGAAGTGAACGAAGAGATGGATGAAGGAAGAAGTGAATGAAGAAACAAATAAGTCTACAAAGGCCAGTCTCTACCTCATAGTAATATTTCAGTTCTTCAGTGATCAATCTAAGCATTTGATTTTTACTCGATGAGGATTCTTCCTCGACGGACTATTGTGTCTTTGACCCATAGTGCTCATATCAAGCCTGACTTAGCATCTCAGCAAGAGATCCCGATACGCTCCGTTACATGACTGAACTATCCGAACCCTTTTCTCAGTAATGAGCCGGTTACTCTTTATCCAGAGGGTTTCTCCCCTATCGATAACCACAGTCGTGTGACGACGATGCCGTACTTTTCACAGGACCAAATATCACCTGCTACGTGTAAGTGTCAGGGATCGGTGATTCTTGCACCCCTCACTCATTGAATCATGAAGAGGGCCATACAGGGCTATTGTCACAACTCATGGCTCGCAGTCGCACGACGCCGACAAAACAGACAGCCGGCACAAGCGTCATCATGGAGGGACAGTCCTTGGTGCGAAAAGAGGGTCATACAGCAACCCCCTTTCATGCATCGAGGCGCAGTCATGATATTTTCCCACTGGCATGATTCCCCATCATCTCATAGGGAGCCGGGCATGCACCTCGTATCTATACCTCTCATGTATATAGACTCGGGCCACGCCCGGCCCCAGGCTCCTAGGCAGTTGTATGCATCCGTTAGTGTCGACTATCCGATCTTCCCTTCCACTGTGATCTCGGTAGTACCCGAGAGCATGTATAGATGTCCTCCCTTCCACTGGGAACCTCTCCTTTCTTCTCTTCTTTGGTATAACCATCTATCTCACCTCGTGCTTCTAGTTCTGCTCTCTTGCTTGCCTGCCTGTCTGCCGCCTGCCTGCCTGGATCACAGGTCGTCACTTGACGGCCCTGGCGTTAAAGCCAGGGTGGCGCAACTTTCATTATCAATCATTGTGAGTATGATAATGCAATGAAATGAATGATGACTAACCAATACTACGATGATAATGATCATTGAGCATCATGGAATGAAACGATAATGATTGAAATGATTTGCAAGCTAGTAATCCCTGTCAGGCGTCGTTGCTTCGTTCCATCAATCAACATCCACTAAATCTTGCGCTACCAACCCTCTCAACAGCCCATCATACTCGTTCAGCAGCCCTGCTTTCAACCAAGATAGCCGACACCATGTTTCCGCAAGAAGAAAATACTCGCTCGCATTCCGCCACCATTGGAGGTACGGAGAGAACATCAATGGCCATTCGAGTGAGCCGTGGATACTCAAATCTTTTCTTGAACCAATACATAAATGGGTTGCAGTCCTTTTCAACAGGATCAGCAAGGCGCGGCCATGATCCAGCTCGTCATCTTTGCTGTTGTCATCGAACCGTATGAACGTGGTTTCCTCCCCATGCATGATGATCGTCTCGTTCGAGAAGATCTAATTAGACCAAAATGAAGCTGGCTTTCCGACGTATCTTTTAGCCCACTTCATATTTTTTTCGGCAATTACGTCGGAAAGTTTTGGCCTTCGGAGTGCACGGTAATGTTCGATGCTGTGTTCTCGGAGGTAGCGCCGCAGAGTCGAAATGCTGCATTCCAGACTTGCCTGTTCAATGAGATTTTTGTATGAGATGAAAGGACCTGTCCTAATGCATCTGAGAATGTGTCTTTTATGCGTGTATAATTTAGTAGTTCGATTCGTCCACAGCGTGGCAAAGACTTTGCGGCAACCTGCACCCGATAGCGCTGGGCGATCCCGCGTACTGCAAGTACAGAAAGTCCCTCCTTCGCTGCAATCGCTTTGGCAGACATCCCCAAATCGTATCCTGTTACAATCCTTGTTCTTTTATGAGGCGACCGGTGTTTTTAGGGGTTTCTGGGGCCATTGTGTTGCGCGCAATCGAGGATTGAAGGAGGAGAGGATGCCCTGAGTAGACGCGTTGAGCACGACACGCGCCTCGAGTGATCGGAACTTTTGGAAGCCCACTATAGATCCAATCTCTTTTGCTTCGCGGATGGCTTATATGTCGCAGAATTGCTTGCTGGGATCAGGAATTACTGGCTTCTTCTTGCGAGGAATGTAAGCCTCCAATTTGGCTTCTAGCTCAGCAATCTGACGGTCCTTCAAGGCCATGGCATTGTGATGGTAATACAGGCCCTTCTCAACAGTGGCAAACAGTCGCCTGCCATACCGACGAAGTAATCGAGGAGTCGTCCTCGGTACCAGCCGCGAAAGATCGACACCATGGAGGTCTTTCGACTTTGCAAGTGTCTTCAGACCCTCTTCGATAGTCCTCTCTTTTCTGGGTATCCTTTCAGCCGCCTCTTTTGCCTTATTGGCAAGCAGTTGCCGACTGAGTAGGATCTTAGCGCGGTTGAGAGGGTGGACGGCGGCACGAAAGCCAGCCTGCATATTGGCCTCAGACAAACCTTCAACGCGGGCTTTCAAGGAATCTAATAGAAGCAAGTTGGAGGCCTGCACTCTGCGCAATGGGAAGCCAGTGATTCTTGATCCCAACAAGCAATTTTGCAACATACAAGCCATCCGCGAAGCGAAACGCACTGGATCTACGCTCATATTCTTTGCTGTAAAGGGTGTCCGAGCACAAGAAGCCGAGTTTTAATTGTTCCAGATTTTTTATGCATGCTAGACGGGAATAGATTGGTGTTTTGCAGCAATGAATCTGCTCGTCGATGTCTGGTCGGGCTGCGCGGTCTGAGGGGGGTGCGCGAGGAGGGATTGGGCTGTTTTAGTGCAGCGCCAACGTAGCCTCTTTTTTTGTCATGTTTTACGTCGTGCGCCCAATGTGACCTCATGTGTGAATATGCTGACATGACATTTCGTTCTAAATGATCGCGAAGTAGCCCTAAAACTACGGATTATGTACGGTTCACCACCCATTTTTACTGTTGTGGGCCAGGGGCTCTCTCTCATGCCCCCGTACGTACCCATTATATGCCCTTATGATAGGGGGATGATAGAGGGTCAGTGGTACTGTGCATATAGCCACTATCCACTGAATCAGTCACCCAGGGAGGTGGCTATATAGGGCACTAGATAGCACACCCTGATAGCCTGGCATCCTCTCAATCAATTCGTTTCTGCCTTCATTACTCTCTTTCCTTCTCCAAGTATACGAACTTCCTTCTTTAGTGTCGCACTTTTACGAAGTACATAGGCGCCGCAATCCACTTTGCCGACGTAGCCCTGGGTACTCATGGGATTGTCCAAAGGCCCTGTCGCTATCAGCCGACCTTGAAGCGACACTCCGACTGGGGCAAACCAGATCTGTCGATCGCCACTGGGGCAACCTGGGACGATTCCATCAGCACATAGATTTCCAGAGCTGTAAAAGCAACTCGGGGCCGGCTCGCCGTGCGGCGCCGGCCCGGGAAGATCGTGTAAATGCGTAGAGAAATGTAGTCTTGTGATTAGCACTAGTTACCTATCCGCAAGCGGCTTTTGGCTGCGGTACCTCGCGATACCAGCCTTACTATAAGTGCCTCTCGGTAATAACATACATGGCGTGTATACGAAGTACATATTCGCGAGGACAGGATGCGAGGTTGGTGGAATTTTGCCGAGCATGGAGCTATATGTACCTATCCTAATTTTCGAGACTTTCTTCAAACCAAACTCAAGAAGGAAAAACTTGTATTTGGAATTACGAGCTGACCCACTGGCTTTTCCCCCGAGCAGTCGGACTCTCCGAAGGGAGGGATGGTCGTCTCCACCCTCCCTTTTCGACTAGCTGACTTGCTGCTTACCGCTCAGTCTTTGGCCGAATCCTGAACTTTCCTCTCTCATCCCCCTCCGTACGGACGAAAATCGTTTTCTCGTCAACTGCGGTTTGCCTTGGTCGTTTACGTTGTGGCAGCATGTGTATTGTTCCAAAATCAAACATATCACGACCGACCTGATTTATAAGCAAGCATACACTCGAGAAAAACCGCGCGTACGGCCACAAAACTGCGCCTCAGCGACCAGGAAAAGGAGAACGCCAAAAGGCGCACTAGCCTCCTAAGCATCCGGAGAACAACCGAAAATCACCCGACCCGAACGTCGCTGGCTGGCTTGAGGAAAAACACGAAATTCATGCCGGGCGCATCGTGACAAGCCTAATGGCCAAAGAAAAATGATTTGTTCGCCACACGTCAAAGAAGTTTCTTGGTGATTATCTTGATGTCTTGATAGGAGTCACATCATCAGGATGAGATTCATGTTCATGCCAAGGCCACAAGCATGTGATGATTATGTTCATCAGCTCATACGCCTGTCCCTTGGGATGTTGTGCTACATTCGTGCACTTGAGGGGACAAACCCGTGGCAAGAATCAGTCAAACGAATTACCCTGTGTGCGCATGCGAGTTGCAACGTGCGAGTGCCGACGAGGTTAATGACACAACAACGCCGGTTGATGACGAGTGTGCATCTTTGCAAGGAAGTAGAACAGCGCGAGTGTGTCTGGACGTGGGCGTGGGAGACGCCTCAACACCAAAATTAACACATGACTAGTGTGTGCGAGAGCATGGAAAAGACTGGTACATGACGATTGTATACGACGCATAGAGGCAATCAACCGTGCAGAGACGAATCACGATGGGTGCGCCTGGAGAACGCACATGAAGGCCCAACCACTTGCTGCTCTGACATAAGGCCAAGGGACGACTTGAAGGTCTGCATGCACTCAACCGACTACGGTATCAGACGACTCAAAGGTTCATAAATGAAGATAATATGTTCGCCTTCCGTGGGAGAAGGGCGCCGTAAGGAAAACGGTCAGGTCAAGCTCTCCCGCTGGTGCAACGGTCAAGGCCCCCGAAATGAGACCGCCGCCGATAATCGACCGACGACCGATGTTCGAATCCTGGTGCAGGCCTCAATGCGACCACCAGTAGCGACAACAGAGATGTAGGGAGCTTCGCGCCTATAGCACGAAGCTCCCGAACTCTTTTGCCAATTCTGCATCTCTTCATCTTTTAATCCGAGGCTTGAAAATTTCATAATATGCTCGTCCTGCCTTTATACTTTGCCTCAGATGGGTGCTTGGGAATTCTGCGCTGGGAAAAATAAAAGTTGACGCCGCCATTGGACGACACTGGCGTGAGCTGTAGTTCATTGACGTGAAGCCACCGATGATAATACATAGTTACTGTTGCCCCACTTAAAATGGTGAACCCGGGCCTGTACCCCGTAGCAGGAGCGGACTTGAATTTGGGAGCTGAGACGTTTGCGAAGGAGATAGGAATGAGAATACATTTTCAAGAAACGGAATTCTGTGTGGGGATATTTTGAGACCTGTGCGTGTGCACCTATGAGTGAACAGCTGGGACCGAACAGCCGGGACAGGACAAAAAGGCAGCACGGGATATAGTCTACGGGATTTGTGTCTTATAGTCAGGAGACAGAACACGGAAATCCTACATGCCTCTCCGGGTGATTTCTACTGGGGTGTCTCGCATAGATGTACGGGGAAATTTCAGAATGGATGGCGAAAACAGTGGCGACAGGGCTCACGAAAGTCAGTTGCACGCCCGCCACGGCACCTTCCCGCCTAGTCCAGGCGTAGGAAGGCGTAGCGGAGGCAAGGAATGAAAAACAAAGCGGCACAGGCAGGAACGGGCCAGGCAGGCAGAGGGAAAAACAAACCACGGGAAGAAAGGGTCCGGAGAACCTTCTCGCGTGGCTTGGGGGGCAAAGAAGCAGAAAAAAAGGGGGAAGGAGGAGGGAAAACCGGCCGCAGGCATGAGCGGCGATAGAGGATGGACGTACGTACGTATGTACGTGAATGAAAAAGTTGGCGGCGGGCAGACGCCAGGTACACCACCATACCTTAGCCGTCTCCCGACCGGGGGAAGGGCGTGTCAAGGCTGTCACAGAGATGCCATTGCAGCGGGCAGGGAAGAGAGAAGCATCAGACGAAAACGGAGCACGAGGTTGGCCTCGAGGCCTGAGTGACACCCTGAAACTAGAAGCGGTGTGGCCAGCGCGGCCAGCGCGGCATGGTTGACCCTGTCAGACAACTAACTACTTTGTCCCCGCCCCTCCGCCTCGGAGGATTTTCCGGTATTCCGCCATCGTAGGTCTAACTTAGAAGCTCACCGAGGTCCAAGACATCCGAAAGCCCTGTTCCAAGCGGCCGGTCTCTGCTGCTCGAGGCCTGACGAGCGCCTCTCGGTCGCCCGCGTAAATCCAGAAATGACGACAGCGGTCCCCTTCGCTTCCGGCCTCAGACAACAGCAGCAGCCGCAGAAGCAACAGCGAAGCGCCGGTACCGCAGCGAGCACGGGCGGCGCTACCTTGGTAGGGGCGGTGGTGGTGACGTCTGGAGCCGGCGGGGGCTGATGCTTCCGGGGGCGTTGGCGCGCCTAGTGCAAGCGTCCACGAGCTGGGGGGTTCAGCCCTTGAGGCTTGCGGGCCGGCTTCATCGACGCTGCCGCCATGGGTGCTGCCGGCCATGAGGGTGTACGGCGGTGCGCCGAGGTTGGGGGCGTGTGATGCGTTCTAGCGTTGTGTCTGCCTTTCCGACCTCGGTCAGGCCGCGTTGGCGCTCAGGGAGGGCGCTTCTTTGCCGGTGGTGTCGACGTTGACTTTGCCTCGCGCGCCATCCTGTCTCCCTCTTCCCTGGCCACCTTGCGCTGCGACCCGGCCTTGGATCGCCGACCACTGCCTAGCTGGACAGGACTGGCCCGACCCAGGCCGATTGACGTCCGAGCCTCGAGGCCGAGCAATGTGAATTGTCGAACCTGCTGCCTGGCACCCGCACTCCCCATCATACTTCACCAGTGCGCCCCTCCAGACTCTGAGGAGGCCCTGCTCGGCTAGACTTGCCCTGACTGTTCTCACCCTACGGCCCGTTGCCGCGTTGGCTGCTGAAGCACCTCTACTCAGGAACCACCACAGAGCCCACCACCCATCTTCATCACCCTTGAGCGCCCGTCGCCGTCGCCGTCGCCGTCGCCGCCATCCCCTTCTCTTCTCCTTCCCATCCCCCCTCCCTTGCCGTCCGCGCGGCCGCACTCCCGTCATGGCCGCCTTCGACGAGTCGACAAAGATTCGAGCGTCCTCCGACCATCTAAACACGCGGGGCTCGGAACCGGTCGGCGACAAAAGTCCCGGGGCCTCGCCGCCGTCTTTGGCGGTAAGCATGTGGCTATTGGCCCGCGCATCGCTCCTCTGCCCCCTTGGCTCGAGGACGACTCGACGGTACTCTCCGTTGACGGTCAAGATCTCAGCGCCGTCATCCTCAGCCAGCAGCTCGACTCGGAGAATGGCCACTCCATTCAGTACCGCACCTGTAGCTGGCAGAAAACTGCTGCTCTGCTCTTTAGCGAATACATCTGCTTGGCCATCATGAGCTTTCCTTGGTCTTATAGCTTTCTTGACCTCGTTCCGGGCTTGATCCTGACCGCCGTCATCGCTGGCTTCGTGCTCTATACAAGCCTTGTCCTTTGGGAATTCTGCCTTCGCCATCCTGAGGTTCGCGATGTCTGCGACCTGGGTCAGATGCTGTTTTGGGGCAAGAAATGGGCCCGGTGGGGGACCGCCGTCATGTTTGTCCTCAACAGCACCTTCATCCAGGGGCTTCACGTCCTCGTCGGCGCAGAGTACCTCAACACCATGACCTAAGCCGACACTATCGGCGGCTGCCGCACAGTCCAGTTCGCCGTCGTCATCACCGTCATCTGCTGGCTGGCTTCGCTACCACGCACCTTTAGCATGCTGTCCAAGCTTGGCACCGCCTCCGCCTTCTTCACCTTCATTTCTGTCATCTTAGCCAGTCTTTGCCGGCATGCAGGGTAGGCCTGCTGGTTATGACCCGTCCAGAGGCGAGCCTGTGGTCACAGCCCTTCAGGTGCCCAGCACCACCTTCGTCCAAGCCATGGCTGCTTTTCTCAACATTAGCTATACCTTCATCGGCCAAATCACCCTTCCCAGCTTCATCGCCGAGATGCGCGATCCCCGGTAGGGTCCCCTCTGGAAAGAAGAACCTGAACCTCCTCTTCGCCATAAGCCATCCCCGTCCCCTCTCACTGACTTACATTGGCGGCAGAGAATTCCCCAAGTCGCTGTGGGCATGCACAATAGCCGAGATCGTTACTTTTAGTATCGTCGGCGCCGTCGTATGCTTTCACGGGCAACCAGTATGTCAAGACGCCGGCCTTCGGCTCGCTACACGACCTCTACAAGAAGGTTTCCTTCTCTTTAATGACGCCAACCATCATTTTTCTCGGCTGTCTTTACGCATCGGTGACCGTCCGCTTCGTCTTCTTTCGCGTGTTCCGCAACTCGCGCTATCTCAATGACCACACCGTTGTCGGCTGGGGGTCTTGGAGTGCCATCTTGCTAGTCACTTGGATCATAGCCTTTATCATCTCGCAGCTCATTCCCTTCTTCTCCTCTCGTCAGTTTTGCCACACCTGCCATTATGTGCGCTGAGGTGAGTCTAATCGGGTACGCAGTTCTCTCTGTCATGTCTTCTCTCTTCGACAGCTGGTTCGGCTTTATCTTCTGGGGCGTGGCCTACTTCCGCATGCGCAACGCCGATAGTAAGGCTGGACGTCAACGACATCCTCTTATCGACTTCTTTTCCATGGCTTTGAACGTGGTCATCATTCTGACGGGCGTCTTCTTCCTCACTGTGAGCACGTACGCCAGCGTGCAAGGCATTATTGACTCCTTTCACGCCGGTGAAGTTGGCGGTGTCTTTTCCTATAGGAGTAACGGCGTATGACACGAGGCGTGCCACGTACTGAGCAGATCATCACTTTTCTCACGCAGCAGTCTTGTTTTTCTCTCTACGTACAGGGGAACGGCGGCGTTGACGACACACGATAGCGGTGTTAGCACATGGTTTTGTACATTTTTTGTATACTCTTGCCGGAGTCTACTGCTCTTGAAGATCCATCTTTTGATTATGGAAGTTTGGTTTTGCTGAAAGCGACCTCAACGGTCAAGGAAAGGCAACCAAGAAGAAGGGAGAGATGAATTCGAAACGTATTTCACGGACTCTGTGGCGTTGTCATCGCATGAAGTCGATGCCAATGACGACGATGACAAAAACTGCACAGTAAACTCAATGGTACATCCGGCAGCGGCAGTCAAGAGCAAGGCAACGACACGTTTAGGCCGAAATGAGCTCGGAGATCTCCCTCTTTCTCTTCCTATATTTCTCCCTCTCTTTCTCTTTGAAACGCAATGTGTGGCGTCGGCCTCGCCTGGAGAACGAGACTGCATTTCCTCCTTTCGCCACCCATGCACAACGTCTATTTATTTGCCTTCGCATATAAGAGGAGGCAGGGTAAATGGCTTTGGCTCGTACTTACATTTCGTAAGCTGTAGTTAGGTCTGTAGCCGCGTCACTTCGTGGCTCGCTACTCAATGAGCCATGTAGCGCTCCCAGACTGCGGTACTGGATGGTTTCGTCTGGTGCATGCGGCATGAGCTACTTCTGTAAAGCCCGTTGCAACTGATATGGGTGAAATATTGTCTCATAATTTACAATAAAACTCAAAATTTCCTCATGAGTCACGTACGACGAGCAAGTACGCAAGTTTGCCACCGTCTTGCCCGATTGTCCATTGCATCATGCTACTGAATCGCGAGATGTTGATGTTTCGTTATCCTATCAGATTAAACACAGGAATCCTCTTACATATCCCGTCACACTGGCCACCCAGGCCACCACCTTTCTCGTTCCCAAGGTCACCAGCCTTTACCCGCCATATTGCCGACTAAGTTCAAGGCCTGCAGCCGGGTAACTGGTAAATCAGTCCTAGCCTCTGTATTCATGACTCGTGACAGAGGTATCCTGCATGACTTGCAAGGTCTGCATTCTGACACATATACCCGAAGGGAATTGACAAACTGGGAACCTCCTGATCGTCTAGCTTTGCCTGCACACGGCTAGAGGAGCCTCGAAGACTCTTGGGATAATTTGTGCATTCGCAGTTCCTGCAGGGCCGTGCAAAATGCCTCCTGGTCTTCGCCGCACTGACGTTGGATAACCTTCAAGAAAACTGTCTTGTCGAAGCGCCGATATCCATTCCTGCCCTTGGTTTCTACTCCCTGCACCTCCTTGTCGTAGTAAAGAGGTTTCTGCAGTACAGGAGGGAGCTGAAAGAATTCGCCAA
>KN173724.1:302622-365061 GCA_000758425.1 Nilaparvata lugens yeast-like symbiont | reverse complement strand
TCCTGCTCGGGAACGCTTCACGGAGACGATCATCGATCCATGACAGCTGTCGCAGACCCAGCATGCTTTTCTTGTCGATGATCAGGTACTTGATATCTTTCAGCTTCTTCTGGAGCTGAGCTCTGTCGATGGCTGATAGGGGCTTGAAGTCCTTGTTGATGGGAAGGTGCGGCAGAGAATGTAAGGTAGTACCCGAGATGTGATTTCCCGCAACGCCCGTGAGCGCGGCACGCCAAACAGGAGTCCCTCTTCCGTCCGAAGCGGCTTGGAGGTGCGCTGAGAGCAAATTAATGAGATATGACTTGCCCGTGCCACCACCACCATCCACATGGAGTAGCAACTGTGTACAGGCCTGAGTAAGGAAGTGGCCCATTACCGTATCGTACACCAGGCGTTGCTCCATATGGAGGGAATCGCGAGCCTCCAGCGGCTGATGATATACATCAAGGTGACAGGGGTTTTCGGCTTTGCGCTGCTTCCAGAAGTTGCCGTGGAGGATACCGTCATCAATATACCGCCCAACGTGGGAACTCCAGTCATAATTCAAGTTGATATCTCGTCGGCCCAATACGTCGATATCGGCTTCCTCCAGAGGATTATTTGGCAGCATACGGGCGAGTTCATGCCAATCATCATCCACAACAGGCTCTTCGTGCTCCTCTCGCTCAAACTCGTCGCACTCTGCTTGCAGCTCATTTGTTCCCACTTCGCCGTAATAGTCGTTCTCATGAAAGTGGTGTCGCAGCCGGCAGCACTGGTATGTTGCCGCAAAAGACTCAAAACGCTGTCCATCCACGGTAAGCAGTTCCTCTGGAGAGCGATGCTGATGTATCATCATCAACTTGACACGGCAGAAGTCATGAAACTTGGGCCATCCTTCCGCTGACTTGTACCGAGGGAAGTAGGACAGGACTCTCTTCTTCGAGTTCGCATCGAGTCTCCTCCACGTCTTGAGATTGAACGACTGCAGGTATTCGAGATAAGTTATGCTCGCAAGTTGGTCGTTTCTCTGCAGATATTTCCGGTAGCTGCCGAAAGCCTCACTGACATCCTTGTCAATGCGGTAAGACCGCACGTGCTGCTCCAACGGGCGGCAGTCGACGTACACAACCACTCGAGTGCCTTCTTGCAAAGGGATGTTGAGCAGCAAGTGGAAAATTTCCTGCGCAGAATAATCTTTCTCAGAAATAAGCTTATTCATAAGGCGAGAGAAGAAGGACAACAGGGGCTGGTGGTGCGCCGTATGCGGTACAACCCGATCTGCCAACCTGCAGTAAGACTGTCTTCTTTTCTGACTTGCTGCAATACTTGGCAGCATACGTGATGACTGCCTGCAAGCTTGTGCATGGGATATGTCGATATTAGCCAGCCAGCCCAGAATGATGGCAGGATTGAAGTGATTCATGAGGCTAACATTGCGAGCCGCTTCGAAGACGTATTACGACTTGCCCTCTTTCCTGATAACCACAGCCAGCTCCCGCAAGGTGCGAGGGAAGTTGAAACGACCCTCCATATCCGCATCGGCGACATTAGCCACCTCGATATCGGCTGGAGCCCTTTCCATATCGTTCGCCAAGTCCCCAGTTCTCTTTCGAACGCGCAAGCAGTACGCGATATTGCATTTGTGGAGCTGGCAGCGGTTGACGATTTGCGAGAGCCGCAGGAATATCATCTCCACACCTAGCGGATCCACACTCAGGGGATTCCTTTCGCCCTGGGTTGATTGATTGATTGAATTATTTTACGTCGTGCGCAATCCGTACTTGTTGCACGTGCGCCATCCCACTTGGGCAAACGACGCGGGGTCACGTGATAGATACCCCCCGGTTCAACCGGCCTCACTGCCGCACAGTCTGAAGACAGCCCTCCCCCAAAAAAAATTCCAGCTTCTCGCTGCCGTTAGATTTCGATAGTGCCAGTATTCTGTGCACCATTCTACACTAACACGCCACAACTCCGCGAAGCCAACTGGCCCTCGACCTCAACACCACCAGCACCACTCTCTTCCCCCGGGCACAACGAGGACTACACACCACACGGCTTCCGCGACAGGATTCCTGGGATGGTTCCCCGTCGCCCGAACATGCTCAACTCGTGCATCCGCCACGATTGAGCAGCTTACCGCCGCTTACCGCCCAACCTCATCGTCGCCGATGCAACACCTCACCGGTCCGACTGCGCCGAAAGGTATTGCTCATGAACCCAACCTCGCTAGGTTTTCTCCCGCGGGATTTTTTCCCTGGCTTTTCACGATCCTTCGTATGACGGCTTGCGGGCGTCGGACGCGCCGAACCTGGGGGAGAGGGCCAACCCAGGCTTCGGAGGGAGTGGAGAATTCCGGTTGGGAACATGACGAAGAGGGAGCGGCGGAAGTCCCAAACATATACGTGCACCCATGATGGTGCTGCGGACAGGGTCGGCCTGAATTGACGGTCCCGAACCCCTTTCGACAACCTGCTGGCTTGTGAGATAGCCGACTGAACCGGGAGACGCGATTGGCGCGTGCTCCCGCGTCGTTTGCCCTATCGGGATGGCGCACGTGCATAGACACGTGTTGCACGATGTTAATAAATCCACCACCACCATCAACACTTGAGTTCACACTCCATCGGGTTCCTTTCCCTTCCAGTCTTCTTCGATCCACTCCGTTGACCTGCTATCCCTGCGAACACTTCTTCAGATCCTTTGTATTCGCATCTTTTCCTTCACCAGGTCATGGCCAAAATCCATAAGTGTGTTATTGTCACAGATCCGGAGAGACAGTGCGTGCTCAGCAGGAATGAGGGCGTAGGTGGATCAATTGAACGGCCTACGCATCCGGACTAGGTGGTAAGCCAATCAATCACACCTCTCTTCATGACTCGTTGCATCACACTTCTTGTGACAGTTGTTATATGGCTAATCTATATGTCTAGCTTGGTACAGTCTATATGAACTACCTCGTATAGGGTAAGAACCACGCAGTATAGATCATTGGTGGCACTTTGGAGACAGCAGAGTAAATATATATCAACTTTACCAAATCGTGTCAACTTTGAAATCACCAGAATTGATTTGATTGATTGTAGGAATCGACTGATTTGATTGAGGTGATTGATTGATTGAGTTGATGTGTGATGAGCGCTGTTCACTCTCATTTGTTACCTTTTTTCTCTTTGTATCATCGTAAAGAACAAATTTAGCAATTGCATCAAATTATTATATTACGGCAAGTCATCTCATTCGTGAAGGTGCACCTTAACAACCGCGTCTCACGTTTGACCCTGTCAAACCAACACTGATTAGTGGTTGACCGACAAGGCCAACCGCAGAGCAGCAAGGATCTCAGTCGGGGGCAGCAGAGTCGCGATCGAATTTTGCTGGACAGGAAGCGGCTTTCGCGTTGTTGATCACGCTGTGTCGAATACAATACCTAAAGAAAAACGCCCGATCACTTCTGGAGAAGCAGTTTGACGCTTGAGCGCCCGACATCTCCACCCATAACCATGTCTCATCTCAGAAACATTCCGAGGATCGCCTCCCTTCTTGACACGGCATACGATGGCAGAGATGTTGACCACACGGTTCCTGAAGACAGGATAGAGGGTCAAGTAAATACGTAAATTCTCAACCGTATTGAGTTGTACGAACATACTGAACTTTGCGACAACCTCCTGTACGAAGAGTTCAGCGTTGACTCTGACGGATGGACGGCCAACCTCTTCAAAAAGGCCGATAGAAAAACGTTCGTTGTGCACTCAGAAGCCATCTGGTCGACCAAGGACTTTACATTCCAAATGTAACCAAGGCTGAGATAGTATACGACCAACTGTTCAACCTCCTCCGCAACGGCGACTACGAATGGCCAGAAGGCGAAGCAGAGGCATATCAGAAAGCCAGGTCACACAAGTTCCTATCTGTTCTTCAGAACCCCGATGCCTGCGGAATACCAAGGAAAAAAACTACACCAGCTCAGATCCAGCCAGACGTTCATCACAATCTCGACTCTCTCAATGTTCCCGTCAGAAAACCCATAGACTTCTTATCAAACCAGGGTCAGCCAAAACAGATGACGAGCAGTCTAGAAAATGGCGATGAAGATATCTCACGATTCAAAAACAACTACAGCAACGACAATCATGGACCCAAGCCCTTTACCTGAGAAGGAACCCATGCATTCACCCAAAAAACAACTACTGCCAAAACACTCACGGACCTTGGAAAACTGTGCAGCGATTCTGATAACAAGTTTGGCGGCGAGTTTTACGATATTCTCGATGCAAAACTGAGAATCTTTCGAGACCTCTGCGAGAAAGCTGGGGTCACCCCTTCTATGTACTACAAAGGCGTGCCCAACAATGCTGAAGGGTCGTGCATAACCCTTTTACTATGATCGTACTTCTGGCCAAAATTGTCCTTCAAACAAATGTTTCAGCTCACGAAAGACCTCTTTCACACGCCCGAAAGTCGCCCAATGTATCTTACTGAGTGGCGCACCACGACTCTCAAGCGACTTATCAGGGCAAATCCTGACAAGAACCTCGCCGAAAATTTGGAGATTCTCATTGACACTTTCCAAAAGATCCACAGAGGATTTTAAACGAGTTATAAGGAATAATAAAATATTGCTGACCAGCTGGTCAGTGCTGTCCAAGGCATCCCAGCCTGCAGCCTAGTGCTGCTGAGGCCGTCATCAACTTTTGAGGGCGTCGCATCGGACCTACGAAGCTCAGTCGGCATTCATCTGCGTTGCAATCCAGATTCGGCTCTAAAACAGTACAATTTCGTGCCTTTGAGTTTTGATTCTGATTGTGAACATGATGAAGTCGACCATTGTTAGGTCGATAGGCGTTACCAAGACCGGCCCTCTGGGCGAGGCAGCCGCGGTAACTTTCGAGGACAGCCGAACCAAAGAGATGGGAACTTTCGTCCTCATGGTAATCGTGGAAAAAGTCGTCATATTCAGAAATGTTTTGTGTGTGGAAAAACAGACAGCTGGTCATCCAAACACCCAATTTCGGAACGTCGAGAGCGGCACAACAAACGGAAAAGGCACTGCCAGGATTATAACCTTAACGACGACTTCCAAGCCTACCTCATAGATTATGAAGGCATTGACACAGGTGGCGTCGAAGATACTCCGGAATTTGACACCTGGAAGAGTACAGCGCACGAAGAGCCAGCATCCATTCATTTCCATACATCATAAGGAGTCATCAATGGTGACAAGACTGTCAAAATTCTGACAAACCAAGCAGCCTTGCACACCATCGCGGGAGAAGACATTCATGATCTAAGCGAACCACGACAACAGGCTACCAATTTCATTTTCCAGCAGCTTTACGACTCAGAAACGTTTCAAGGTCTGCCAGACACTGGCACCGCTGGAGTCTCAACAGCCGACCACAATCAGGTACTTGCATTGAAAAAGATCATGCCCATCACAATAAACTCATCCACCGCTGGCAATGGATGAGTCCATCAAGGCTGTAAACAATAAAGCTGGACCGAATGGTCTGGTTTCAATTTTGCTTGTGTTCGGAGCGTATCCCCTAATTTCTGAGTCCTCTCCCCCATCATCGTCTGTCACAGCCCGTACTGCAGCATTTCGGAAGGCAATGACTGAGGTTCGCAAAGCCAAGGCTCAACGCCAGATTCAAGATGCCATCGCTACCCGAAACGGCCCAAACACCATAGACAGCCTCGAACTCCGCCCCTCCAAAGCGAAGTCAAAGCCTATCGCGAAAACAGTGGTTGGACTGGTCCCCATCTGTTGGTTGACCGAGACGGACAAACGTGCACTGTTGATATCAATGACACCATCTCAAGTTAGAACTGTCGTAGTCAAGCCGTATCACCGTGACGAAATAATACTCACACCGGTTGTCGAAAGCTCCTCTCATTCCGATTGTGAAGAAAGCGAGTGGATTCCGGAGGACAATGCGCCCCCTTACCCTTAAGTCGACCCAATGCCAAAAAGAAAACGTGGCTGCCCTCCTAATCCAGAAACAAGCCAAAACGAACCACACCGACAATGGACAACGCTGAGAGCATCGACACAATAATTGTTCGCGGTACTCACTATTCTGCCACCAATATCACTGCTCGTGAAAAGGCAGACTTTGATCTTGCTCTTCAGCTGCAAAGACAGAACAAGATCATCACTCATGGTGCCCCATTTGAAATAAGTGACCAAAAAGAGACCGACGCACTCATCAAGAAAGATGTCTTTAGATTCGAATGTTCGACCCGGTTAAACACGGCGGTATTAGGATTTTCAAATCCAGAATGGTCAGGGAGGTAAAAGGGACAGCGACAATGCCCCTTGCGAAAAATCACGTCTTATCATACAGGGACATTCTGATGACGGCAAGGAAATGGTTTAGACAAAGCCCTACAATTCAACGCGCTATACAGCGCACAATCATGGCCTCTGTCCCTACCCTTTTGGCAAAAGGAATGTCACTGTGGCTACGGGATATAACTCAGGCGTATATGCAATCAACAACACGTCTCCAGCGTGACATTCTGGCTGAGCTCCCACCTCAGATCCGACAGCATAACCCACCTGGAATAATCATAGTAGTATTCAAACCCTTTTACGGCATTTCCAAGGCCGGTACGCACTGGTGGGCGACTAACTCCAAGCATCACCGCGACAAGCTGCATATGATCACCTCGACGTATGACCCATGCCTCCTTGTCACATCGCCCAGCTCAGATCATTTTAGAGTGGTGGGCATTCAGACCGACGATATGATCGGGCTGAGCGATGAGGGCTTCACAACCCTTGAGGAAGCCGAGCTCCAGAGTACAAGATTCGCGGCAAAACAAAGGGAGACCCTGACGCATAGCAATGCGCTGATCTCCGAATGTGTCATTACCTTGAATGACACCGACAACACCCTTATGCTCCGCCAAAAGAACCAGGGCGAGAAGCTTCAAATCTTCACGAATGACAAAGATTACGTTGAGCAGCGCGCACGAGGGGCTTACATAGCGTCAATCTGCCAACCAGAGGCAGCTTTCAATCTTTCCACTGCCGCACAGCACAAGTCGCCAACGAAAGAAGAAATCGCGAGATTGAACTAGCGGATCGATTGGTAGATGAGGAATGCCAATCTCGGCCCCTGATACGTGCCGCTCGACCTTGCGTTGACGAAACTGTTCGTTTTTGTGGATGGCTCATTTGCCAACAACGAGGACTTTTCGTCGCAACTTGGTTTTTTGATCTTCCTGGGAAATGAAGTGGCAACCGATGAAAACTTCACGCTTACCGGTAACCTGGTCCACTGGTCCTCAAAGTGTAAGCGGGTCATCAGAAGCGTTTTGGCTTCAGAAGTTTACGCTATGGCCAACGGTGTTGACATGGGGACCGCGATCAACACCACGGTTGATCTTATCATGTCCAAGCTCGGGAGGCCACCGATCCCCTTGGTGCTTTGCACGGGTTCTCTTTCGTTGTACGATTGTCTTGTTAAACTCGGCACCACCAAGGAGAAGCGGTTGATGATCGACATCATGAGCCTCCGCCAATCATACGAACCACGAAAAGTCT
Source organism: Nilaparvata lugens yeast-like symbiont (assembly GCA_000758425.1). Lineage (NCBI taxonomy): Eukaryota > Fungi > Ascomycota > Nilaparvata lugens yeast-like symbiont. Next base: position 357,524 of record KN173724.1, on the reverse strand, counting down.
TCGATGTGAGGTGGATCAATGGCCATGACAATCCTGCAGATGCAATGACGAAATCAGATACAAAACAGGCTCTGCAAACCATCATCAGGGCGAACAAGCTCACTATGCGGGTACAAGGTTGGGTCAGCAGGACTGACATCACGACATAGAGATCGAGCCTTGTACAAAAAGAAAAGTTTCCAGTGTCGCAATCGTTGTCCAAGAGTCACGCGAGACAGGGATAGTAAGGGCTTTTAGATTGCGTTTTAGTTCTCCTATTTGTTTCCTCTTTTCTCTTTGTATTATCATAAAAAATAAGTTTAGAAATTGCATTAAAATCCGTATTCTACGGTAACTCGAAGGTGCACCTTAACAACTGCGTCTCACGTTTGAACCTGTCAAACCAACACCCGCCGAAAAGATGGCTGGAGACTGCCTTGTTCCTGATGATCTTGGGCATACTCCTGCTCCTGCCCATGCTGACTGAGACGGGGCGCCAGTTCTCCGAAGCAATCCCTACAGACAGCCACTGACCCAGGAGGATCAATTGGTATTGAAACTATTCATCTTTTTGGATGTTTGAGTTCGGAGGTAGGAGAGTGCTCTGCCATTATGGCACCTCCGGAGTGCTGCCATGTCGGACCTAGAGACACCGAGATATCGTTGGCGGCCAAGAATTGAAAAAATTACGACATACAGCTAAGCTTAGTGCCCCAGAAAAATGGCAAAAAAACATCGACAGGGTGTCGATTGAATGCGGTTCACGATTTTGAGATAAACTGACGGCTCGATTTGATGGGATCGGACGCACCAGTTTGAACTAGGCAGTTCGGGGCGTTTTTTCCACCCAGCCGCTTGGCACTATTAGGAACCGGACGACAAGCTAAAAGCAAATATAAGAAAAACGAAGCAAAACAACCCGTCCCCGGCGGAATGCCAATCTCGTATGCGTAGCAGCTGTAGCAGTACGTCGACTGTCTATCCCCCGGTCCCCGGCCGTGTCAGCCAAGCCTTTCCTCCCACAGCTCGGCGACCCCCTTGTCGACCAGCTCGGGTATCAACCTGACGATGAGCAACTCGAGCATGCTATAGAACAAGTGCTTATTGCAGTATTCGTCACTTAGCACCATCAGCAGTTGCTCGACTTCGTCCACCATGCGCTGTTCCTCGTCGGCACCGACGTCGGCCTTTTTGTCGTGACCTCGACGACGCCAGGCCCACCAGCCAGCGCCACCAAAGTAAACCCAGCCGATGGCTTTTGGGACTAGATTCCAGAACGCCTTGGCCGCCCTCGCCCGCAGAGCCCGGAGTTCGTTGTCGGAGGAGGGAGCGTGCAGGGATGAGACGCCGGGCGCGTTGTTGAAAAAGACAGTACCACGAAGAGCCCGGAGAGCGCCTGATAGGCAAGACGGCGTTAAGGCAGCTTGGATGTGATGCGAGAGGAATCTAGTAGTGGGTGACAATTAGCTAACAGGCCAAGACCATGCGGCCTGATGCTTTTCGGTGGGGCTCCGGCTGTGGCACTCCGCATCGAGTTGGTTGTTCCGGGCACGACTCGACAGCAGTCGCTTGACCTGGTCGAGGTGACGTCGTCTCCCACCAACGGCAAAGGATAACTTCAGAGGCGACCGGGGAAGGGGGATGCCGGTAAGGGCGCCAAGTTGACCATGGGGCCTGGACTTGGCGAGGAGCGGACGCATAGGCGGACGCAAAGGACCAGCTTCCGAGGCCATGGCATATGCTGACGGCATCGTCGGCGGACATAGGGTGGCGCGGCAGCTTTCCCAAAGGCCGCACCAGCTCTGTGAGGTCTCTCTCCTTAGCCGAGGCCGGGATCCAAGCTCGAGCTTGCTGCAGTCATGACTGGGCGGTGCTGCGAAGCTCCTCCATTGGCCAAGCACGCTCTTCTTCCTCCCTCCCTGGTGTATCTTCCGAGACTTGGCCGCGACTCGCTGCTTCGGGAGACTCGCTTGAGATCCGCTCGTTCCGTCGTTGGGCCACGTTATGTGAGCTAACATGTGGAAACACGCGTTGGGCTTACCTGTCTAACAGGCCGTTCAGGCCGGCGATACGCCCGGGGCCGTGAACGACGCCGAGCTGCAGCAATGCCAGGAAGCCGCTGAGCCAGGGCATCCTTGATGGCAGCTCCAGCAGGCTGCTTGCACAGCGCCACGCGGCAAAGTCCAAGACGGGGACCTTGGCCTGTCGACTTGCGCGGGAGCTGCTGGACCTTGCTTCGTGCAATGCCACGTATTTCAAACTCCGTGCCATGGCAGCATCGTGAGGGGAGGGAGGATGACATGAGCAGCGTCTCGATGAGTAACCAAAATGAAGATAACGCCTTGACTGTCAGCTGTATGAGTGCCACGAGACATGCCGGGACCGAACAAGGGCGCCGCCAGCCTGTCGATTCTTGAGGCCGCCGCACTGCCGGGGCAGAAGCACGTGCCTCTTCCCCTGATACCCGAACCAGTAGGCAAATACCCTCGAACAGGAACCACGGCTGAGCCACTTTTTGAATCACCATTTCACCGATGACGAGCTCCGACAAGATCCGGCTGACCAGGGCCGTCAGACAGGGGTTCTCCAGGTCTTCGGTGGGGAGCAGCACTGCCAAAATAGCCTGGACAAGAAGTTGGCGGTATGCCGACTCGTTTCTCTGCTGCTCAGCCTCGGTCGCGACGTCGTCTGGCCTGGGCACGGGCGAGAGAAAGGGAAGCGGCCAGAGAGCGTGGTATGCTTGGCGTGGATCGACGACCAGCGGAGACTGTGGGACAGACCCATGGGCTGCACGGTATGCTAAATTCTGGTCTCAGCAAAGGATTCGGCGAAAAACAGACGTTGACTCAGCTCGCCTTGCATGTGTTGATCGAGTACGGTCGGTAGCTCATCAAAAAGCAGGCTCTCAAGGTCTAGGTTGCGTAGTCGCTGCTCCAAAGCACGCGAGCAGTGCGCAACAAGATGGAGAATCTCGGCAACAAAAGACTCGTCGGTGGTGATGGTGGCATACCAACTTTGAACGAATTGACGGAGGATGATAGCGAGTAATGCGCACATCTCGAGGTCAATATCGTTTTGGCTGGTAAGGGGCGGAAGCAGCTCGTGAATGGGCGCCTGCAGATGGCGCGCCTTGTCACGCGACTGCTGAGGGCAAAGCGTGCGGCGGATGAGCGCCTGGGTGGCCTGATCAGACAGCGGATCTAACGCGGCTCCACGACTTGCGCGACTCGGGCTGCGCGCCTGCTGCGAGGACTCGGCCTTTGGGGCCCAAGGGCCGGCCTGCCGGCACGAGAGGGAGCGGCCGAGCCATCGGGCGAGACGGAGGCATAGGCGGCCGGCATCGGCGACTGGTTCAAGGACCAGGAGGCGGCGGCGCGACCATGGCACAGCACATGCGACGACCGGCAGGCAGGCAGGCAGGCAGGTCAGACAAGCAAGCAAGCAAGCAAGCAGGCGGCAAGCAGGAACGGCGGCGGGCCCGACGCTCGGTCCGTTGGTTGGCCCGTTGTCGGTGGGCTCGTCGTGGCGGCTCGGCGGTGTCTTCGTTGTCCTCGTCCTCCTCGTTGCCGTCGATCGTCGTCGTCGTCAACCTAAGGTTGGCCGTCACAATTGGCCGCCTGATGGGCCGCAGGTGGCAGGCGCATGTGGTAGCGTTTTTGCCCTGCCGCACCGTCGCTGCCTTGATGTAGTAGTCGCACGTAGGCACTGCCCACTAGATGACTCATCAGGCACCAAACGGATCAAAAACGCCGGTAACTAAGTTGCTTCATACAGTCCGGTCGCCGTACGCTGCCCGCTCATTTTTTTGTTTCTCTTTTCACTAAAGACACGACCAAGCTGCAGCAGTGTCGGCTGACTTCTGCTTCCCGTCTCGTGATTTTCGCTCTTCGCTGCTTGCACATGAGATGCCAAAAATCTTTGGCGGTCCGCTACTTCTCGCCCTCACCGCGCAGGCACAATGCTTTATCCACTGGTCACCCCAGGCTGAGTTCCTCCGGCCGACCTCTTCCAACTGACCATGCCCAGCTGCCCTCCTCCGTCATGCCCCTGCCTCACCACCTGTTTTCTCACTTGTATCTTCTAATGCAATGAGCCTTAAGCGGCTTGTACATTCCAGCCTGGCATTCTTCACCCATCTGTTCTCGTCGTTTCATACCTGCAGACTGTGTCAGCACGCTCCGCTCTCTCCAGCGAGGTACGCTGGCTGCACCATACCTTTTGCCTCGGAACGCCCACACGCCCCAATTACCGCAGCTGATATCCTGTGGATCCATGTCGTTCAAATCCCATCGTAGACTTCGAAAGATGTTCTCTCCGGGCTCCAGCAGCATATCAAACTCCCCCTTTGACTTCTTGTGTACCCACTCGACGTCACGCTCCAGATCGAACTGCGTGTATCCCGTACTGATGATGGGCACTTTCGTCTCCAGTAACTGTGGCAGCGTTTCGTCCCATTCGTGACTGCTCGCGGGATGACCAAGTCCCGGGTGAAAGAGGACAAAACAATCAAAGTAAGGGTCATATGGTGCGAAGTAGCCTGTCTTGTGGATTGTGTGATAGTAGTCCACAATGGTGCTGATTTTCATCTTGTACCACACACGATCCTCCACCACGGCGCCGAACGGGTTCGCAGGCGTGCGTGGTGGTAAGGGAAATTCGGCATCCCTGTTGCTCATGCTTTCCGGTCCGATAAGAATAAGGTGCAATCGCGTTTCTGGGAATAGATGTGCCAGTTGTACCCAAACGGCCCTTGGCAGAGACGACTCAGCTCGCGCTCCTAAAACGAAAAATCTCACCGCTGGCGGCTCCGGTCGTATTTGACTCATCTCAAGACCTTTACCGGCTTTTTGAGCGTGTAGATTATATCTCAAGGCTGTGGCATTGGTCAAATTTTCTTCCCTGCCAATTTCTCATCTACTTACTCACCGCTAAAACTCTTCAGTCCTTCCACAGTAAGTCGGTCTCCTTTTTTGATGCCATACGGACTCAATTCGTGTAGCACGCTTCCGATAGTAATTGGATACGTGAGAAGCCGCGTGATTTGCCTCATTGAACGGTCTGAGTCGACGGCCTCAAATTCTCTCGTGTACATGAATGTATCCCAATTCGTCATATTGACCGCAGCTTCGTCCAGTTGCAGGTCCGGCATTTTTCCCTCATGAAAGACTCGGCCAGACCTGAGGTCATGATCATCTTCATTGATTTGGCGCAGAGTATCACATATCTCCAGATGCTTGTCGTAATGATCCATCCAGTGCTCCTTGCTACAATACACAGGGAGTCCGCAGTCGGGGCATTCGAAGTCCACGTGGGCAGGTGCCATTCCACCGGCCGCCCCTAACCAACGCTCTGGTTTTGGAGAAACAGTCGGTAGCCTTGTCGGTTTGTGATCTGGATGAGGGCAATAGGCGTGCTGTCGCATAAAGGCCGCCCGGCGCCTGAACTCGGGTACGGGAGACGACGAGAATGAATGGAATAGATCATTGGCGTTGAGTCTCTGGCTCCATGGCCCGTGAGGGCTTGCGACAGTGGCAGCCTCTGCTTTCCATTTAGAGCTCGTCGTGAGTGCTCTTGCATGGGTAGCCAAATTTCGCCATTTCGAACCTCGATTCGGTGGAGTGTCAGGAAGCTCTGGTAGGATTCTGGGCCATGGCTTGACGACCGAGCTTCTAGAAACAGCCTGTATCCATAGGGACGTGCAGTAGCGGTAGCAGAGTTTTCGAGCGACCCTCCTCAGCTTCGGTTCCATTCTCGAGCTCGGTTCGCCTGGACTGTAGAAACCGGCCTTCGTCAGAACGAGGTCGCCGTCGCAGCCGGAGCGACGCGATTCGACGGATTATCTTGCTCCGAGAAGGCGACTTATCGGAAAAAACTAAATCCTTGGTAAAGTTTGCAAGGGGGCCCGCATTAACAGTTCCCTCCTCAACGCCGACATCCAATCTTTCTCAGCGCGAAACTTTCAGAGCTGCCCAAGGAAGCTCATTTATCAACACAGCTCATTCACGCCTCGACTTTCTGCATTCATTACGCCCTATCGCGGGCCACCCAATTCTTTCAAAGGCCGCGCAGGCTTGACTGCGCCCAGAGAAAGGCCATGGCGACCATTTCCAACATGTTCCTCTACTCGCTGACCATTCAGCCTCCGAGCCATGTGGTCCAGGCTGTTTTGGGGCAGTTCGGCGACACGCGAGAGCAGCTCATCATCACGGCTGCGGGCTCGCAGCTTGCACTGTTACGACCAGATCCGAACTTGGGAAAAGTAAATACTATTCTGACTCATGATGTCTTTGGCATCATCCGCTCTCTAGCCGCCTTTCGTGTCACCGGGAGCACCAAAGGTGCTGTCTTCTGCCTTATTTAGCCTGACCGTGCCGCATACCGCGCGTCGTCGCGCTCCATATTCTCGCTTGCACTGCCGCAGAAGCTAATTCCCTAGCTTAGATTTCATTATCGTTGGATCCGATTCGGGAAGTGTCACCGTCGTAGAATACCTCGCTCACACCAATCGTTTTTCTCGCGTCCACATGGAGACTTATGGTAAATCAGGAATACGGAGAGTTATCCCAGGCGAATATCTAGTCTGCGATCCCAAGGGACGAGCCTTTCTCGTCGCCTCTCTCGAGAAGAATAAACTCGTCTACGTCCTGAACCGCGTCTCAGGACCCTCTGCAGGACATAACCTGGCGGGCGAACTCACCATCTCTTCTCCCCTTGAAGCCCACAAGCCTGGAATTTTTGTTGTTTCTATGGTGGCACTTGATGTTGGGTACTCAAACCCTGTTTTTGCGGCCTTAGAGATTGATTGCTCGGACGTCGACCAAGATTCAACAGGACAGGCCTTAGAAGGCCTTCAGACTCAACTCGTCTACTATGAGCTTGATCTCGGACTCAATCACGTTGTGCGCAAGTGGTCCGAGTCTGTGGATCCAACTGCTTCCATACTTTTTCAGGTTCCCGGTGGCAGCGATGGTCCCAGTGGAGTGCTCGTTTGCGGGCAAGAGAGAATCGTCTACATGCACAGCAATCAAGAGTCTCTACGCGTTCCCATTCCGCGCCGGAGAGGCGCCACGGAGGATCCCTCCAGAAAGCGCTCCATCGTCTGCGGAGTCATGCACAAGCTCAAGGGAAACACCGGCGCGTTTTTCTTCCTCCTACAGACTGAAGACGGTGATCTTTTCCGAGTGACCATGGACCTGGTTAAAGATCCAGAGACCAGAAAACCCACTGGCGACGTGAGAAAGATGATGATCAAATATTTTGATACGGTTCCCGTGGCATCAAGTTTTTGCATTCTCAAGAGCGGCTTTCTCTTCGTTGCCAGTCAACACGGAAACCCTCGCTTCTATCAATTCGAGAAACTTGGTGACGACGACGACGAACTGGAGTTTACCAGCGACGACTTCACTGCGGATCCTCAGGCGCCGTACACTCCTGTATATTTCCATCCTCGGCCGGCGGAAAATATCACCATGTTTCAAAGCATTCCTTCCATGAACCCTCTCATTGATTGCAAGGTCGCCAGCGTAAACGAAGAAGACGCGCCCCAAATTTTCACGGCTTGCGGAACAGGGGCGAAAAGCACATTCCGAGCGCTCAGGTATGGCTTGGATGTCACCTGCATCGTGGGCTCTGAACTCCCTGGCGCGCCTGTCGCGGTCTGGACGCTCAAGCTGAATTGCGAAGACAAGTATGATGCGTATATTGTTCTGTCTTTTGGAAACGGATCTCTCATCCTTAGTATCGGTGAGACAGTCGAAGAAGTGAGCGACACAGGCTTTCTTACGGACGTACCTACACTCGCTGCACAGCTTCTCAGCGATGGTGGACTATTACAGATCCATCCCAAAGGATTACGAGTCGTTCGAAACGGAACGCCTAACGACTGGGCGGCCCCCTCGCACCGTTCGATAGTCGCCGCTGCGACGAACGCTGAACAAGCTGCCATCGCCCTTAGTTCTGGAGACATCATTTATTTTCAGGTTGAGGAAGGGGCCCTTTCCGAGTGTATGGACAAAAAATCATTGTCTGGCACCGTTACCTGCCTGAGTTTGGGTGAAGTTCCAGAAGGTCGAAAACTCAGCTCATTTATAGCTGTTGGCTGCGATGATTGCACCGTGCGAATTCTCAGCCTTGCTGAGTCGTCTATGCTTGAAAACATGTCCGTCCAGGCCTTGACGTCATCACCTACGTCTTTAGCCATCATAAGCATGGATGAGTCCTCTTTTGGTGGCACAACGCTCTATGTTCACATTGGTTTACAATCGGGCATCTATCTTCGAACCGTCCTGGACGAAGTTTCAGGCAACCTGACTGACACGCGCCAGAAATTTCTGGGACCAAAGCCAGTCAAGCTCTTCCAACTCACCGTCGAGGGGAAGACTTGCGTTCTCGCGCTCAGCTCCCGACCGTGGCTGGGCTACCCGGATCCCATGTCTCAAAGTTTTATGATGGCACCTCTTAACTTTCCGGAACTCCAATGGGGCTGGAACTTCAAAAGCGAGCAGTGCGAGGAGGGGCTTGTTACGATCAATGGACAAGAATTGAGGTGGGTCGCGAGTTTTCTTCCATCCAACTTCCACAACCCTTCTTTGCATGATGAGACAATGAAATTTGATGCTTAAGAGCTATGAGATCATGACTTTTTTTTCTATCCAATTGTTCCTACTGATGAGCAAACCATTCTTTCCGTCCCATTCTCCGACAAAATTCTGGCTCATGGGACAATTTTTACTGACCTCTTGCCAAAAAGCATCCTTTCAATCGATCGACTGGGAGATACTCTCACACAGAAATCGTGTCCACTTAGCTACACACCCAAAAAGCTGCTCCAACATCCTGACCAACCCATCTTCTATACTATCGAAGCCGACAACAACACACTCCCACCAAAACTTCGGGCTCAGCTGCTAGCTGATCCAGCTGCGGTAAATGGTGATGCAAGGGAACTTCCAGTTGAAGATTTCGGCCATGCTCGAGGCAACCGTCATTGGGCATCTTGCATTAGCGTCATCGACGCCTCTTCCGAGGAGCCGTATGTGCTACAGACAGTTCACTTTGAAGATAACGAATCTGCCGTTAGCGCCGCCATCGTACCGTTTGCCAGCCAGGATGGCGAGAATTTTCTCCTTGTTGGTACCGGCAAGAATATCATCGTGAATCCCCCAAGCTTTTCAGACGCACATATACAAATCTTCAGACTTAACGCAGGCGGCTGCCAGGTTGACCTTGTACACAAAACGCCGGTTGAAGATCTGCCCTTAGCCCTGGCACCCTTTCACGGCAGAGTTATGGCAGGAATCGGGAAGGTGCTACGAGTTTACGATCTAGGCATGCGGCAGCTATTGCGCAAGGTTCAAGCCGAGGTCGGTCCACGCCAGATTGTGTCTCTGACATGCATGGGCAACCGCATTGCCGTTGGTGACATTCACCAAGGCATCACTTACGTCACATTCAAACCGAGGAGTAACAAACTGATTCCATTCGTAGATGATAGCGTTGCCAGGTGGACAACGTGCACAACAATGCTGGACTATGAGACAGTTGCGGGAGGCGACAAGTTTGGCAACATTTACCTCGTGCGATGTCCGCTCAAAGCGAGCCAAGAGGCTGACGAAGAGGACTCTGGCATCCATTTGATCAATGCTAGAAGCTATCTTCATGGAAATGCCCGACGACTCGACCTGGCTTGTCATTTTTATACACAAGATATCCCTACAAGCGTCATTAAAAAAAACCTCGTTGTCGGGGGCCAAGACGTACTACTTTGGAGCGGACTCATGGGTACCATCGGCGTATTCATTCCTCTCGTCAGCCGAGAGGATGCTGATTTCTTTCAGAGCCTGGAGCAGCACCTTCGAAGCGAAGACCCGCCCTTAGCCGGCCGCGATCATTTGATGTACCGCAGCTACTACGCACCAGTAAAGGGAGTCATCGACGGGGATCTATGCGAAAGGTATAATATTCTCCCGAACGATAAGAAAAGTATGATCGCCGGGGAGCTAGACCGCTCAATTCGAGAAATTGAGAGAAAGCTTTCGGTACGTGGAGATGAATCGCGAGCATTTTAACCTCATTGGATTATACTCATCAGAACGACAGGATTTGCGAACGCGATCTGCATTCTAGTCAACAGCCTGAACCGTAAAATCAGTATCTGACTTAAGGACACTATGTATCAATTCTTTTTGCATTCTATCATGGACTGTAAAAGCCGCAACATTTGCAAACGGTCAGCCTGGCCGCGGAAGTGTCCGCAGGTGCCCAACATGCGTATTTGGCTCGGCGATGATAGAAATACAGTCAGGTATGCAACTCTAATGACCCCTGATTGTAATGAAGGCATTTAGCAGTGTACAATTTATGACGCTCCATAGACTTCCTCACAAACTTGAGACATCAGGTCCTTTCTTAGCCATGGCACATTTTCCTAGTTTTAATTTCGGATGGTCCTTCTCCCATGCATCGTCTTCCGTACACGCCTCGATGACCGCCGAGAGATCCCAATCAGACAGTTCAAGATAAAGCAAGGCAACGTCGTAATCGGAGAACTTGCAAAACACCATAAAGCGGCGAATCTTATCCTTTCTCAGCTCTGCGTCTTCGCCTTCTACAGGGCGAGGTGACAGACTGATACCGCTCTTATAGTATTCGCGAGGGATCAAGACGGTTTTGCGTCCGAAAAGGTAATCGCTCGTGATATTTGCCCGTCGCAAAACGGATGCGGGAATACCATAGCGAAGGGACAGACGGTCAAGGTGTCAAGACGATGATTCAAGAAGTGAACAGTGCCGCCGACACTCTTCCTCGTCACTCTCGTGGCGCGCCTCACTCCCTGTGGCCCCCGGTTTGGCGATGCACCGTGGCGTATATGGGGGTGATGCGACATTCAAGGTCGCGACTGTGGTGACTCGGGTTGAGGGAACGGATGTGTAGGCCGGAGGATCTTTTAGTTTTTGCGGGAGAGAACCGAGGTTCAGTAGTCACCTGGCAGTAGGGACAACATGTAGAAAATTGACCATTATTCTGTGACATCAGTGTAAGCAAATTAAGGCACACACCAAGAGTTCAGAGAAAACGAGCCTCGAGGCAATTAGCGCATGTAATCCTGTTACAGCACTTCGCCCTCTGGATTCCCATTGCGATAACTTCCAGTGAGAGGAAATTCATGCAAATAGAACAGAAGTCCATTATTATACGAAACCTACAAGGAAATTTAGCCTTCGCTTGTCATGACCAAGCAGCTCAGCTAGAGGATAAGAGAGGTGGTTTCAATTAACTATTTAGTCGCTGTCAACATACGCCTGGCACATTACGTCAGGTGCGGAGCCTTTTGTCCGTCGCAAACCCATTTGAAATCTCATAATACTTACCCGTTGGTCTAAGTGTGGTGGGGCCACGGAAGCCAACTTAAAGGTCTATCGCCCCTTATTAAGATTGGCTCCAAAAATCCGTGACAGGTCGGATAGCCAAAATGTGAAAATAATGATCGGTGCATATTAGGGGATTGCTTCATTTTCTCAACTATTATACAATTTTGATGCGCAACTTACATTCTTTCGAATTTTCCAAACATTTTTGAAGTTGTTTGATGGAATAAAGACGTTGAGCAAGCCTTACTGAGCAACTGTACAAGCCTTTCAGGGCAACGGTCACGGTTAGTCTCATCGTCTCAATTTGCAAAGATCGGTCTAGCATACAATAATCCCTCTTGTTTCCGGCTTATATCAGACATCCTGCTCCTCCCCATCTTCATCAGCCTCGTCATCCTGCTCTGTCTCGTCTTCATTGACCTCGTCATTGAATAGGCCCAGACTGCGAAAGTTAACCGTATCATCGCTGCCAGGCAGAGATGGCATGCTCTCAATGGGATACGTTCGTCTCACTGCGCGAGAAACTATATCACTTGTACTGTCATCTGCCTTGATCGTACGCAAAGAAGCTGTCTGCCTTGGGTTCTTTGAGAGCCTTTGCAAAAGTCGAATAGGATTATTCAAGAGTGTAATATTCAACACCGCGCCCACTATGAAGTAGCCAGAACTTGAAGTTCAATATCTTAAGCTTTCCATTGACGTTTTGTTTTCTGTTGGCACTTTATTCTGCTCTCATACCCGCCATCTCGGTCCGGAGCTGCTTCAAGTTGACAGCTCTTGCCGTCGCATTCATTTCATCAATGCTTTATTCCTCAAATGAATTTATTTCTCTCTCGGCGGCATTCAGGTAAAAATTTCCAGCCGCAGGGTGATTCTGCCGCCATCTTGCAAGCCAATTCTGAGAAACAGGATTTGATGATGGATCGCGCTGCTACCTGATCGTATTTGCGGCAGCCTCAAGCTGCTTCCCCCCAGCCCGAATCTCAGCACACTCCGTCCACTGTACATATGCCGAAAGGGCGTTATCTTCATCTTCAGTCAACAAAGGGGGCCACCCCTGACATTGAGGAAAGGGGTTATCCAGAGAGTGTATAGCCCTCTCTACAGCACCTCGGATTAAATTATATTTGGAGGCTGCCTTCCGGATGATAATAGGGGTTCTTTGGAACGTTGAAGAGCGGCGCAGAGAAGCTCGAAGCGGATGATAAGAAGCAAGAACGGCTTGCGTGGCAGCTAGAGCATTTTCGTTGGGCGTCATTTTCAAATCGACAAGTTGAAGTTTCACAATGTTATATGACGTGCTTGCGAATGTGTAACGAGACGAGACAAGATGAATGAGTACTTATGGACTAAGATGTTCCTTGATTAAATTATCTACGGACGGATTCTATCCAGTTTTGTGAAGGCCTACGTAGGCAAAAGCGGCTAGAAAGACTCGTATTGACTAAATAGGTTACGATACAGAAAAAGACAAGAAAAGGCTATCTCGCGGTGTTGTGGGCGCCCGTTTTGTGGGCGCCCCCATCACTAGGCCGGATCGGGCCCAGAGTACACACGTGCTAGTGCACGTGCCAACGGTCATTAGCCAAGGTAGCCCCGGGCCACAACCCGTCACAAGTTTTTATGGACGTCGCAAATAAGCAGGTCAGTCAACGCGAAGAAGTGATTTGGTCAAATGCGCATGGTTTGACCTTGGTAACGGAGTGGTTTTTGTGAGTCAAATATAGTGAGGCATTTCTTTCTGGCTTCGTGAACGGGACGCGTCATGATGGAGTTGTGTCAGTGGTTGGGTTTGGGTAAACGAGGAAAAGGCGCAGTCACGGATTTTTGGAGCCAACCAAAGGGCAATAAGACCTTTATTATTTGGCTGGCGTGGCCCCACCACGCTTAGACCTACAAACAGTTGGTAGGATTCTGGCTTGGCGCCAATGTTCAAGGTTTCCCTCACTGTCTCTCCTAACATCGTGCTTGTGCGGCTTCATCGAAAAGCGCCTGTCCTGATGACCCGACCACTCTGTAACGCAGCACGAATTGAGGTGCGCAAAATAGCAGTGGCTCTCTGCTGCGGGCCCTTGAACGCGACCTCGTACATGATATCATCCACAGGAGTCGATCGCAGTGCGGCTCCTCAACCATGAACAAACCGGGCATTTCCTTTGGGTTTAAAAAATCAAAGAGGCATGATGTTTCAAAATCGGATCCCAGCAGCAGAAATTCCATGTTTGGTGACGACGGCGACTCCGACAACGGTGACATAGATGAGGCGCCACGGGTCGAGAATCTTGGAGGCGAGCTGGAACTAAATACTGGCGAGAGCTCGTCCAGCAAGAGAGTCAATCCGAAGAGTACGAAACCTCTACAACCGTCCACGCAGCCTCCCAAGATGAAGAAAATTACAGCCCGAACTGGCATCAATGATGATATCTCTTCTGCTCGGACGTCTCGCAAGAATGCTGAAGCGGCACAAGAAATTGACCCTACGGTATACGAGTACGACACGGTATATGACTCCCTCAAATCCAAGAAATCGGCAACGAAAGAGGACATGGAGCGAAAGCCCAAATACATGCGAAGCCTTCTGCGCGCAGCTGAAGTTCGAAAGCAGGATGCGCTAATCGCAGAAGAGAAAAAGATTGCGCACGAGCGGCAGGTGGAAGGCGAGGCGTTTGCAGACAAGGAGAAATTCGTGACAGAAGCATATAAACGGCAGCAAGAGGAAAACAGACGCCTAGAAGAGCTGGAAAAACAGAAGGCGGAAGCAGACGCGAAAAAAAACGAAGGCGGCGGAATGACAGCTTTTTACCGGCGTCTGCTGGACAGGAGTGAGGAGAGGCACGCAGCGATGGTCAAGGCGGTCGAAGAGAAAGCACGAGATGAACCAAGCCTGGCTGTAGACGAGATCGAAAAAGAGGACAAGGAGAAGGCAGAAGCGGCCTTGGTACGCAAGCTCAATGAAATGGGGGCGTCTGTCGCAATCAACGAAGATGGCCAGGTTGTGGACAAACGACAGCTCCTCAAAGGCGGACTAAATGTTGGCAATAAGAAGCAGGGAACGCAGGAGGCTGATTGGCCCGTGCAGAGCAATCAGCGTCGCTGGAATAAGTCGCAAAGCGATCGGAAACATGCCTTTCGGGAGAGGCAGTCGCGCATGCTGGAGGAGCAATTGGAGCAGTCGCTGAAGCGCTCACGAGAGGCCGAAGACGCTCTGCGTCGAGAGACAGAGCGAGCGGGCAAGAGCCGCAAAACAGATGAGGAAATATCAAGCGCGAAAGAGCGGTACCTTGCCAGAAAACGGGCAGCAGAAGAGGCGAAAGCGGCGGGAGATAATTAAGGGCGATATGTAAATGAAAACTTGGACGGTAAACGGTTTGAGCTGGTCGGCTATCTATCCCTTTTGCGACAATGTGAGGTGCGAAGTTGTCCATTCACGTCCATATTCTGGACAGATTCGACCGGTTGATGACCGCTCTAGTTTTCCTATTAGTTAGATGACTTTTCAGGCTTCCTGCTAGATAGTGTTGATGCGGTTGTTTTATATCGTAAACGAACACCAGTAAGCCACCAGACTCCCAAATTACACTTGTTTCGCCGCTATTTTTACTTTCCTAAGTAAAATGAAGTGAGGCTACCGTTAGTATAAGCCATGACGTCATCTCATGATGAATCAATATTGTGCATGATTCTGGCAGACTGCGACTCTCGTAACTTGTTGATGTAGGTTGTATTAACGTGCTGCCATGCCGTCATAAACTTCTCCATACATGTCATGTAGCACGTTTCTTCGGTGCTGGACAGGGAAGCGCCAGGCTGGAGAAGACATTTCTTAAAGCAAGTCTTCTGAATTATCTGTGAAGAGGTATCTGGTCAGTTTTTCCGACTGATTATCCTCTCCAGCTTAGGCTGTAGGAAGGCGGGGAGGGGAGGGGGTGTGAGGAGGGGGCACACAGGGATGAGAGTTTTTGCATTGATCGAGGCGGCTTCGGCTTCGATCTGCTGCATGACAGCAATCTTTACTGCGCTGGAATCCATGGTAGGGTGCAAGGCGGATAGTTCTGGCGTCAAATTTGTGATGGATCACGGCATTGCTCGAAAAGGAGCATGACCGTCAAGAGAGGCGAGACTGCTGTGGCTAAGGACCCAACTTGGGTATAATAGGCGTGTGGCGGTGCGTCTGCGGACTTAGAAATAACCCCTGTGGAAATTTAAAAGAGGACAGCTTGTGTCGTCATCTTAAAGCCGACTGAAAGATTTCCCGCGTCCGACCGAACTGTCAACGCTTTGTGACTGCTTACTACCAATTCGAGTCGGCAACGACTTTGAGTGTCGATAGACGACTTGAACGAGAGCGGGTGTCGGATTGGGTGCCGCTTGCTGCCTGCTCACGTCGAGTCGTCGAGAGCCCGGTTTCATTCAGGCACGCCCACCATGAGGCTGCCATCGTTGTTGGCGGCGCTCGTCGCAGCGCTATTCTGGATTGCTCATGCCGACGACCACGATCTCAAGAGTATCACGGTTCGTTAGATGGGCTCTTCCATGAGGATATATTGTAAATTAACAGGCCAATACAGCTGAGGACGCACAGCCTACAACAGGTCCGTCGACAGACGATTGAGCGCAAAAGGGGGCTTAATAGGCATTTTCAGCTGACACAGAATCCGTGAACCAGCCATACCTCGACTCGGATATGCAGAGTCGGTGGTTTGAGTTCGGAGGAGACACCATCATCCGAACAGACTCGTGCGTGGCCGCCCCCGGCTTGCCCCTGGCGGAATACAGGCATGTTCCGCCACTGATCAGCGCCCTAGTTACATTCGCCTCACCTCAGATCGGCCGTCGCAGGCCGGTTGGCTATTCTCTCGAGTGCCGTTGACGGCAACGAACTGGGAGGTTGAGGTTGAGTTCAAGATTTCGGGACAGCATCACTTGTATGGCGATGGGCTTGCCATGTGGATTACCAAGCAGCGTGCAGAGGGAGGACCTGTCTTCGGTTCGGTAGACAGGTTTGAGGGCTTGGGCATCTTCATCGACACGTACAAGAATAATCGGCCGGGCGTCATCTTTCCCTACGTCATGGCCATGTTTGGCGATGGGCATAGCTCGTACGACAAGAATACGGATGGCAAGGACACGGAGCTGCATGGTTGCTCAGCACGAGGCTTGCGCCAGGCAACGATGCCGACGAAGCTTCGCTTGACGTACATCCAAGACAAGCAGCTGAAACTGGAGTTGCAATACAAGGTGGAAAACGAATGGGAAGTCTGCTTCGACATGACGCAGCCGCTGGCAATTCCTAACGTGGCTTATCTCGGGTTCAGCGCAGAGACTGGCGAACTGAGCGAAAACCACGACATCATCTCCATCTCGGCCAAGAATCTGTATAACAGCCCCGGCGCCCCCAGCAGCGCATCGACAAAGAACAAAAGCCAGAAAAAGAGCCAGGCGCAGCGGTCGGGCGGCAGCTGGACCTGGTTTTTCGCCAAGATCATGATGTTCTTCCTCGTCGTTGGGGGCGGCTACGTGGGTTACACTGCATACCGGGCGAAGAGCAAGAGCCATCGATTTTGAACACCTTGATGACACGCCCAGTGATGCTAAACAAGATATGACCTCGCGGGTGCCGCTGGAGGGGTTTAGAGGGCTTATATCAAGCCGATGACGTTGGCCATTCTAGTGTCCGCATTGGGAAATTTCGCATTAGGACACGGCTTTTTGACAGAGAGCAGGCATGGTTAGTTGGCCGGGACTGAGGCGTAACAAACTGTGTTGGAAATGCGAGGCTGAATGATTAGCTAGCTACTAGGAGAGAGTAGGAGGCTCCATAGACCGCTGGCATGATTGGTCAAGCTGGTTCATGAACTAATATCCGTTCCCCGCAACCGATGATGACGTAATGATGGATATGGATGTTCGTTCGCGGCCAAAGTCACGCCGCTGGCCCAAATGCGGGACACAAGACGAGGACAAGCTGGAAAGTCAAAAGCTACCCCGGCGAGTAAGTGCCGTGGTTAAAGCTTAATGCGAAGAAAGTCGCTGCAGGCATTGGCCCAAGGGAAACGGGAGGCTGTAGAGTAGTTTAGCCGACGCAGGCGCCACAGACTGTACCTGGTTGGATATCTGTCAAAGTGATATGCGAAGAAGCCTGGGCGTCACGAGGCGGCATCGGGACAGGGGAGAAAGGCGCTTTGTACTGCGACGGTTGAAGCTGCACAAGACCAAGGGCCATCGGGGTCATCATTGCGGGTGCTGTTGGCAGACCCGGGGAAATGTGGTCGATCTGCCTTCGCGGCGTTCAGACCCATGCCGGCTGCCCAGCACGGGCCTTGGGAAAGCTTTTTCTAGCATTGCAATACGCCTCCCACTCCTCGTCCAATGGAAAGTACGCAAGACAGAAGATGTTCATACTCCGTCATCCGTAGGGTAGGAAAAGGAAGGGGGGTTTTCCGGCGGCGTGGCTCCTCTTGGTTTCCGTGGAGGGCGATAGATACAGCCAAGGTACTCCAAAGCCACTTGAGGAGCTGCAGTTGGCGAATAGCACTGCGTCTTTGCAGCAGCCGCTGGGTCGCGGGTTCAGACCAGAGTAGTTGAGCGAGCTCGCGGCTAGAGTAGTTTCCGCCCCGGCAGTGCATCTTTCACGAGTGGTTCTGTGGCAGCGCTCGCGGAGACGGTTGGGAGGGTATTAACGGTGAGGTCGGTATATACAAGGGCCTAGTCTCGGCTGCTTTCGTTCGTCCACCCGCTGGATGCTTGGGGAAAAAAGACCACGGCAGATTGGGGCGCGAGCCGCATCCGATGCCCTTTTGCCCTCCTCGGCCTTCAATGATCAAAGCTGCATACCAATCCGTCCTACTATAGCCGACCAAGCCGACCAAGCCGGAAGCTTTTTTTCCTCCGCTGGCCGACGGGCTAGTTACGTCGAACCGCAGTTTCCTCTTCCCTCCGACGTCGCACTCGCCTCACTCTCCATTTTCGGCCGCTTCTCTTCATCAGCCGCCTTTCGTTGATCCTTCCACGCCCTCCCTTTTCTCCTCTTTCGCCCTCCTTTTCCTGCCGCGTCTCCTCTTTCCTTATGCCTTCGCTCGGCGGCTTCCTCAAAAAGAAGCGGACGCGGGACAGCAACCCTGACCATCAGCAGACGTTGGGCTCTAACTCCGCCAGTCCCGTGTCAGCCTCAGCTCCGTCCAAACCCTTCTTCGACTCGAGTCCACATCAGGCGCAGCCGCAAGTACAGTCGCAAGCACAGTCGCAAGTACAGCCACAAGCACAGTCGCAGGCGCAGTTGCAGTCTCAGGCCCCGAAACAGGCGCTCGCTACCGTCGCCCCCTCGCAAGCAGGAGCCGCCGCCCAGGCCAGACCAGATCAATCACAGGCGCACCCAGCAGCCGACGCCGGCCACGAGCAACAGATGATGATGAACCCGGCCAGCGCCCTGCAAAGCGCTTCGTACGTAACACAGAACCTCCCTAGTATCAACGACCTCATCAGCCAGCCTCAAAACGACGCCCCCGACAACCGCACCCCCTCGCCGAACCCCGCCATGCTTGGCCCGCCCATCAGTAAGGTGGGCAGCGCAAGCCCCGGCACGGATCCGACGCGCATGCAACAGCAGCAGCAGCAGGCTTTTCCGCAGCCGCCCATGTCGCCGGGCCAGCAGTCAGGCCAGCCAGCGCAGGGACAGGCACCGTCACCGAACCAGCAACATCAACAACAAGCCCAGCCCCAGCAGCAACATAATCACCAGCCCCAGCATCATCACCAGTCCAGCCAAGGATCTACACCTCGCATCACCAAAGGAAAGTACACGTTGGTCGACTTTGACATCCAGAGGACGCTCGGCACCGGTAGTTTCGGCCGAGTGCACCTGGTTCAATCGAAGCATAACCAACGGTATTACGCCGTCAAGGTGCTCAAGAAGTCACAGGTCGTCAAAATGAAGCAGGTCGAGCACACAAACGATGAGCGTCGTATGCTCAGCGACGTCAAACATCCCTTCCTCATTACTCTCTGGGGAACCTTTCAAGACTGGAAGAACCTCTTCATGGTCATGGACTTTGTAGAGGGCGGCGAACTCTTCTCACTGTTGCGAAAGTCCGGGGTAAGTGGTGCGATGGGATTGACACGAGCGTCCGCTTCAGCCTGAACGGGCCGCTAAAATTTTTTGTGCAAGCAGCGATTTCCAAACCCGGTTGCCAAGTTCTACGCTGCTGAGACGACGCTGGCGCTCGAGTATTTGCACTCGAAGAACATCATTTACCGCGACCTAAAACCCGAGAACTTATTACTAGATCGGCATGGACACCTCAAGATCACCGACTTCGGCTTCGCCAAGCGTGTTCCGGACAAGACGTGGACTCTCTGCGGTACGCCCGACTATCTGGCGCCGGAAGTCGTCTCAAACAAAGGATACAACAAATCCGTCGACTGGTACGTGGAACAAGACGTCGGCAGTGACATGAACGGAGTGAGAAGACCGAGGTGGCGCACTGGTGGCTAACAACTCGGCAGGTGGTCTCTGGGCATCTTGATATACGAAATGCTCTGCGGATACACGCCTTTTTGGGACAGCGGATCGCCGATGAGGATATACGAGAACATCCTCAAGGGCAAGGTCAAGTACCCAAACTACATCAAAACAGAGGCGCAAAACCTGCTGCAAGGGTTGATTACGGCCGACTTGACGAAGAGACTGGGGAACCTGTACGGATGCCCTGCGGACATCAAGAACCACCCATGGTTCGCAGAGGTGACGTGGGACAGGTTGGCGCGCAAAGACATTGACGCTCCCTACACTCCGCCAGTCAAGGCCGGAGCGGGTGACTCCAGCCAGTTCGATAAGTATCCCGAGGATCCCGACAAATATGGCGGAGAGAGCGAAGCGGACGAGTAAGTGGAGACCGAAGCGAGGTGCGAGGCGGCAGCAACTAACGGAAGACTCGACAGGTTCGGGCATCTATTTCCCGACTTTTAAAATTTAAGATGTGGCGGAGAAGCCTTTTTTGAGGGGGGAGGCCAAAAGAGCAGCCGGTTATCAGAGCTCAGGAACGAGGCGGACAAACGGGCGGACAGACACAAGGCTGGCTCGCCGGCCAGGTTTTTTCTTTCTTTTTTTTGGCTTCATACCTCGGCAACAATGGATTTGAGGAAGGAGGGGCAGGCAAGGCGAGTTTGCGGGCCAGGCAGGCGGGCAAGGCGACCGAACCCTAGCAAGCAGTTGTTTAGTCTTTAAACGCAAGCACCCTGTATATTCCTTTTTTTGGTCGATGGGCTGGGCACGGGGCGCCGTCTGCGCCCGGCAGATGCAAGCGAGCCCTGTAACTACCAGCGGGCGTCGGCGGCTGAGCGACTGACCGAGCATAGAGAAGAGGTAGGCCCCGGAGCACAAGGGGTTAGCTAGGTCGACTGGTGCCGAGACCGGAATCGACGGCTGGTTAACAACGATAGAACGCACAGGACGCACAAAACTAGGGCAGCAGGTTCACTGGAATCGGAGCTCAGGTGGCCATCAAGCTGCGAGACGGCGCCGCCGCTCTCAAATCAGCTGGCGTCGGGGAGACGCTTCACGGAAGGCAGCTGAGCTTTCAACCTATTGTGCGGGTTCGTGGACTTTTAGCCGGCCCGAGTCCCCCACGTCGGTCTCGGTGCCAGCTAAAACATTGGGGCCAAATGTATGAATAATACAAAGACTCGGAAAGTGGACGAGCAACCTTGGCAGGCATTATCTAGATAGCTAGGCTCGGCCCGTCGGAATCGAATGGCAGGTAAGGTAATTAATATTAATTAATTTTTCTAACCAGGTGCGCTCATGCTCTGGCCAGGCTTCACCTCTTTCCGCCTTGCTTCTTCTCGCCTCATCTTTACTACTCTTCCTCCCTTTCCATTTCCAACATCAAAAGACCCTCAGGCACTGATTTAGGCTTCTCTATTATTGACCGCGCCTCCTCACCATGCCCGCCTCGCCCGCCATCGCCCGCTTTCCATCCCGTCCTCGGACCAGTGCCGCCGCCGTGCTGCCTTCCGAGTGCGAGGGCCTCGAAACTGAGCGAGGGTGCTTCCGTCGGACCACGATGGACGATTACATGTTCCGTGCCTTCGTGGCCGAGTGCTGCGTTTTAGACGAAGCTACCAGCTATCTCGAGGCCTTCAATTACTCGGTGAGCCGCGCCTCTCCGCCGTCCGCTTCGACGGCCAATCATACGGCCCACCAGCTGATGCCGGGCACAGGATCCTTTGTACGACGTGTGCGAGGAACGTGCACTGACGGGCGATGAATTCGACAACTTCCTGCATCGTCGGGTGAGACGATCTGACGTTTCCTGCCTGCTTGCTCGCTGACTGGCCACAAGGGAGCCTTTGCGCAGCCCGCGAAGCTGCGCCATGGTACCGAGCTGCTGAGTGGCATTCGCCTCGTACAAGTGGCGCCTGCCACCCCTGAGGGCTGAGCTCCCGGCCGGCTGACGTTCCGTAGCGTGCAGAAAAACGTCAAGGACCGGGATACGTTTGCGCCCAAGGTCATCTCCTTGCCAAAAGACGCCTACGAGAACATGGTGAGGGTCCTCAAGCTGCCGTTCCGTGCCATCGAGACAACCTCGGTTGTCGACCCCTTCTTCTGGTGCGCCTATGACCAGGACGACGATGATCCCCATCTACGTGAGTGACCACCCCGAACTCCCTTTCGACCGATACGACTCACACTCCTCCCGTGCGTAGAAATTATCCACCGCAAGTCCGATGTGCGTAAGAACGGCATGACGCGCGACTGGGAAATGGTGCTTTCAAACTCCTTCCGGACTAGTATCACCACCGGATACATCAAGGGCACACCTAGCTCGGACATCGTCGCAGCTCTTCAACACCTGTGTGCCTGCGTTCGTCAAGTCGGCCATCCGATGCTGCTGCCCATCATTGTCCTTTCCTACGACCTCTCACCTGTCAATGACCAGAAGCAACGCGATGCGCGCGATTGGCTCCGCCGCCTCGAAAACGCCGTCAGCCTGCGCGATGAGGTCGAGCGACGTGAGCAGTATGTTCCCGACGGTCTTCTAGACGTCGACGGCTTCAACAGGGACTTGGTCGAGTGTCACGGTTACGTCATATGGAAGCGACCGTAGGCCTACCATGCTCTTGTCGAGGAGATGCAACGGGCCATGGAGAACTTCCATGCCACATGGCTGTCCTTCTTGGGTCAGGATACCGAGTCACAGCACCGCAAAGAGGTTGATAGACTACACAGGAGCATGCTGGCCAGGCTACAGTTCTACCGCGTCAAGCTCAAGGGACTTGAAAATTACGTTCATACAACGCTCGCCCGTCTCAAGGTACAACGCGAGGCGGTGAGTTTGCCTGAATTTGTTGCCAGCATTATCCGACCACTGTTGCTAAACTGACGCCTGCCCTAGCTATACAATATCATGTCCCAGAGGGAGGCCAGGCTAAACCTCGAGATTGCCGGGGAGCAAAGGCGAATCGCCCACGCTAGCAAGCGTGACAGTACCGCCATGAAAACCATTTCTCTCATGGGGGTCCTCTTTCTTCCGGGAACTTACCTTGCCTCCGTTTTTAGCATGACTTTTTTCAACTTTCAAGCTTGTAAATCACCCTCTTGCGCTAACTTTGATCCCCTCCCCCTTCTTCCACTCTCTCGCCCTAAACGACCCGTTCATCTTTCGAGACGAGACTTTCTGAAAAAACACAGGTGTCTCGACCAACATCGCGCCTCAACTGTGGATATACTTTGCCGTCACTCTCCCCATGACTGCTGCCATTGTTGGTCTTTGGTGGTGGTTTGACCGTCGGCGAGAGGCGCAGTATGCAAAGGAGGACGCCGACCTGGAGAAGAACATCGACAAGATGGAAAAGACATCATGTTCAACCTCCGCAAGCGCACAATGAGCAAGGCACATACGTGGAATTCCATCAGCTCGCCCCCTCGATCTTAGCTCGGCGCCAACGGTAGGCTTTCGTTCCCTTCTCGCTTCAATAGGCCGCCCCTGGTTGTAGACGGTTAGAGTGCCCCGAAGCGGTGTGCAGAATTAGAGGGAATGAGAAGACGAAAACCCTGAGAGACAGGGGAAGGGCGAGCGAGTGAGCGCACAAGTAGAGCCGCATTGAGAGCCGCCTGCTTGTGATGCACTGAAAAGACGAAGGCTTTACCAGGTAACCTCGATCCATCTAGTTGCCATTAATTCACTATATAGATACATATTTACTGAGGTGATAGTAACGCATGTAACGCAAAGGTTGATTGCGAAAAACGGCTTTACGGAGGCGATGTGGTCATCGGCAGCTCACTTCGCGGTTTATGTTTTCGACGGGATTCCAACAGCTAGGAACGTCGATGACGCCAAGCCTCGTCAGCCTCTTCGAAGAAAGTTACAATGGCTGACAGCAAACAATCCTTATTGGGAAAACCGCCCGGAAGACAAGACTACAATTTGATTTCCGTCATCTACGGGCTTTCGGCTGCAAAGCCTTTCCAGTGACCCCAGCAGGTCTTGCGCGGAACAGCATCAAAACTAAATCCAAAAGTCGTATTGGGTACCTGGCCGGAATAGCCTCGTCAACTCAATACATTATTTGGGTCCCTTCTTATAGGCTGACTGCTTTCACCAATTCTCTGTCATTTTCGATGAATACACTTTCTTCCTAGACGACAAGTTACGTCAGAAAGAACGCCCAATAAAGGAACAGACAGATTAGGTTTCTGAAATGGAAGAAGAGGAAGAAGACATCGGACAAATTATTCATCAGGCTGGCGATAAAGAAGTTGAAAAGCAGCCTGATTCTTTGACTGATCAAGAAACGGAATTTGACTGCACACGACAATCAGAGCCGGCATTGACAAGGCGGATTCCGTCAATAACCTCTCTTTTTCCCTCACATCTCTTTCTCTCGAAGGAGAGATAAGAATTTCAGTTGGCTTTCAACGTTCATGGTCATACCGATGATAACCCACACAGAGACCGTCCGCCGATACCTCCAAGACACTATCGTGAAGCCGTAAACAGGCCAGACAGACAAGAATGAAAAGAACCATGGATAAAGAGCTTCGAAAGGTCCATCAAAAAGCACTGTAATTCTTTTTACAGTAGCAGAGATCCCGAAGGAGAACAGGGCAATAGATTTGATGTGGGTCTTCACTTACAAGTACGAATCACAAGACTTTATTACAAATTCAAAACCCGGATCGTTGTTCGAGGGGACCTTCAACCATCGAATTGACTTTCGGTCTCGGCGTGTACTCTGGCCACAGGAACTTTTCGTCCCCTGATGGCCATAGCTGCCCACTTTGACCTTGAAGCCCACCAATACGACTTCGTAACCGCTTTCTGTAACGCATATCTCGATGATGAAGTATTTTGCAAGCCCTAAGAGGGCTACACGAAGCCAGGAAAATACTGGAAGCTCAAAAAAGCATCGTATGGCCTCCAAGGATTCCTTTTATTATGGTACAGGCTTCTGGTGGCCCACTTTAAGGAAAAGGGGTATGAGGTCGTCTACGAGGACCCCTGTGTAATGACCAATGGAGAAATCCTTATTTTCTTCTACGTCTACGACCTCATTGCTCTCTTCAGGAAAGAATACACTGGCCTTCATGATGCTCTGCGAAAGAACCCTGAGACAGCATGTTTCGGGCTGTAAGCCCTGTTTTTGCCTTTGGTGCGTACGCCCACAGTCCAGGCTTGTCCCCACCCCTCAGGGACAGGAGGGCTCAGGGGTAACAGAGCTCGGGATTTAAAGAGCTCAGGATATCCTCCTTCTTTCCTTCTTTCCTTTCTTCATAGATAGTTTGTTTATCAATAAACCGCCATAAGTTTGAAACTATCACGGGACCAAACCTCACCCATGTCATGTATATATAGAGGTCCTCCCTTCCCCTGGGAACCTTTCCTTTCTTCTCTATATGGCACAATCATCTGTCTTACCTCTTCTTCCAGCCTTGCTATCCTGATCGCATGCCTGCTCACCTGCCCGCCTGCCTACCTGCTTGCCTGCCTCCTGCCTGGACTACAGGTCGTCCCTTGACAGAAACTACGTGTTTTGCCGTTGACAAACCTCCAACACAGCCTTCAAGATCATGGACCTAAGGCCACTTCAATGGTTCCTAGGGATAAGAGTCATAAGCGAACGGGGGACCAGAGAGATCTGGTTATCACAAAAGCCCTATACCAACAAAATCACGGCTCGTTTTCAGGGTCTTCTGGATTCAAGGAAGGCCACAGGGGCCTTGAAGCAGCCCCTGACACTGGAAAAGCTCAACGCCAAGAAAGGCACCGCATCGACTGGCCAAGCCAAGTTGTATCAAGTCATTTCTGGACTCAGCTATCCTGACGAGGCCAGATATCTCATACGCCTCTTCCAAACTGTCGCAATTCCTCTCCAACCAAAGCAGCACTCATATCTCTAAGGCCCTTGACGTATTTACCTTACTCAATCAGACTCAGGACCTAGTCATCAGGTTCGATGGCTCAGGCGCTCCACCAGCGATTAAAGCTATGTTGGATGTATCCTTCGCCGACAACCCCGATAGGAAGTCGAGCAGTCGTCTACAAGGCCGGGAAACAAGCCACAGTCACAACTTTAACCACGGAGGTAAATTCCTCACTAGATCACACAGCCAAAGAGGTGTACAGTGGGCCTCCAAAAGTTTCGATCACTCGAGACGCGTGTCATGCTCAACGCGTCTGCTCAGGGCATTCTCTCCTTCAATTCTCAATTGCACGCAACACAATGGCCCCAGAAACCCCCCAAAAACACTGGTCACCTCGTAAAAGGAAAAGGAAAAAAGTTGTAACGGAATACGATTAAGGGATATCTGCAAGGCGATTGCGACGAGGGAGGGACTTTCTGTACCCGCGGTACGCGGGATCGTCCAGCGCTATCGGGCGCAGGTTTCCGCAAAGTCTTTGCCACGCTGTGGACGACCTAAACTACTAAATGACACGCAAAAAAAGATACACTATCAGATGCAATAGGACAAACCCTTTCATCTAATACAAGAAGCTCATTGAACAGGCAAGTCTGGAATGCAGCATTTCGACTCTGCGGCGCTACCTCCGAGAACACGGCATCGAACATTACCGTGCACTCCGAAGACCATAAAATTCCGACGTAACTTCTGAAAAAAAAGATTTTAAGTGGACCAAAAGACACGTTGAAAAGCCAGCTTCATTTTTATCTAATTGGATCTTCTCGGACGAGACGACCCTTATGCGTGGGGAGGATAAAAGGACGACGAAGTGGGTTTTTGCTCCAGTGTAAGTCGAGGTGCACGAACTTCAAAGAGCTCTCCTAACCGCAATAGTGGGAGACTCGCATGCGATCACGTCCATGCAAGAGCAAAGCAGACTCGCTATTTCCAGATGTTCTGGGCTGACTTCTCTTCGATTCGGCGGACCTCTCTGTCTCAGTATTACCCGGCGACCCCGATTTGAAACAGGGTGGCGTAACGGGACGCGTTATACGCGAGTGTCTTGAGGAACACCTGCCTACACAACATGCGAGCCTGGCTCTGTATTCGTTACGGATACCGCCCAGACACATACGTCGGCTGTGGTACAGCTATGGCTGTCAGATTTCGCGGGTGAAAATGGCGTTGAACTTGTAGACTGGCCGCCATATTCACCCGACTTGAATCCGATCGATAATTTGTGAAAGTTGCTGAAGGAAAATATCGTCAAGAATTCGGACAAACTCTCTGACCTTCCAAGCAACAACTAATCTAAAGAGAAATTAAGGGTAGCAACTGCCATCGAATGGGAACGACTTGAAGATTTGGTATTAGAAAGCCTGATCAGTTCGGTGTCCCGTCGTGTTGAGGCTGTCGGGGCTGCGCGGGGATGGTATACAAAATTTTTGGAAATGCCCCAAAAATAATCATCTTACAATTACAATTTTTCTTTTTGACGATTTTTCTGGCTTGATTTGGCTGTAAAAATGGGCATTGAAGTTAGTGTGCAAGAGTCACTAAAATATATGATTTATGATCGGAACTTTTGAAAATGTAACTGTACTTCGTAGACTTTCAAACAACTCTATAATAGCATTGACTTCGACCTTTCTGATCAAATGGGCTGTTCAGTGTCAACAGAGCAAGTCCCTTGTACGACAAGGCACACTCGGTTGGGGGGGCGGCGGAGGAGCCTGCTAAATGGGCGCCCCATCACACACAATCGCGGCAACGGGACACCTTCCCATCGCCCCCAGACCAGACGCGCAGGCACCTTGCCGCTGCGCCACGGGTCAGCCTGGATCGACGGGCTTAACCCCCCCTTTTGCACACATGTTGGCTTGTAAGATAGCCGACAGAACTGGGGGACGCGGCTAGCGCGTGCCCCCGCGTCGTTTGCCCTTCCGGGATGGAGCACGTGCTTATGCACGTGCTCAATGACGTTAAGTAATCACAGGGGAAGCGGGGCTCGGGATAGGACGGGTCGCTTTCAGGGTAGCTGGGCATGGGTAGAGGCGGACGAGTCCGCAGTCAAGGTCTTGCAGAGGCAAGAGGTCCGGGCGCGTGGTGGCCGGAACTAAACACAATTTCCCCACGGTGAAATCGCTGGGCTTCCCAGCAGGCCAGGGAATGGGGGAGAAAATCTGGGCGTAAGGCACACTCGATTCAACATCGTGTGTGCTAAGAGTAGTAGGCTGGATATCGCGGATGGGACGAGGAAGGCCTCATAACAGTCAGCCCGGCCCCACCAGTGGCGTGCCTCAGGGCGCTGGGCTAGTGCCTGCCACCTTAAAAGTTCAAAAAAAAAAGCAAGGCACACTCGCCACGGTAATGCAAGTTCGTGATGGGATTCTTCAAGTTGTTGTCGATGCGCATATAGTCGCGCCTCTCGACATCATCTCTTATTTGTTGTTGTGCTCGGTTAAGAAAACACTCAGGAAGGGAAGACACGTGTGTGTATCTAGAAAGATAGCTTGGTTGAGTGATCCAGCGCTTTATCTATAAGAGAGGTTCGGATCACCAGCCTTCCTTCGAGAGACTGTACACAACATAAGCTACTGAACTACAAATCTTGTTCCTGATACCTCACAATAACTACGTAGTCCCTACTTCATATACATATTAGTGGCGCACCCCTCCTCGTCCGGCCCAGTCTCACTGACCCACTTTGGTATGCTCAAAAAAACATGAGTATGCCCGTTACTTCGCAGAAGTTGCCAAAACAAGGAGGGTGAGGGGAGGGTTTCACGAACTCAACAACTCCCCTTCGTTAATTTTACGTACTGGTAAAACTGTCGGCGAGTGTAAGGTGTGAAGATGGGGGAATGCGTAGAGTGGGTAGAATGATGCTGATTTATCTGCAGAATCTCATGTCTATGAAGCCTCTCGCCTTCAGACGATCTCGGAGTCACGCACGTAAAAAAGAAACAAACCAAAACCCTGAATACAAACCAACTAACGCCACACACCATGCCATCATGAAACTTGCCCCATATCGCTGAAGCGAGACACCAAAAGACTATGCGACGCCTGCGCCCTATAAGCGAACCGGTCGGCCGGCGCCGCCACCAAACCACCTGCGGATGTCTGACTCGGCGGTCCGCTGGCCGCACGAGGGCGATACCGTATCGTCGCTACCGCCCATCCACCTGGGTATTTTGATGCTTTGGCTGATGTCCTGTAGCCATCTGGGCGGCTCGATGGTGTCGATATTGTTCATCATGCGATGGCCGAGGATCTGCAACAAGCTGTCATTGTCGGCGGCCGGGGCCGGCGGCTCGTCCGAGTAGGGCACGCGTGACGGGGAAGCGCGCTGCGGGACGCCGTGTGCCAAAGAATGGGCAGACTCGGGACCGGCGCGGGCATCGTCAATAAAAGGGACAGAGAGGATGGGGCTGGGCCGGCCGGCCGTCCGCCTTGCAACTGCCTCCTCGCGGCGGCGGATCAGCGAGTTGCCGCCGCGCTCACGTTCAAAGAGCTTCCTGCCATCGCGCCAGCTACCAGATGCGTTCCCCTCGCTATCGTTGCCGTCATCGTCGATGATGTCGACGCCGAAAAGACGCTTGACTCTTCCGTAAAGGCCGAACAGAGTGGCGACGACGGGGAACAAGAGGATGACGGGATACAAGTCATCAAACCAGCGACCAAACTGCGTAAAGTCAATTAGGCGACCTAGGAAGTGATAAAATGTCGTCTTCTTGTAGACCTCGAATGTGAGAAACGTCATGAAGTTGTATGAAAGTGGTATACAGAGCTTGGCGGCCTGCATACCGTACCAGAACGCCGATTCGTGTGCTGTGTTGCGCATTACCAGCGCCCGGCCTCGCCACACTTTAATCTCTGTCATCGACGTCAATGCCGCGGCGCCCATGTAGCAGATCCACAGCGCGGCAATGATCTGGCCAGCGAATCGATCTGGGCCTCGTCACCGCTCCAGTGATGTATTACGCTCAGGCGAATGATCGATAGTCGAGGAAACAGAGACTTGACCAGCTCGGACCACAGAATGCAGGTCGAGGCAAGCGCCAGGAGCGCGCCAAGCGCCAAGCGTACATGAGGCAATAAGATAGAAAGTAAAAAAAGGTATCGGGGTGTACGGCGTCAGAATCTTGGTCTGAGCTAGGAACCCGGAACGGCCCAGGGTACCACCAAATTCAAGCTTCTTTGAGGCCGCCGAATTCAAAATAGCCTCCATGTCCAGTGTTTCCTGATCCAGGCGGTTCCATTCGTACGCATATCGAGATTTGGCGTGGCGTGCGCGAATAAGCCTCCGGCTGATGTCGGCGAGAAACTTGTCGGTGATGACGGTCGGGATAGTGCGATCGCGAGTGCCTATGCTAAGAGTTGAGGACTGAGGCTGCGTGTGGCTCAGGTTGGCCAGATCTTGCAGTTCCTCTATCCAGTCCCGAAAACCCGCTGCGCTTCCAGCCTTGAGCTGGCCAAACTCGGCAACCTGGTTCTCGACCTCCTGAAGAGCGATAATTGAGTCCTGCTTCAGCTCGTAAATTTTGAGTGCCCGAACATAGAGCCGTCGCAAGCTGCCGCTGATGCTGGCACTGCGAACCAGGTGTCTGGGCAACGACACCAAGCCATGGCCCATTAGGAAGATTGCGAGAACTAAGCCCCAGAAGTAGGTCATGGCCATGACGAGGGCCTTGAGAGATTCAAATGTGAGATCATAGGTGGTAAGTATATAGACAAGGCCGACAATTCCAGTAAGGGAAACGGCGATGTAGAACTGCGCATTCTGACGGAGCGAGTACTGCAACCGGTCGTGCGAATCGCGATGGCCGGCATCGGAGTACTCGCCCAGTATGGGAAGAATGAACCTGTTGCAAAGAGTGAGGATTTTCCCAAATCAAATGACGGGACAAGCTTATGTACCAGGTCAGAGCAAAGGTTAGCCAATAAATGACTCTCCACGACACCAGGACGACACGCTGCGGAAGCCAGATGCCCCTGGAAGCCTCGTCATCCGTTGCCGCACTGGAAGCCAGGTCGGCGGGGACCAAAAGAACGACGGTGGTGGGAAGCCATAGCGCGAAGAATATAGGAACGATGTAAAAAGCCGGGGTAGACCGAATTGGGAGGTAGTGGCGCAAGATCAGAAGTACGACGAGGGAGATGATGAGGAGCGCAGTAGAGCAGAAGAGGATGGAGCCGACGGGCACCGCGGCAGTCATGGAGTGAGGCATGACAAGGAAAAATACTAGGAGCCATGTGCGCGCTCCGTTACTTTGACTGCCGAAGCGAAGCGGACAGAAACGGAGGATGGAAATGGCGTTGAAGCTGTTTAAAAGGCCAGCATGGCTGCCCCCTGGGGTATGGCCTCATTCATTCCAAGCCGTTCAGCTGTCTCACATGACGCACTTATTCAGCTATCCTGATTATATGGGGCATAAGTAGCCAACTAATTGGTAGGCTCCGAACGTTAGACGCGGGTGAGCAAATACACGTATCAACACGTCCGCTAGCTATCAAGGCATATCTTCCCAAGCCCACCATGCAAACAACAGCTGCGAGATCCGAGCTTCAAGTTTTCACCATGAATACAGTTACAAACATTGAAGAGTGTAAGAAAGCTGCCCGTTCTCGAGCTCGAATCGTACTGATGCTCGTCCCAGGGTTGGAGGATGCCAACGAGGCCTTCTCTGTGAGCCTCTCCTCACCCACTTCGTCCGGTCTCAAGCCCGTTGCTACGTTCCATCCTAAATTCACCTATCATATATTCGGCAAAGATGAGGAGATTTTTGGGTATAAAGGCTTAAAAATAAACCTACACTACCGCGCCAACGACATGCGTCCACTCCTGCAGATTTCGTATCGCAAGAAGTTGAAACCTCCGCCTTGCTCTCATGAACCGATCGATGTGGCAAGCATACTAGAAGAAGGCCAGCATTTGCCAAAAGGTCTGTGATCTAAAAGAAAGCATTTATGTCTTCTTTTTGGCGTTGCTGACATTGTACAGTTGCCTTTGTTAAAGCATCAGATTTTGAGAACAGTTCGTCCCAGCTTGTCGACAATTGGACGCCTCCGGGCACTCTACTTGCGAAATTCGAAGACACTCCCGATAGCATGTATGAAGTCTGGAAAGGAAGCCTGGCTGACTCTGCTATGCAGCAGCTAAACCGCCGTGTTCAAATCCTGGTTCCCATGTTTATCGAAGGTGGCTCCTACATCGGGCAAGTGGCGGATACGGAGTCGACAGAGTTCGATCTTTCAGACGCCAATCGTTGGTCCGTTTTTTTGATGTACAAGACGCACAAATCCGCCGAGCATGAGAACATGACCCGTGTTTTTGTCGGCTACGCAACGGTTCACAAGTTCTTTTACTTTCAATCGCCCACGCCTCCTTCATCTCTCAAACCTAGCTGGGAGCTGCCTTTAGGGGATTTTGACTTGGAACAGCTTCCATGCCGAACAAGACTATCACAATTCCTCATTCTGCCGCCCTTTCAAGGCATCGGTAATGGCAATCGCCTTTACAAAATAATCTTTGACCATTGCTACCAACAGCCCCAGACCTTCGAGTTTACAGTCGAGAATCCAAATGAATCGTTTGACGACCTTCGAGACATTTGTGACTTGACTTACCTTCGCACCATTCCCGAGTTTAACGCACTTCACCTTGATACGTCAATCTCGATACCCAAATCCGGCGCCCTGCCGACGCTGCTTGTGGGTGCGGACAAGCTTGAAAGTATACGAAAAAAGGCCAAGATTGCTCCGCGGCAGTTTTCTAGAATTATCGAGATGAACTTGATGTCTCGTTTACCCCTTTCAGTACAGACGATCTTGAACCTAGATGGGGAGACCCCGGCACCAACCAAAGCGGACAAACACTTGGAGCTACTATGGCAGCTTTTCGTTAAACAAAGACTTTATCGCCATAATAGGGATGCCCTGTCACAGATCGAACCTGATGAGCGTATCGAGAAACTACGCGACACCTTGACCAGCGTGGAACTGGAGTATGCCCGACTGCTGGCCACTCATGAACGGGCTATGAAGCGTGCAGTAACTCCATCGACTAGGCCCAGTGAGAAGCGGAAAATAGACAAAAATGATGACGAGGCGCCTTCGGTCAAGAAGGCAAGGATGACGCATGCCTAAATTTGATGAAGTATCGACGGGAACAGATTCGATCTCGGCTTCTGAAATAATATTCAAAACCATGATGAAGGTAAGAGGGAACAGATACTCGAGTTGCTATGCGTGATGTCTATAGTATGCGTAGCTTTCTTAACCATGCCCAATTCATTCCTGATACG
The DNA here is from genome assembly GCA_000758425.1 of Nilaparvata lugens yeast-like symbiont. Lineage (NCBI taxonomy): Eukaryota > Fungi > Ascomycota > Nilaparvata lugens yeast-like symbiont. Next base: position 324,462 of record KN173724.1, on the reverse strand, counting down.
AAACAGTTTACCGTCCCGTCCGTCACCCACGAAGCAACATGGGAGAAGTATTTCTAATCGTTCCGCCCGCGATGAAATCTTTCCCTGCTGTCAGCCTTCTCATGATAAATGGTTGAGTCGAGTTCCATTGACATATTGGACGCCCTGCCCCAGCTGTCTGGCGACACATGTGGTCTCGCGTACAGCCCGAGAAACACTCCCACGAACGCGCCCCTCCTCGAGAACGAGCAGCCCCCCAATGGTACACCCCCCTGGCGTTGATACCTTTTCTCTGAGAATCGCTGGGTGTTCGCCGGACTGAACCAGACCTGTCGTTCCCCTCATGACTTGTGTGGCCATTTTTTGCGCCTCCGCCCGGGAAAGACCCATGGCAACAGCACCATCGATGGCAGCCTCAAGCATCAAAGCGAACATCGCCGGTGCGGATCCGACCAAAGCTGTGGAGACATCCATATTGCTATCCGGGAGGAAGACAACATCACCCACTCGCTTGAAGATCCACGTAACGAGCGCCTTGGAAGATGGAGGTAAGGGAGGATTGGTGATTCCGATAACAGTCATGGACTCTCGGATGAGCGCGGCCGTGTTGCACATGGCACGAATTATTGTACACCGTTTAGGGCTGTCTACGTCGAGGCTGGAGTCAATATTGTGTGACAGAGCCGCCTCAATGTGATCCACGTTCACACCGGCGCAGATGCTGATGAGCAGCTTGCCCTGCAGCACTGTCGGCATGCCTCGCTCGCCAAGGACATCCTTGATCATGTAAGGTTTGCAGGCAAGGAGAACAACATCTGCATTTCGCGCGGCGACCACGTTCTCATTCCGGACGACCTTGATGGCGGCGGCATGGTTACGCAGTGTCGTCTTGATCCGCTGGGCACTCTCCATACTGCGCACGCAAGCAATGAATCGCCTTGGCAGGGCCTGCGGTGACGATTCCTCAGCTGGTGTAGAGATGCCTGACGATGAAGGCGTATGCAACGGCTGAGGAACCTGTATGTCCGAAAGCGAGGTCAGGATGCCGTTCAAGATGGCGATGCCCATAGTTCCTGTGCTTGTATTTTGTTCCTAATGAGTACGTAGCCGAAGAACACAAAAAGAATCCGCATCACGCACCGCAGCCAAGGACGGCCATTGTGAGGTCCGAGGACGATGATCCATGCTGTGGATTGAACATGGCGACAAGTTGCTGTGCCGGGTTGCTTGCGAATAGAAATGAGATTTAGGCGCCAGATCTAATGCTCCGAAAATGGCGATTTGCGAGAGGATGAGGAGATGTGGCTGTCAGGAAATTAGGTGCAGATACGGGGCCGAGTCGCACAACGCTCAATTTACAAGGGCTTGGAAATCGGAAAGCTGGCAAGAAATTCACCTGCCGAGGCTTAGGCAGTCGATCCGCCTGACCGAGACTCACCGAGCCCCGCTGTTCAAGATGACTCATCATATATTAACCGTGAGCATTGATCAAGCTATTTTTCATGCCCCCATCGCTCGATCGATTGCCTGGCATCAACGCATCTTCTCTATAAAGCCGAGGTGACGAGAGGCCAAGGGCAACACTTAAATGGCTGATCCTTTTGAAGTGCGAATGCGCTTTAGCTCACAGTTGCAGCATCTCAACGCATCGGTCAATTCGGCGCAAAAGGCTGCCCAATATGCTCTGAAATACAAAGATATGGATGAGGACCTACATTCCTGCATCCTCGAGCAGGTCGAGCGGGTATGATACCCTTTGTAAACCTCCTGGAACGTCCAGAATTTTTTTCTGAGTTCATCGTCTTATTAGAATAATATGAACACCCGTGCAAACATCATGTATTTTATTGAACATTTTCTAGACCTGGCCGAGGCAGGTCACGACGACTACGTCCGCATGATGCAGCGCGATATCATCCGCGTGGTAGATGCCGTGGCACCCGATGACGGATCTGGCGCCGCCAACGTCAAAGTTGTTCGCAAGGTGAACTTCACTTTACTTGTCAGCCATTGCGCACCACGAGTCGTGATATTTTTGGACGCTATTCTGACCTGACTTCAGGTGCTGCAGGGCCTACAGGGCAAGGGTCACTTGGAACACCAGACCGTGACTCAGATCGAAGATGTACTAAGAGAGCGAGAAATCAACGACGACGACCTCGGATTCGCCTCCTCATCGGTTGGTGATGTCGAAATCGTCGATGCACCAGCCTCACAGCCAAGTCTCCGGCCGGGCAAACGGCCTGCACCCTATCGACTCGACAAGCGACAGATCGAGCAGCGCATTGAAGAAGACCGAGAGCGTCACAAACGGGCACGTGAAAGTGTCTGGGCTATCCCAAGGGGCGAGGACGTTGAAATGAATAAGCTTTGGGAGGAGACAAGCGACTTTGACGAAGATGATAACCGTCTACTGATGGAAGAGGCCGAAGACTTTGCCAAAGAAATGGCTATGCAACTTTGCCCGCATAAGCGCAACTACAATGAGGAGTCCCGATCAACTTAGAGCCCGGCATCGAATCTCGTAGGGGTTATTGGGCGGCGTTTAAGTGTCTTTGGGGCACGTGTGCTGAGATACCCATGAAATTTCTCGTTCTGTAATTACAGCGATCTCTTTTAACGAGTTGCCTATGTCAAGAGGATACTACAAAGAAGCCCCTGAGAGTGACCTTTGATTTATGTGGCATTTTTATATCGACACCAATTGCAGCTGAATCTTCGAACCCATGCTATTGTAAATGCAATGCAGCCATGCTGCGCTCTATACGTGTCTGCTATGGCAGGCATCACTCCATCACAACCGTAGCGCCCAGCCCTTTCATGGTGGCGATGATTTTTTCCGCATCTTCCTTCGGCACGTTTTCCTTCATCATTTTTGGTATACTTTCGACGAACTTCTTACTCTCCACCAAACTCAGGCCTAGTAAGCCCTTTACTTCCTTGATAACCTTGGCTTTTGATACTGCATCAAATGCTTCCATCTTCAAAGTGAACAGTGTCTTTTCGGCGGCCGCAGGAGCTGATTCTTCTGATTCTTCTATTGCAGCAGGGGCTGCAGGAGCGGCCGCGGCGAAACCTCCCATCGACATGTCAGGGATATTTAGTTTGCTCTGTCAAGGCGAGTCAGTGATATGTGGGGGGGAACTAGACTGGAGCTCGGCGTCACAGACTTTCAGATTGGCGACAAGATCCGCTGTCTCCAGTAAAGTCAGCTGGCTAATCTGGTCGACTATCTGCGTGATCTTGGGATTGGCCGTTGCAGTTGAGTTGCATCGTCTTACTACAGCCCTGAATCGAGATAGCGTCGTAGTGCTTCTGTGTGATCCGAGGAAAGGCAGCTGGCGAGAACAGCATTGTGCTGTATGCCGGAAAGCTGTAGCCATCGCTGCTGCTCTGATTGGGACGAGAATGGCTTGTTTTGCTGTCGCTGAAATGAAAGTTTTCGAGCTACGCCTTTGTTCGTACGGACTTGGTACTCGCTGTTGATTGGTCCGGAAAATCGGCAGCACCGCGGCCGGCATGGCAGCCTTGAAAGAGCAAACTTCACTTTAGCGCACTGATAGACCCCAACACGTGTCAGCCTTGTGAGAAAAAATATCCGTTGACACAGGCACCAATCCATCATGGCCATGATCGACATCGCTCGGCACAGACTGTCACTTCTAGACGACGCGACTGCTTTGAATAAAATTCCTCCAGAATTACTCGAAATAATTTTTGATTATTCGACATCCACCGTCCTGGACGCTGTCGCACAAGCAGCTCTCAATCCAGCACTTACAGAACGGATCTTCGTGCACTTCGAAGACGTCTTCCCGGAAATTTGTGCACGATGGATTCTCAACACCAGATCCGGGCCGCAGCTTGTCCTTGTTGCCGCGGCATTTGCGAGAGTACTACCTTTCGCTCCTTACCTCTCGGATTTTCTCACATGTCCGACCCAAAGATCAATGCCTGTGGACTCAATATCGCCGCCGCTGCAGTGCCTACTTCCCGGGATCGACGAGGAATCGACATCTGATCTAGGAGTTGATGCTCTATTACAAAATCTATTCACGGCATGGCGTCTGCTGAACTTCGACTTTGACGCGTATAGGTCACTGGCCTCGTCGCTTACTTACAGGGCCTCTTTATCAATGAAAACAGGGCAATTCGCTACGTCGCTATCCGTATATTCTGCAAGCTGCTCCATGCTTCAGATCTCAAGCTCGAAGCTTTCGTCAGCGAACATTGTGGTCAGGAGGGCGCCATTATGGCTGACTTGGATGGATCGCCCGTGGATTTAGGTTTTCTCTCGTTGCATGAGCACGCTCGAGTCCAACAAACTCTTGCGCTACGGGAAAGGGCCAAACGAGCTAAATACTATGAGTCACGATTGGAGCCCTCTTATCAATCACTCACCCAGTATGTGGTGTCTTATGGGAAAGTTATGCTCCCTCGACCACACGGATTTGTCGGCGATCCGTCCAACTTGGTAATGACGTCGACGATAACTGAAAACCTTCAAAACCTTGCATTATTACTCCGAGAGCCGAATCCAGTTCTGCTTTACGGTCCTTCAGGTGCTGGAAAGACGGCTCTGGTCCACGAAATTGCCAAGCGACTTGGCATGTATGCAAACATGGTCACGCTTCACCTCAATGAGCAGACTGATGCCAAGATGCTCGTTGGCCTTTATTCAACCAGCTCACGACCCAACAGCTTTCAATGGCGCCCAGGCGTGCTCACCACAGCCGTCAGGGAAGGGAGATGGGTGTTAATAGAAGATCTCGACCGGGCCCCGACAGAAGTTCTCAGTACTCTTTTACCTCTAATCGAGCGTAGGGAGCTTCTCATACCTACCCGGGGCGAAACGATACGCGCAGCAAAGAGGTTTCGTCTTTTCGCCACGATTCGAACGTCCAAAGGGATCAGTGGACGAGAAAACTTACCGACTCTCGTTGGCCTGCGACTGTGGCAGAGTCTCTTTGCACAGCCTCTAGCCCAGTCAGAATTGCAGGATGTCGTGGTAAAAACCTATCCAATTCTGCACAAATTTGTGCCAGGCATTATTGCGGTTCACACACGCCTTTCCATGTTGACAGGCAACTTGTCTCTTATGTCCCGTGAGCGAATTGTTGTCGAACGACAATTTAATTTGAGAGATCTTTTAAAATGGTGCCGTCGGCTGAGCGGATGTCTTGTGGCGGCAGGATCGACGTCTGGCGAAGAACCCATCAATGATATCACGAGAGACTGGATGTTTATGGAAGCACTAGATTGTTACGTGGGAAGCTTCCCTGATTCCAAACTCAGCGAACAATGTGTATATGCCATTGCCGAGGAAATGCACGTGTCCAAAGATAGGGCAGAACATTTTCAATTTACCAATATACCCAGTTTACAAGAAACCGATCTTGTGCTCAGCATTGGAAGAGCTCAACTCCAAAAATTGAAGGCGTCGGCTCGACTGCAGAAATCAAAGCGTCCTTTCGCAAGCACCACTCATGCCAAGAGGCTACTCGAGCAAATCGCAGTGGCAGTCAAACTTCGAGAGCCTGTTTTACTTGTTGGCGAGACAGGAATCGGTAAAACTACCGTTATACAACAACTAGCAGAATCTTTAGGACAAAGGCTCATAGCTGTCAACCTGTCACAACAGAGTGAGGTGGGGGACATGCTCGGTGGATTCAAGCCAGTCAACGTACGAAGCCTTGCCGTGCCTCTCAAGGAAGAATTCGAGGACCTGTTTGCGATGACTGGAATCTCTACGTCAAAGAACCAAAAATATCTCGACCAGATTGGAAAGGCTTTCGCCAAGAGTCAATGGTCGCGAGTGTCTAAGCTCTGGAAGGAGGCCCCGAAGATGTTTTTCAAAATCGTCACTGATTTAGAGCGGACGCACTCCGAGTCTCGAGGTGACAGTAACCAGCCGACAAAACGACGCAAGATACTATCTAAGCTGCAAAGCTTGACCGAACTGCGGCCACGGTGGGACTCCTTCGCCCGAAATCTGGGTCAATTCGAAAAACAGATTATCGAACGTTCCGGAAGCTTCGCATTTTCCTTCGTCGAGGGCAACATTGTGAAAGCAGTACGAAATGGCGATTGGGTACTTTTGGACGAAATCAATCTTGCTTCCCCCGACACACTGGAGAGCATCGCGGATCTCTTGACGGGACCTGATGAGCAGCCTTCAATCTTACTTACAGAAACGGGACATCTTGAGAAAATTGTGGCGCATCGCAACTTCCGCATTTTTGGCGCCATGAACCCTGCCACTGACGTCGTCAAGAGAGATCTACCGATCGGCATCAGGTCAAGATTTACGGAACTCTACGTCAAGAGCCCTGATGCAGACCACAATGATCTGCTCACGATCGTCAAGACATACCTTGGAGATGCGAGTAACAAGCATGATCAGGCTGCGAATGACATCACGCTTCTATACCTCAACACCAAGAGTATGGCCGAAGAGAAGCGGCTCGTCGACGGTGCCAACGAAGTTCCTCATTTCAGTTTGCGGACGCTGACTCGAGTCTTGAGTTATGTCGATGCGATTGCACCTCTATATGGTTTGCGACGAGCTCTTTACGAAGGATTTTCTATGGGATTTCTTACTTTGTTAGACAAAAATTCCGAAAATTTGCTTCTTCCACTCATTCACCATCATCTACTCGACACGCACGGGAATCCCCAATCGTTACTTTCGCAACCACCGAAACGTCCCAACGACAAAAAGCGTTATGTCAGGTTCCAAAATCAAAGTCGTGATCGCCAGTATTGGCTTTTTCAAGGCGACCAACCTCTGATTGAAAGAGACGACTACATCATCACTCCATATGTGGAGCGAAACCTCTTGAACCTAGTCCGGGCGACTTCAACAAAACGGTTCCCAATTCTGATCCAAGGGCCAACTTCCGCTGGGAAAACGAGCATGATAGAATATCTAGCCAATTTCACGGGCAACAAATTTGTGCGTATTAACAATCACGAGCACACCGACCTTCAAGAGTATCTAGGCACATATGTATCTGGACCGGATGGCAAGTTGCAATTTCAAGAAGGCCTTCTCGTTGAATCCATGCGCAAGGGTCATTGGATTGTTCTGGATGAGCTAAACCTTGCACCTTCTGACGTCTTGGAGGCTTTGAATCGTCTTTTGGATGATAACCATGAACTTTTAATCCCGGAGACTCAGGAAGTAGTCAGGCCTCATGAGAATTTCATCCTCTTCGCCACACAAAATCCACCTGGTCTTTATGGTGGCCGGAAAGTGCTATCTCGGGCATTTAGGAACAGATTCCTAGAACTACACTTCGATGATATCCCCGAAGATGAATTAGAGTATATTCTTCAACATCGCAGCCGCCAAACGGCCCCATCGGACTGCAAACGTATAGTCACTGTGTATAAGGCACTCTCTAGGCTCCGCCAAACTAGCAGAGTGTTCGAGAAGAAGGGCAGTTTTGCCACTCTGAGGGATTTGTTTCGCTGGGCCCTGAGAACTGCGGATACTAGGGAAGAACTAGCCGCTCAAGGCTTTATGCTTCTTGCTGAAAGGGTTCGGGACCGAGAAGAGCGACTCGCCGTTAAAGAAGTGATCGAGAGGGTTTTCAATGTAAACATCAAGCCAGAAGAGCTTTATGCTGCGGATATTGCTCCAGAGCTCAAGCGTTTTTCTCAACAATCAAATGATCAGGGTGTGGTTTGGACGCAGTCTATGCGCCGACTGTATGTTCTCGTATCGAGAGCTCTCCGAAACAACGAACCCGTGCTTTTGGTTGGGGAGACGGGCTGTGGCAAGACAACGGTTTGCCAACTGCTGGCTGAAGCTTTTGGAAAGAAGCTTAGTATCGTTAATGCCCACCAAAACACAGAGACTGGAGATATCATCGGCTCTCAAAGACCGGTTCGAAATCGTGGATCGACCCTCAGCGCTCTGGAAAACAATCTGATGTCAATTTTTTCGATTCTCGACTTGATTGTGCCCGGTTCGACAGAGCAGAAACTTGCCGTATATAAGTCATTGGACGAAAAATCTGTTGCCAAGATACCGCCACAGCTTGCTCAGCGTGTTTTAGAGCATGAGTCCAGAGCGAAAGCATTGTTTGAGTGGACTGACGGAGCTCTGGTGGAAGCGATGCGAAATGGCCAATTTTTCCTTCTTGATGAGATTTCTCTCACTGATGATTCGGTGCTAGAAAGGCTAAACTCACTGCTAGAAGCCCAGCGAACGCTCCTCTTGGCCGAGATGGGTATCGATAATTCGCTTGTTGTGGCATCCTACGGATTTCAATTCTTTGCAACGATGAATCCTGGAGGAGACTTCGGCAAGAAAGAACTGTCTCCTTCCCTGCGTAATCGCTTCACCGAGATTTGGGTTCCACCACTATCTGAGAGCGACGACGTCCACGAAATAGTGCAGGCGAAGCTGGTGGATTCACACAAGCATCTTGTGGATGCCATGATCAATTTTGCCGTGTGGTTTGGGAAGACGTTCCGACAAACTGCGACGACGCCATTCTCTGTCCGCGAGGTTCTCGCTTGGGTCCAGTTTGTCAACGGGTTTGGACCTGTTGATACGATCATGTCGTTGGTGCACGGCGCGTCAGCAATTTTCATCGATAGCATCGGCGCAAATCCGTCGGCCATGTTTACTATTGACCCTCAGAATATTGATCGCCAAAGACAAGAGTGTCTTGCCGTACTTGGGCGGCTTGTCGGTCGTGATGTATCTGAATTATATGGGTTCGAGCCTGAGATTTCGATGAATTACCACAGCTTGACTATTGGAGACTTCAGCGTCGCTCGCTCTGCACTCAGTGAGCCCGAACCAAATTTTGCGTTCCATGCACCGACAACAAAACTCAACGTCATGAGGGTTGTGCGCGCTTTCCAGTTGCGCAAACCTATACTTCTGGAGGGAAGTCCTGGTGTGGGCAAGACATCCTTGGTCGCCGCTCTCTCACGCGCCTGCGGTCGCCCTTTGACGCGGATCAACCTGTCTGATCAGACCGATTTAATGGATTTGTTCGGAACAGACGTACCAATCGAAGGAGAAGAAGCCGGAAAATTTGCATGGAGAGATGCCCCATTCTTGCGAGCAATGCAGAGAGGCGAATGGGTTCTCCTCGACGAGATGAACCTCGCGTCGCAATCCGTTCTCGAGGGCTTGAACGCCTGCCTTGACCACCGTGGTGAGGTCTATATCTCAGAGCTTGATCAAGTCTTCAAGTGCCATCCTGAATTCCGACTTTTCGCGGCCCAGAACCCTCACCACCAAGGTGGCGGCCGAAAAGGCTTGCCCTCCTCTTTTGTGAACCGCTTTATCACCGTCTTTGCAGATGCTTTCAAAGTTGAAGACCTCAAGTTTATTGTATCTCACAACTTCCCTAATATTTGCCACGAAACAACGAGCCTTGTCATTGATTTCATTCTACGAATGGACCATCAACTCACGGCAGACAACTCGTTCGGCTTGCAAGGCGGTCCTTGGGAATTCAATCTACGTGACATCCTCCGATGGTTGGGCTTGCTAAGCTCTTCCGACCCTCTACTTCGAAAAGCTTCTGTGGGCGATTTTCTCGACATTATTGTACGGCAGCGCTTTCGAACAGAGAAAGATCGAGACCAAGTGAAAAAACTGTTTAGCCAGCTTGCCGGGAGGGATTCCCGACGACACTCTCTCTATCACGATATCAATCCAGTGTTTGGCCAAGTTGGTCTGGCTATATTGCGTCGCAACACCGATCGTCAATGTGAAAAATTACCCAATTTGGATATGGTGAACAGACTTCCTGAGCTTGAATCTTTGATGATCTGTGTCGAGCAAAACGTCCCCTGCATTCTGAGTAGCCCCGCTGGCTTTGGAAAATCCGCCTTGTTGACATTCGTCGCGGCGTTGGCCGGTAAACCTCTTGTGGTATTTCCCATGAACGCAGACGTCGACACAATGGATCTCGTCGGCGGATTTGAACAGGCAGATCCTCTTCGAGAGGTCAACACAACATTGCAAAGTCTACATGCTCACGTTGAAGAATCAGTCATGTCCATGGCTCCAGCGAAAGCCCCCTTCGAGGCTTTGCACGTCTTGCATCTGCTTGATATGTATTCAGGGGATGGTGTTGGTATTGAAGAGATACGCCTCGCCGTGGAATGTCTTCAGCGTCTTGTGATGGTTGACTCCGACCTAGGACAATTGCTTCAAAAGACTCAGCAGCTACTGCAAGAACCAACGGTCCTCTCGGATCCGAAATTCGAGTGGCTCGATGGTGTGATTGTCAAGGCACTGAAGACAGGCCAGTGGCTTGTTTTAGACCACGCGAACATGTGCAACGCTTCCGTCTTGGACAGACTGAATTCGCTTTTCGAGCCGGGCGGATATCTCTGCATTAATGAGCATTGCGACCCCGACGGAAATCCGAAAGTCATCAAGCCTCATCCTGATTTCCGGGTCTTCCTGACTATGGATCCGCGACATGGAGAGCTTTCACGCGCAATGAGGAATCGGGCTGTTGAGGTGCATATCTGTGCTCCACCACCATGCCGAGAACCGTGCTTGAACCACATATCTGAGGTCGAAAGCGGGCTTCAAAGATACCAAGACACCATCAAGTACTGCCACCATCTGTCGTCGGTGGGCTTGCCACCACAAGCTTGCCGGCTTGCAAGCGGTTACCTATCTATGCGGGACATTTCTTTATTGCCACGTCTCGTAAAGGAGGTCAGCAGCATGTCAGTTTTCCACAAGCCTGCACTTGAAGCAATGAACAACTTGATGGGCTTCTTGCAGTCAGCGAGTGGATCAAATGCATTGCGTGCAACTCAAAACATGTACTCAGATATTCCGCGTGGTATAATGGAACACTCAAATGCGCAGGTAAGTTTGCAAAGACACTTGTTGATAGACTACTGGTAACATGAATTTAGCCAATTAATCCATTGAAAAACTCACTGGTGTCGCAATTGACGTCCAAACTCGGAGAGCCGCAATGGTCAGGATTATGTTTTGAGTTCTCCAGCCTGTTATACGACACGGAACGGATGATTGAAGCTCATTGCCGTGATGCCGTACCATCCAAGCCAACATCTCTGACTCGGTTGCAAAGATCGTATTTGAGTTCGCGGGTAGCTGGGGTTTCGAAAGATCCAACTGTGAAGCTGCACACATTCTTGTCTGCCGTCGTGCAGGCCATGCACGACTACCTTGGACACGAACCCTCGTCTTCACAAGCTTGGAAGGTGAGATTGTAATTATCTCATTGCACTAGGTAGCTACTGCTGACGATGGCTAGGAATGTCTTGACCTTTGTTGTCACGTTACATTTTATATCGAGCAAACAGTCGCTCTTTCTACCCTAGACACATTCGATGAAGCAAGATTTCAGGCTCACTTAATGCTAGGAAGAAGCATTTTAAATCGCCAAGCTCAACATCTGAATGATCGTCGCAGCTCTGAGCTCGTCCGTCTTCTCCTTAGAAATTTTGAGAGCAGCTTCCGGAATGAGTTGGAATTGTCAACAGGCCTCAGTATGGATCTGTTATGGCATGTGTTGCGGCCACCCCCGATCCCTGACAAATCTATTTTTGAACGGTCCTTGGAACTGCATCGTTTGGCTGCTCAATTTGATAGTATTCGTTGGAAAACCACTGCATCTATTGCTGACCTGTCTAATGCTCACAAAACTCTGGAGCAAGCGTATCGCATCCTTCGTACTGGACATTCTCAAGCAAACGATCTCGTGAAGGACTTATCAGCCGCTCTCGACTCGTTGGAATCTCGAATTGTAAATGACGAAGCCGAGGTGCAACCCTTCTTTTCTCGCGAATTCGAGTACTTGAGACAATTCGCTTTGCTCCGAGTGCCGGCCGCCGAGCTCCAAAATCATGAACAGAGAAGCGATCTGGCAGTACTTTCAGGTGCATCCACCAAAGCTACGATGCTCTTTGACATCGTAAAGGGGCATGCGGCTCTCATCCAGTCCATCGATTGTCTGGCCCATCAAGGCGTTCTTTGTTGGGATGGAAAACTCACGACGTGTCTATGGCAAAAACTTCAGAGCGTGCACACCGTCAGCCTTCGTTCCTTGAACCTGCTCGAATCTGAGCTACCCGTCATCGGACATTGTATCTCTGAGTTGAGCGCCGACGTCGTCGTGGACCCTATTCATCATCTGAATGGTGTTCTGTTGCAACTTCTTTCACAAATATTCATAGCCCATGATCCGCAGTTAGACATCATGGTCGAATTAGCACGGTCGCAGGCCTTGCGTTACATGGACTCCATTCTCACCTCTACTGAACTTGGACTAAGTGGCGATGACCAACTGTTTTCTGAAATTCTAAGAATGATTGATGCGCAACATCTTCGACAAATATCCGAGGAATACTTTGTTCCTGCCATTATGAGGATCGTTGCTGCTGAACGTCAAACAGATCGTAGAGCTGTTTTCTCTGCGCTTGCCTGGATACAAGTTAGTGTAGGGCTTTTGAAGCTCTATGTTCCAGATCGCGTGTGTGATCCTCAACTTCGACCACTTGTTGAACAAGAGTTTTTGAAAGGCCTACAGATGGAGCTGCAGCAGAAGAAATCTAGCCTACAAGTACTAGAGAGAAGCTTTAGCGGACAGGACACCAGCATGGAAATCGAGCTACTGGAGCATCAGCTTCTCGCGAGTGGACCTCCTCCAGAGGCAATCCAGTCTATTTTTCGACCAGAAGTTTCAACACTAGACAAAATGCATAGTGAATGCTTAAGTGTTCTGAAAATCACGACAGGCTCGAGTATATCTTCCGTGATTGATTTCCTTAAATCCGCCAGCTCCATCAATGAAGCTGTTGATGTTATAAAACTTATGAAACTTAACGTTCAAGGCCTGTTGGATCGTTTCAAAACAGGCTTTGAGGCCTACCAAGATATCACCGGGGTTATTGTTAACACACTGCAATGCTTTCTGGTTGGGTTGTCTCTTTGCGATGTAACTGCCGGCAGTGAACTGCAAAACTCGACAAAGGAGCTTGCCAATATGACCCCATTCTTGGGTGTCCAGAGCTGGAAATTGTCGGCTTGGAAAGTGTGCAAGTTAAGTTTCGAGCACCTCAATTTTGCGAGTTCCATCGTAGCCGTGGAAGGGATAGACGCTCTCTCAGTCAACTTGCGCGAGTCCATTTTCAAGTGCTTTCACAGTTTTTATGATGATTGGTCGAAAAAACTTGATGCTGAGCGCAAAATAGAGGAGGCCAAAACCAGCATGTATCGATTCCGCGGGTCCGTTGATGACGAAGAAATCGATGAGATGGAGTTCAACGAGCTTTTCCCGAATTACGAGGACGAGTCTGCAAGCATGAAACGGAGCGCTGTCCCAAATCAGGTTCGCAGTACTTCGTTGAGGGTGGCGGAAGCACACAAGAAAATATTTTTGCAGCGGTTAGATCCGTTGACGGCGATCCGAGAAACCTGCATGGCCGTCAGTCAGCGGATCACGGACGAAACTCAGGAATTCGCGAAGATTGACTGCAGCGTCAACGAAAGGATCCTCACGATGACAACTTTGCTTCTCAGCGAAAAGCTCGAGGACATCCTTTTAGGCTCCGTGGAAAAGTCTTTCAATTTTTACACAGATACTAACCTTGTCGAAGCTCGCCAGCTCGCCACGCTTGCTCAAAAAGTAAAAAGACGATTTCAAGAACTGCAGCGAGTGGACGAGATTGGACATATGCAACCACTGGCAGATGTCGTTCAGTCTTGTGACGCGCTGCTTAACCAAACCCACTCAGAGCCTCTTGCGAAACTTATTCTCAAGTTGGAGCAAGTCCACGCATTTGTGTACGAGTGGCAGTTTGGTGGATGGGCCAGCAAGATTTATGCAGTACTACCCTTGCACAACGCGCTCACGGATACCATCATTCGCTGGCGACGTCTGGAGCTGTCAACATGGGCAAACCTATTTGACATGGAACAAGAAAAATGCCAGGATGATGCGTATTCTTGGTGGTTTATCGCTTACCAAGTGGTTATTGCTGTTCCTTTGTCCCTTCTTGAGTCAGCTCCACAACTCGATGAGTACGCGACAGCACTCTTACAAAGCCTAGAGTTGTACTTTGCGGGCTCCATCATCGGCCAATTTAAGACGCGTCTGACGCTATTGAGACAACTTTTGAGCCATTTGCGCCTACTCAGCCAAGACTATCCTACCTTGAGAGTTATACATGACGCCGTCAAGAATTTCATTGACTATTATTCAAGGTTTCAGACTGCTGCTGATGCGGCCATCAAAAAGGGACGGATATCAATCGAGAAAAAAATGAAAGATGTCCTTCTCATGGCGAGTTGGAAGGATACTAACATCAGCGCTCTGCGTGAAAGCGCTCGAAAATCGCATCAAAAACTATTTAGATTGGTCCGAAAGTTTCGCATTGTGCTGGGTCAGGAAATGAAGACAATTGTTGAGCAGGGCCTTCCAGATGATGCAATTTTGCTTGAAAAAGCAAAAGTGATGGAAATTTCGACGCCTCGTGGTTTCGAAATACAATCTTCACCGTTGACTGAAGCTCTGCCTGGCTGGCTGGACAATCATCGTCGACTTGCAAACGTGGCTACGACTACTTCAGTTCTTGAGAAGACGACGCAAAATTGATGACTTCGAAAAATGTTGCTCAGGTTGTAGATGACTTCACGTCGAGTCTGACGGCATCAATTGCAGAGCTTCAGCGAGAAACGCCTTCAACGCTAACAGAGGAGACGAAAATCCAGGTTAAACACCTCAAGACGAGGAAGCGAAAACTTCTCGCAGATACTTTGCGGGGCCTGCGAATGATGGGACTGCAATTCAACTTGGCTCAAGATAAGCTAGTCGGACAAGAGTCACTCGCGATTGTTTTGGCGTCTGCAGCGTCAGTGGAATACTCTTACTCGTCTGCACTTATGGAGGCCGATTATTTATTCCACAAAACTCTTGATCTTGCTCCTAAAGTTAGAGCGACCGCGCGAGAGCATTCCGACGATCTGACTGGAGCCGAGGTTGGACGCTGTATTGGATTTGTCGAGGGGCTAATCAACTTCACTCTCTCCCAGCGAGGCAGGATATCTGCCGCAAGCCGCTCCTTATTCTCACTACATGCCACAATAAAAGAATTTGAAAGGCTCGGAAATGTTCAGAAACTCGGCAAACTAGTTCGACGTCAAAGACACTGCAACTGGGATAGTCTCTTACCATGGCTATCCCAGATCATAAATTTCGCTCAGATCCTAGTTCGGGCACACGGGAAACTAGGACAGACTGATGTCAATAGAGTGACCCAGAAGCTCCAAGATTGGAGAGCTCGCGTAGATTCGCATCTCGCCATGTCTACTGACATGGGAAAACTTCAGATACTGATATTCTCCGAGGCTCATCTCCAGCTCGAGGCTGACGTCATGAGCGACATGGAGGCCCTACGGTCCGACCTCAGTGCCATGATCCGTGACAGGCCGGATTTATCACTTATTCTTGGTCATATTCTGACCTGGACGCACAGTCAGTGTCAGGAGTTGAGCCCACAGCTTTCTTCAGCAGATCTGAAAGATTGCGCCGATTCCATATCGACACTGGTAGACTCGACGTTAGTTGCTGTTGAGAATGTCAAAAAACTATCAGAGTCACTGTTCACTGAGGAAGATCAAGCCGGATGGTTAAGGAGAAACAATGACACTACATTGACGATGACTCGCCAGCTTCATATGATAGACGTTGACACAAAAGTCCGCCGTTGCATCAAACTCGTACAGCAAGTCAACCTAAATGAGCCAGCCATCGGCACCGCCGTAATGAGTTTCATCCGCCTAGCCACACCAATCCTGGGCCATTTTTGCGATTATTGTCGTGTATGCGTCGACCGTGGCGTTGATCTACATCGTGCCACGCTCAACATGGCCTACAACTTAACCAAAAATTTTTCCCAGATAGCCTCTAAAGGATTCTGCACCCCTCAAGAAAAGTCGGACGAGAAGTCTGGTGATGAAAATCAACTCGAGCCTGGTACTGGACTGGGCGAGGGAGAAGGAGTCGAGGACATTAGCAAGGATATTCAGGCGGATGAAGACCTCACGGAGCTAGCGCAACAGGCGGATCAGAATAAAAAGGCGGAGATTGAGGGCGAGAAAGACGCTGTGGATATTGCAGATCAGGACTTAGAGGGAGAGCTTGGCAGCATTGACGGAGTCGACGATGAAGAAAGGAATTCTCAAGACGATCAGGAAAGAGAGAACGAGGACAGTGTTGATGAAGAGGCGGGCGAAGTTGATGATCTGGATCCCACCGCCGTGGACGAGAAAATGTGGGATGGAGACCAGGAAAAAGCCGAGAAAGATCAAAAAGGGAATCAGGCAAATGGTAATAGGCAAGACGACGAGCAGCTGGCAGCAGAAGAGATACCGGAGCAAAAGGACACGAAGAGAGAGACGAACGATGTGGAGGTAGAGCAAAAGTCTGAGGCAGAAGAATATGCGGAGGACGTCTCGGCTAAAGAGGAAGTGAATCGGCAAGATCAAAATGTCGAGCAGAGTGATGCGCTGGAACTTCCCCAGGAAATGGATCTTGGCATTGAAGACCAAGCAATGGCATCTTCGGATGACGATGACTTGGACGCCATGTCCGACATTGAAGACCGGCCAGAGAATGAAGAGCGGCCACAAGAAGATGACGTTGACGACATGGAAGCTGATGAAACTGCGAACCAACAACTGAAGATTGAAGTAGCCGAAAAAGAGGGTGAAAGGACCGAACCCGAGCAAGAGCAGGATGTGGGAGGCGATGAAATGAGCGTAGAGGTGAAGTCAGAACCGGAACAACAGTCCGAGGAAGAAGCAGAGTCAAAGTTTGAATCAGAAGAGCAGGCCGAAAAAGACAACCATGATGATTCTGCCGTTGCAACAGACACGATAAAAGCCGACGAGGATAATGCGGCGCTGAGCGAGGTGAAGAGCTCCGGGCTGGACCAAAGTGCGGACTCCAAGGAGTGCGACGAACAATTCCAGGCTGAGACGGCACAACAAGATGAAGGAAAGTTGGGCCAGAGCGTGGCTGATCAGTATACCAATCTTGGACGGCAAGAAGCTACGGGTAGACCGCACGAGCCGGTTGGCCCGATGAATCAAGAAGACCATGATAGCGAGGATGCGCAGCGCAGCAATCCTTTCCGGAAATTGGGAGACGCTCTTGAGAAGTGGCACCGACAGCAAATGGACATCCAAGAGGCCGCGTCGGATGGAGACGAACAGAATGTCGGCCAAAACGCCGGGGTAGAGCAGAGAATTCAAGAGTTTCAGCATCTTCGCGATGACGAAACTGCCGCCGATACGCAGGCGATGGGCACAGCGGGCGATGAGGAGGCGCTACCAATAGACGAATCTATGGCGATTGAGGAAGATGGGAAAGACACCACGAGCCATGCCATGGAGACAGACGAGGACGATGGCCAGGCAGAGATAGACAGGACGGACATGGCTAAAACGGTAGAAAGAGAGAAGATTGGTGACGGCACCGACCAAGACCGGTCAGGAGTTACTACCAAGCAAGGCAACTACAAAAGAGAAGCGTCGCCGGCGGAGAACGAGGTGGCATTAAAGGAAAGCGAGAAAGACCAAGTGATGTTGGAAGAGGCATCGGTACAGCTATCGGGGACACATATTGCAGAAGAGCAGCGGCCGTTAAGAGGGTTCGCAGAGTGCGTACGGCAGTGGGCCGATTTCGAGAGCAAGTCGCATGCGCTGTCATTGTCACTGACGTCGCAGCTGCGCCTCATCCTCATGCCGTCGCAGTCAACCAAATTGTCGGGAGGGTTTCGGACAGGCAAGCGACTGAACATGAAGCGCATTATTCCCTATATCGCGTCGAGCTACAAAAGGGACAAGATCTGGATGCGGCGCAGCGTGCCGACGAAACGGCGATATCAGATCCTCGTCTGCGTGGATGACAGCAAGAGTATGGGCGAGTCTTCAGCAGGAGCACTCGCTCTGGAGGCGCTCGTAATGGTGTGTCGGTCGCTGGCGATGCTAGAGGCTGGTCAAGTGGGCGTCATGGGCTTTGGAAGCGACGCCTTCACAGCGCATGAGCTCACGGCGCCATTGGCGGCGGCCGAAGCCGGGGCGCGTGTGCTACAGAAGTTTTCTTTTGGCCAGGAACGAACGGACATGGCGCAGCTGGTGCAGCAAACGATGGAATTGTTCCGGACCGCGCGGCGGCAGCAGTCAGGGGCAGGGTCAGAGCTGTGGCAACTGGCGCTGATACTGTCGGATGGGCTGACGCCGTCGTCTGCGCACGACTCGATCCGGCGGCTACTGCGCGAGGCCATGGAAGAGCGCATCATGGTTGTCTTCATCATCATGGACGACAGCGGGAGTCGCCGGGGGGACAGCGTGCTGGAGCTCAAGGAGGCCAAGTTTGTGCGGGGCGACGACGGGGAGAGCCGAGTGTTGATTGAGCGCTATCTCGACTCGTTCCCTTTTCCATATTACTTGATCGTGCACAACGTGGACGAGTTGCCGAGCGCACTGGCCGGCCTGCTGCGGACGTGGTTTGCGGAGGTGGCGTCGTGAAGATGGGAAGCTGGACGACGAATGACGGACGACGGATGTACGGCGCCACAGATGACGAATAGATGGATATGGCTGGACAAATGAGACGGGGCCGGTAATGCACGATTGGCAGAGACCGAGGCACGTCTAATGGGAACTGGCCGTGCCGCGCCGACGAATGCGGTTTGACGAAAGAGCCGGCTTTTATTTCCTCCAGGTGAAGGAAGCCTAGTTGCGAAGGCATGCGAAGGTACGCGAAGGCTGGCCGGCGCGGGCGCCCGAGGTAGCCGAGAGGGTCCGGGTGGGCACCTTCCCTGTTGGGCAAAGAAGGGGTCCCTTGCCTGCGGGATGCCACGCGCTATGGTGCCGAGGCACGGGCTAAGTTTGCGCAGCGGTGCCCTCCAGTCTGGAGTCGTGACGAGGAACTCGCGCGCGACTTGAATTATCCCTGCTGCAGGCGACACGCGCTGGAGCCGCCGGCAAGGCGTGGTGGGTGTCAAAATGTAACGTGAGCAATCCAGCCCGGCTGGTGCTTGCCTGGATTCGCCGTGGATCCGCAGACGCGCGTGGCAGGCAAGGCCGCAATTCCTGCTCGTTCGTTGCCTTCACCTATTTTCTCACCTCGCCTTCACCTAGTTTCTCCCGACCCGAACTCTTCATTCCTCTCTCGCTTTTCCACTTTGTCTTTCCGTCTCTCCGTCTCTCCGTCTGCGTCTCTCCTCTTCGTTTCGCCGCTCCGCGCCTCCTCGTCCTCTCTCTCCCTCTCTCTATCTGTCTCTATCTCTCTCTCTTTCTCTCTCCTTTTCCCTTCCCTCCTCCTCCTCCCTCCCTGATCGATCATTCTACGGCTGACCCGCTTGCTGAGCCCTCCCTCGTCCTTGATCCCGGCCTTCCCGACTCGCTTAGTGCTCACTGCGCATCCTCCCCGCCTTCCTCCTGTCCTAGCCTCCTCGTCAACGCCGCCTCGTGTTCTGCCTCGTCCCCTCTTGTCCTGCTTCTTGAAATTAAGCGCTGCCTCTGTTCTTGTATGGTAATGCGTGCGCTGGTATCGAGCCGCTTCGTCCCGTTCTGCTCTCCTCGTTTCGCGCTTCCGCATCGTGCTACGCCGCGCCCCGTCCGCGCCTGTTGCTTCGCTTGCGCTCCTGTGGCCACTGCGCACCATGGTTGGCCCTCCCCCGATTCCGTTGCGCCTCAGTGTGTCCCCTCACCCTTGACCTGTCTCTACTCTCTTGCCCCTCCGAGTGCTTGTCCAGACTGATGACGAGGCATAAAGAACCCTGCTATTTTGTTGGTCATGGCCCCTGTCTGATACGTTGATCCGCCATCATGGATCAAGTCGGGGTCATGAGAAACGAGAGCAAGTGACAGCTAATCGAGTCGAGCTTGACTGCGCAGCGTGTGCGACATGCAGGAAAAGTTTCGCAACGCTATCTACGAATTTGACAGCATGTATGTTTTGCGTCCGTTGCACGGGACAGTCCTCGACTAACGCTGCATCGGAGTCAGCGTCGCCACGACCACCAAGCTGCTCTCCTTCGCCAACGCCCTCCCCATTCCCATCCATGCCACAACCCAGACGACGGCCAAGCTGGGCCCGACCGTAACCGCTCTAGCCGCCTTAATCCCCGCGACACCACATGACAAAACCAAGTTCTTGATGCTTATTCCCTCACTCGCCGCTGCCCTACCACCTGGCTCTTGCGTCGCGCTTGTCGGCATCGAATCGCATATCTGTATTACCCAGATCACCCTGGATCTCCGCGACGCCGGTCACACCCCCTACGTCCTTGCAGACGCCGTCAGCAGCTGCAACCGTCCCAAGGTCATTGTCGCCCTTGATCGTCTCCGCACTGAGCCCGGCGTCATCGTCACTACGAGCGAGAGCTGGATGTATGAGTGCCTCGGTGACGCCTCCCATCCTGCGTTCAAGAGCTTGTTTGGCGTCGTCAAGGGCTCCCTGGCCGACACCAAGAAGGCGCTCGAAGCTTTGCCGCTCACCTCCAAAATATGATCTCTGGCACCAGCCCAGTCCTGTCAAAGTCCCCAGAGACAAGGGCACTGCGAGCCCCGCAAGCTTCCGCGACAAAACGTCCGCCGTTGCGATGCGGCAACAAGAACGCTGACCATATGTTACTTATCATATACACGTATAGATTTTCTCCGGTCGAGCAAAGCGTTTGCCATCACCATCCGTTCATTCGTTCATAGACCGGTATCCCGAGCAGTCGTCTGTGTTGGTCTCACTCTGCCAGCCGGTGTTCTGACAGGACTCTTTATCATCCTACCGTGATCTCGGGAATTTCGTGCATGTCTTGGTTATTGTGCGCTCAGGTGATGCGGAATCATGTAAATTTTGATGTGCGGGTACGCTGGCACACCTACGAGTAACCGATACAACCCCATGTACCACGCGTTTTCGCTGGCCGCAAAGCTCGAGTTTGTCTGACACGTTAGGGGAAACGAAAAGTATCACCTCTAGACCTAGTGATGCCGCCCCCTTTCCACAGTGCACGACATGGCAATCACGGACAAACCGGCAAGTCGGTGGCTACAAAGCCGACGAGATGTCACCGACGCAGCCGTCTCTCCATAATAGAGTTCCTCTTCCCTCTAATCCCCGCCACCCGCTGCCGGAGTCCTGGCTGGCTTGGAAGCCGGCGTCATCCACGAAAACGCCGACGCGACACCCACCGGATTGGCGGATCGCGAGAGTGTTCGGCTCAGGCGATTATCGCGGGTCCCTGATAGGAGAGGCCTATGCTCGGTCACTGAGCTTCTGGTGGCGTGTCGGACATCCCACCGACTACCTCCGTTGACGCCGTCGTCGCCTAGGCTAGCCTGGCTCTTGCGTCGGCCGTCTGGGTGCTTGGGCGGCGGCGGCGGCTCGTACGAGTGGGCAGCTCTGGCCGACGTCGGGTTTGACTTCTGCGGACGCAGAACCTTCATGTTCCGTCCGCCGCGCGTCGCTGGTTGATAAGTGCCAACCGACAAGTCGTCCACACTGCCACCGCCACCCTGACGCCATGATTTCCACGTGCCCCACGAGGTCGTGGCTAGGAATTCGCGCCGCGACGTCTCCGAGCCGTTGGTGGCGTCCTTCACGCTGCAGCTCGGTTCGTTGGCGTCGCTATCGACTTTGTCGCTCTCACGGTCGGCAATCGACGGCTCCTTCACTTCTTGAGCCTTGGGAGAGGCTTCGATCTGGGAGCTTAGCGGCGAGGCAGGCCGGTGTACCTCATCATCCTGGCAGCGGGTAGTGGGCAACCCATCAGCGAGCTCTTCGCTGTTGACAGAACCACGCCCCGCCAGCACAAATGGAGTGGCGG
>KN173724.1:275579-300870 GCA_000758425.1 Nilaparvata lugens yeast-like symbiont | reverse complement strand
GAGACAAGATCTCGATGCTGGTGCCTCGCCTCGTGGAACAAGCGTACGGGTATAGCAATCCAAGAGGCGGACGGCGGGCGTCACCGCCTCCAAGTCGAAGGCCCGACGACTCGCGAGATAAGTTTTGGAGATATCGACGAGAGTGGAGAGCTGACGTCCCGAAACAAGTGCGGAGAAGGCTCTGGTGTTGTCGAGATGCCGAACAAAAAATGTTGTTTATTTTTTTCGTCTGACCAGAAAGAAAGGCGACTAAGCTGATTAAATCGGGCGATTTCGGAGGATGGTTCGGCGGAGCCAGCCAAGTGTATGCCGCTGGAGATGAAGGGAAGGACCCGGGTGCAGATTGGGGTGGCGTCGAGGCGTCGAGTAACGACGGGCGGAACGTCCCAGAGATGTGATCCGACGGCAGCGGAAAGAAGGAACGGGCGGGGGCAAGCGAGCCGAGGTGCGGCGAGCACAAAAGATGCCGGGGAGGATGAAGAATCAAGAGTTGAGTCGAGGCGAGGGAGCGTCGCAATGTGCAGGCAACGGCTGACGGCAGGGATAGATGATAGAGGTGCAACAAGAATGACGGATGGCGTGCATCAAGAGCGAGAAGGAAACCGGAGAAGCTGGCCGGCCGGTCCGAGTACGAGGTCTCCCTCCATTTATTTTTGGCAACATGATTTGCCGTCTCCACCGCTGCCGGCGGCAATGACGCGTACCTGCCACACAGGCTTCGCGGGGTCCTGTGCTGTCCGTTCGCGTAGTCACTACTCTTTCCCAGACAAGCGCTACGAGGAAGACTACAGAAGACACCACTCTTTGTTATTGTCCAACCAATACCGGACAGCTTCCTTGATGGAGATTGCTTGGATCTTCTTCGCCGATGGCATATAGCCTCTGCTTTGCGATTGCAATCAACGAGCGATGGCTGTTATCACGTCAAGCATCTGTCATTGCGCCATTCAGTCTCGCCAGTCTGGGAGAATATATCCCGTCCTGTCCTCTCCCGATGGCGTGTCCCACTCGTGCCCAATATGCGGCCGAACTTGCTCGTACAGAACGCGGTACGCGTCCCCACTCATGTGCAAGCCGTCGGGGAGCAGCTCGTTCAACCCACCGGCCTTTCCGTTCTCCGGCGAGCCCAGCCAAGGACCACCGGGGTGGTAGTCGTTAGGTGCCATTTCAATCGCCTTCTCCATCAGAGACCGCCACAAATCGATCAGAATCACGCCAGTGTTCTCGCTAGCTACTTCTCGGACTTTTTCCGCGTAGGAAGCAGTCGTGGAAAAGGTCCGTATCGCCGACGGATGCCCATCCTCCATGTTGACCTTGGTACACTTCAGCTCGTCAACCGGTGGCGGTGTCACGAGGAGGATCTTGGGATCGTGCATCTGGATGTGGGGGTGCAATATGATTCTGATCAAGTTCTGTTTGTAGTCATCGATGGACACGTGTTGCGCAGTCGAAGCCTGCGGGAGTACAGCATCATTCGCCCCGAGCAAGACAATCTGGAAACAAAGGTATATAAGCATACAACTCAGCACGGCATGTATCATCAATCTGACCACTGCTCACGATGTATTTGATTTTTGGAGACCTTTCTGTCGGCGCGGGAAACAATCTGTTCAGATATCGGATGGCGTTGGCTGTATTCCAGCCCGAAAACCCACGGTTGACCACGTCGAGCCGTCGGATGCAGCCTGATTATGTGTCAGCCAACTTTGATGTTTCAATCAAAAGCCCAAACAAGGAAGGGGACTCAACGTGTCTGCAGGGCCGCCTGGAACGAGAAGCCGTTTTGAAGATTGACAGATTGTTGCAGCAAAGAGTCGCCCAGCAACACCACTTGAGGGTAAGGGATCTGGGACAGGGTTAGCGTGCTGCCGCTGGCATAGGGCTTTGGCTCTCTGGGATGGCTCACGGCCATTGCCGATTAATAAGAAGTGGCTCTTGACAGACGTTTACTGTGATTGAGCAGCCTTCTCTATGTATGCATTTCGATTCCACGTTGTCCGAAGGCTTCTATTACGTCATCTGTTGAGTAGTGCCATCAACTATCCGACATCTTTGAGGAAGCCTCAGAAGGACAAATGGTAGTACGCTGAAAGTACGTGGGGCAAATGCGTGAGGCTCGTTCATGGTAGTTCAGATCGGCAGCCGGCTGCAATGAAGACGAACTGTGAGATTGCAGCCCGGGTGCGTTGCGCACAAGGCACGCGGTACCTACATCAGAGGAAATAGGATTCTGGCAGCAAGCGTTCCAACCATTCCTTCGGGCCTACTCATTACGGCGCACAGCTTGCAGGGAGGAGGCTCTTTAAAGCAGCTGGATGGATGGATTCAGCTATCCAAAGGGTCTGTGCTGTCTTCTGCCGATGTAATTGATGCTGCACAGACTACCCGGCCTATTCCGGCCACCTTAATTTCCTTTCCCACCACCCAAAGTGGACGTATGTCCCTTCTCTTGTGAACTTCCATCCAGGTAAAGCCCCCTTTGTTGACACCGGCTGTACGAAGTCATCATTAGATTTTGGACTATCCCACTCAGCCTCCTTCATCCGCGCTGGCTCTTCGACGGTCCTGCAGCAGTCTGTGACTGGACCATGTCTTTCAGGGGATGCAGTGCCTGCAAACGCAGGCATGCCAGGAGCCTGGTACCGAGACGGCGGTCGGAACATAGTCCTCTATCAGGGTTGGAATTAGTCCAGGCTCAGGCATCCCTGGGTGGCCAACAGGCCGAGGAGTTCTCGCGACTCTTTCGTCTACAAAATGAACGCCTGATCGCAAATTTTCAACGGTATGCCCATTCAATAAGTCTCCAGCCTCTAGACTTGCCTTCCGCTTTACAAATTCCCGAGCTGAAAGAGTTCAAGTGTCATGGTAGCACAAAAAGGCGCTATATGACTGGTCGCGAAGCTGCAGAGTGTGATGCCGAGGGAGAGGATCACGTATCCTCAAGACTACGGCAAGGAATTTACAGCGCTACCAGCACATCGTTGACTAATCCTCTTGTTCTGGCTGATGCTCGCCAAAACATGGACGGGACGAAACGCAACCGGAAACCGACTGCCAAGGTCATGGAAATGACGTCTATGACTACTGAAAATGGTGTCAAAAAGCCGACCAAGAATACCGAGAATAGGACCCTGAGCCGCGGCGCAAAAGGAGGTTCTCAAGCAGAATGAGACGCAGTTAGAGCTGCAGCAGGAACCCACCCAAGATTGTATATTAGTTGGTTCAATCCTAGATTGAGAAAAAGTACTCTTGTCCTTCCTGAAGGTTCTTGTTAAGCGTGATAATCCTTGTCAGTTGACAGTCCGAACCTGACTGTCCGGAGACATCCCGCACAACGGCAGTATTCTTCACCCAGATGGTACTCTTCTCCTTCAAAGCTTCGTTTAAACAAGAGTACGGGAGCCCGTAACGGGCATGTGGACATCGAGCCTTGGCACGTAGGCCATCTCTTATGTATCCGGGGAGCTCATGCTCAGTGACGATGTCTTGGACGCATGTGATGATCAAGAGGCTAAGGTTTGGTTCAACGAAAGTATCCAGAGGTCTGACCGAGGTATTGACCGCGTCACATACACCAAGCGACTGGGAAGAGTGAGCTACGATGATAACCTGGCCAGACGCGATCCAGTCTAAGTCTCTATTGGCTTGAATACCGCGACATGTTCTTGAAACTTATGAAAGTTTCCTTTCCAGGACGGTGTAAGCGTGAGTTTCTCAGCTTGCAACATCTCTCTCTTGAAGGTGTCAACCAGAGCAACAGTGGGTCACAGTCTGTCAGGCTATGAGTCCAAGTCATGCACTAATATCCTTATAAGTGCGGATTCATTGATATACGGATCTAGTATTCTCTCGACCTTTTCAGGCCAGTCGTCAGACCAGTCGAAATAGGCGAAACAAAGTGCGTAGCCCCAGTAGCTTGGATACCATACTGCGGATTCCCAGTCTAAAATAGCTACCAGATGTAAATGTTTTTCGGGAGCCGTTTCGGGGTTTTCCATGAAGAAATACTCCTTACTTAGGATATTTTTACGCTGGAAGTCCGAATGAGTCAACACGCTATCGTGAACACGAAGCGTTGTTGGCAGGTGATGAACAAAGAAATCCATCATCCAGCCTCGTCGGCCCTAAGACTCCCAATTTTTTGGCAGATCGCAAAACAAGCGCACGGCAAAGATCTTCCTCTGCAGAAAAGGGACCCGTGATTTGAGAATCACTATCCAAGGAAAAAAAGTATCTGTGAGGGTGCGGCCCTCCAAAAACACCTCCAAAAACACCTCCAAAGTAACCTGGGGACGGGACAGACCGTAGGGTGTCGAAGGCGAGCCTCAACTGACTCACGACTGTCGATTTCTCCTCAGATAGGCGCTGCCACACGTCGCTTAGTCGTAAGCCTGCAATGAATTCCATAATGATGTATAACTTCCCCTCTTCCCGGTACATAGCGTAAAGACGGGGAGCGGGAATGTCCGGATAGCTTTCCACGAGTAACAATGCGTGTCCCTCGTTCTCCAAAACGGCCGATCCATGCATGACGACAAAATTTTCATTAACTAGGACAGTGCGCCGGGAGCTCGCGTCGTAAATGCTGGGGAATTCCGTTATAGCAGTCTTGATCTGAGCTCTTGTCAGGAGGCGAGCGGGTATCTCATTTCGATCCCGAAACCAGGGAAGCGCCGGCGCAACATTTGGGGCAGTCTTTTTTGGCATATTTGGTGTTTGAAAATCTAATGTTGGTCTTTTGCCTGCTTCTTCGTAGGTAGATGATATATTTTGGGGATAGTTATCCGTCAATCGCTTCCCACTATGTCAACTAATTTTGGATCCACACCACACTCACTGTGGCACAACGCAAGTTTTCCTCCACGCAATATTCTGCACTGATGATATTTTCTGTTAAGGATAGGCGCTTTGGGAACAAGACGGCTTATTATTCGATGTATTCAAAAAACGAGAAAGAGAAGAAAACTCTGTGCGTTGTGCGGAGTGCGCGTTACTTTCCACGCCTTTGCCGGTGCACAAGGCTATCCTTTTGAGTGCGCGAAGGCGTAAGCAGGCCACGGACAGAAGATACTGACCAATAAGAGCGCTTCATGACAGGAGTATAGTCCGCTAGGACCTCCTTTGTTAGATGAGAGCTTCCCCCTTCCGCTAGCCGCCGTGTGGCTTCTAGTTGAGTCACAATAGGTTGATGGTGGAACAAGTCGGATATCACTGGCTTCGTGCCTCCTACGCAGATGGTTGCGTCAAAGGGCTGTTTGAAGCGTTTTGTGATATGATCTTTTAACTTGTTCCTTGATTGTCCTCCCTCTTAAACTATGTGCGAAACTATGGGCTTAATAACAATCTTGGCCCCCTTTGTTGCCTGAGTGCTGGTCAGGGTTACAGAGCGATGCTTGATCGTGTCAAGGGGCGAGGCGAATTGTCCTCATGATTAATCCAGCCAGCCTGAGGATCCGTGGATTTGGTGGAAAAGGACGCATATTTCACGTGACCACGTTAGGGCATGCACATGTATAAAATAGAGGAGCCCGAAAGGCCACGAAAATAGCTTTTCCTTCTCTTTCTTGGAGAATCAACCACATTTTTCCTCAGAGCTCTCCTACGCCGCGCACTGTGTAGGAACGAGCCCCGAGGGAGCCGGTTGAACCCCGTGGGAAGGATCCTGAAGCCGGATCCCCTCAGCCAGCTTAGATAAGGTCATGCATCAAGTATTTAACGGGCACGTTTAAGAGAAAGATATACCTGCATCAGCCACCCAGGTGGGGTCAATCCCCCCAACATGGGAGGCCTTTGAGGAATGTACACTTTTTCTAGAAATTTAGGCTGTAAGAAGAGTACTCATAATAGAGACTAAGTACAAAAAGCTACATAGCACTGGCTGCATCCTTTGCGAAGGGAATATTGACTGACAGTGCTAAAATTTCGCACTGTATCTCATAGGGAGCTACGTACTATGGGATACTCGACCTCTTTTCGCGCACTCAAGGGCATAGCCTCGTGTGCATCGGCAAAAGTGTAGCAATGACTCATGTTTCAAAATGCGGCGTGGAGGAAAATTTGCGCTGTTCCACAAAAGTGTGGAGTTGACCCACTATTGGCTGACGTAGTGGGAGGCGGTTGACGGATAACTAGCCCCATTTTATTTCCCAGTAGGCGCGCTTTTTTCTCCACAACTGGCCCCTCCCTACGACAGGGTAGAAAGTGGGTTGGATCTAAAGGACACCCTCAGCAGACAAATTTTCTGAGCACTACATGCTACAATTGTTCGTGCCCTGGCAAAACCCGGCACAATGGCAACCGCTGCGTCGCCGGACCCGACTCCGTCGAAATCTGATAAGAGAAATACGCAGAAATCCGATAAAAAGCGAAGGCGTGAAGAGGATGGTCTGGCCAATGTGGAGCGAAGACCCAAAAAGTCCAAGAGCGTCGAACTTGGCCGACCTGAGGAGACCAAAGTAACGTCGGATCTCATAGAGAAGCACGAGCCGAAGATGAAAAATAAGCAGATCAAGGGACGCCGTGACGGAGAAGGCGCCCTTCGCGAGTTAAAGACGGACGTCGCCGAGAATGAAGGAATGATGGTAAAAAGAAAAAGAGAAAAAAACAAAGATAGGATTTTAGAAGAGAAAACGCCTTCCGATGCTATCGATGAGAAAATCCAGGAGCATGAAATGGTGGCTAATGACTTCCACGTTCTCGACATCAAGAAAAAAGCGAAACTCGACCGCCACAGGACGAAAAAGGAGAAACGGAAGAAGCCAGTAGACGACGATGTCGAGGGAGACTTGAGGGCCAATGTGGCCGAGAAAAAGACTAATAAGCAGCATCATAGGGCCCATGATTCCCACATCCTCAACTACGACGGGGAAGGGAGACATGATAATCACGAGAAGGCAAAGAAAGAAAAAAAGAAAAAGGTAAGATATGAGGATTTTGAAAAGAAAGCGGCAAGCATGTCAATCAATCAAGGGACCAAGGAGCATCACATGGCGTCTATTGGCTCCCCTGCTATATGTGACGACAAAAGCGAAGACGTTAATAGCAAGACAAAGAGTGAGAAGAAGCAAAAGAAAAAAGAGAAAAAATACAAGAATAGGCAACCGACTACAGAGGAGAACCCAACGATGAAATTTTCTAAGCAAGAAGGAAGACCTCCAGGGCTAGGAGACCTTACCGACACGGGCGTGGATGAAGCCGACCCCTTCGATTCCTCCCTCTGCTTTTACAAGCCACCCGACATGCTCGCTAATCCTCAGTTTCCCTTCTATTCTCAAACTGTGTCCCTCTATAAACCTCTGTTTCCAGTGGGCTGGGCGCAACCCGTCACTAGTTGTCAGTATCAACACCTCCAGCAACTCCAGAATAAGTACGTGCCATCTCTGCGAGGTGTCTTACTCAACTATTCCAACGTGGCTCTTGGCCCCGAGCCTGGACGCGATGGCGCCGCGTCAGACGACAACTCGCCCACGACAGTCCTGACTCACAACGAATTTGCTGTCGGCTTTGGCTGGATCACTGCCGACGTTGAGCTATTTGTGCCAAGTCGCGGCGCGTGGATGGAAGGCAGCATTAACCTCCAGACGGAGGGCCACATTGGCGTTGTTTGTTTCGGCAAGTTCAATGCTTCCATCGAGGCGCGGCGCCTACCACCTGCGTGGAAGTGGTTCTCGAGCGAGTCGCCTGAAACTCAGAGCTTGGAGGAAACGGTTTCCATCATCATGGGTGACGACCACGGCGTCATTCGGGAGATGCACAGCACGGGCTTCTGGGTCGATGGCAGCGGTGTTAAGGTCAGGGGCAAGATTCGTTTTCGGATACGGAACTTTGACGCGGGAACCACCGGCGATACGAGCTACTTGAGCCTCGAAGGCACCATGCTAGACAAGGAAAGCGAAAAGAATCTGACGCAAGAGGAGGCAAGAATAGCGCAAGCGCGACGGCTAATGAATAACCGGCAACGAGGAATAACAGGGCGGCAATTACCAGAACTTAGCATGACTCGATTTGGGGCGGACGACGACACAGACGGGCAGGACCAACCGGACGATGGTGGCGCTGTGGTAACAGTTGCCAATGTGACGGCATGACAGGTCATGGAACAGGAAAACTGATGTGGAAGAGACGGCTGGCCTACGAGATAGGAGTTCAGTATGACAAGTTCCGGGCCGAGGATGCAAGATGCCAAGGTGGCTGATTGACGTAAAAAATCCAGCCATGAGAAACGAACAAATCGCCACCAGAGGCGTGAATAACTCAACAGCTCACTCTGACTAACTACGCAACTGCTCAAATTTATGTCCCCGAATATGTACAAGGCGGAACGCCTGACATCTGGGGCTTGCGCGGTTCACAATCCAGGCATGTTGGTCATGATTGCGGAGAGGCAATGGATCTAGCCTACAGTTTGGAAGATAAATAGACGGTGGAGTGCGGGAGACCAGCCTCCTCAACCGATAGATTTTCACGTTGAATCCGGCTTCATGCCACGGGTAAGCATGATCCCTATCCTGTCGACTCGGGTTTGATGAAAGTTGCCCCGTCTGCGTATGCTGTTCGCGGTGAGACTTAAGGGGGAACACTATACTGCCCGATGATTACCCGGCCGCGCCGGGCCTTTTCCACACCGGGTTTCCATGTCCTGCCCTCCCCTTCCCTCCTTCCTGTAGCTCCTCCAGCACGATCTCAAGTCAATTGAATCAGTCCAACATGGCTTCCGGCTCAGAAACCGAGCCGCGACGTGAGTCGAATTGTAGTGCCTCCCTTTCCCTCTTGTCCACGTCACTGAACGCCGTGCGTGCACAGGGGCCTCACGTGCCGAGATGAGCGCCGCCCGTCTCCCGCTGGCCTACCGAGACAGCTGCGCGCACCTCCTGATCCCGTTTAACCAGTGTCGACACCGAGAATGGTTCTTTCCGTGGAAATGCGAGGCAGGTTTCCTGTTTTCTGTACACGATCCCGGCAGAAGAAGTGAGGAAGGGGGAGGGGGTTTCAATGGAGCGGGAAAACCCTCGAGAAGGGCAAGTGGTTGCTGATGTCGTGCGTTTCAGGACGAGAGGCACAGCTACGAAAAGTGTCAGTACGAGGAGTTCCGGAAACGAGTAGTCAAGATGGACGAGCTGCGGGCAGCCAAAGGTGGCAAGAGAAGCAACTGAAGTCTTACGGAAACGAGCACTCAAAACTCCATCAATACAAATGCCTGTGCGTGGCTGTGGCTCTATAGCTCGGTGATGAGCCGATTCGGGCGTCCGACACCACTCGATTTTTTTAAATCCGTCATACAGGCAAGGGAAGCCGCCGAGCCTACCGCCTGATCTGTGGCACGCGCCCATACGAGTTCGTCTGCCACCGGATAATCGATCAGAACCTCAAGGTGCGGCCACGCGCCGTAGAGATGCTTTTTTATTATGCGACGGCGCGTGGGTTCCAGCTTTCTGTTTTACGGGCTCCTATGTCCCGGCCGCGTAAATGGTGGTTAAGGCGACACTGTCTTTGCCGCGTGGCATGGGTACATGAAGTCCTCCGCCTCCTCCTTTGCCGGGAATGCTTGCTATGCCCCCTTTCGCGTAGCATGAGCGTACAATAACGGGTGGCTTGGGAGGATGGGACACGGCCACGGCGCGCACTGCCTTGACGAGGCAAGGACGTATGCAAAATGTCGATACACCCAGTAGATGTCGGAGCAAGGCGCGTACCATTGCCCATCCGTCGGCCGCGATCCGATCGCTCGCATGGCTGACTCACCTCTTTTGGCGCGGCATCTTCTTGTCCTCCAAGGCCTCGATGTCCTTGGCGTGGAAGTGCGGCGCCAGCTCGGCTAGCCAGCGCACGTCAATGGGCATGACGCTGCGCATGTACTCCTTGGTCGTCTGGACCAGCTCGAAATAGACGACCGTCTTTTCCGGAGGATCGGCCGCCATCAGCACGCTGCTCGGGTGAATCCACACGCTCGTGTTGTTCTTGACGGTATGGTAGCCATCACCGCTCCTCTGCAGCCGTGCCGCGTTGGGGAAGAAGCCGGCGGTGATGGCGCGCTTGACGGGCCGCAGATTGGCAATAGAACCACACGACGACGGCGCCACCTCGACTCGCTCGCAAAGCTTGGCCAGCTGATCGCGTACATCGCGCGCCCTGGTCAGCGACCGCTGCTGCAGGAAGTTTTCGCGCGCCCACACGGGGGAGAAGTCGCTGTCGACCCACTGGTTCCATACGTTGAGCAGCGTCGCGTGGTCGCCACCGTCCCTGACCGTGAACCGGTTGCGTGCGCTGTCCGCATGCAGTTTCTTGTCCTTGGGCCGAAAGAAGAGCGCCGATGCCTCGCCCAGCATCGACACGATCGACAACACCTCTTCGACGCACCCCTCCTTGTCAGCGGCCAGCACCGCCTTGGCCAGCATCGGGTCTGTCGGGAACTCGGCCATCTGTCGCCCCAGCTTCGTCAGCTCGCCCTTATGGTTGAGCGCCTGCAGTGCGAACAGCTGGTTGAGGGCGCCGATCAACGCCTCCGTCGGCGGCGGGTCCATGAAATCGAAGTCGAGAAGCTCGTTGATCCCTAGCGACTTGAGTTGCAGCACCACGCTATTCAAGTTGGTCCGCTGGATCTCAGGTGTCGTCGACTCGTCCATCTCGTTCATGTACGCAAACTTGGTATACAGCCTGAAGCACTTACCGGGGCCGACTCGACCGGCCCGGCCGCTCCTCTGGTTGGCTGAGGCCCGCGAGCAGGGCACTGCGATCAGGTTCGACATACCCGTACCCGGATTGTAAATTTTTTCCTTGACGTAGCCGGGGTCAATGACGTAGACGATGCCGTCGATGGTCAGACTGGTCTCGGCGATGTTTGTGGCCAGTATAACCTTACGGGCTCCCTCTGGCGTTGCTTCAAAGATCTTGGCTTGGAGCTCCGATGGTAGGTTGGCGTAGATAGAGCAAATGACCAGCTCCTTGATGCGGCTTCCCAACTTCCTCGCCGTCTCGGATATCTCCTGTTCAGCGGCTTCGATCTCATCCTGGCCGGTAAGGAAGATGAGGATGTCGCCTTTCTCTTGGGTCGTGTGTATCTGGAAGGTGGTCGTGATAGCCGCTGCCAGATAGTTTGCCTCGGGCGCCGGCGTGTAGTAGATGTCGACGGGATACCGCCGGCCAGGAATGTTAAAGATGGGTGCGTCGTCAAAGTATTCTGAGAACTTGGCCGCGTTCATCGTAGCAGAGGATATCAGCAACTTCAGGTCGCGCCGCTCGCGGGCCAAATCCTTGACCAGGGCAAGCAAGATGTCTGTGTGGACGGTCCGCTCGTGGGCTTCGTCTATCATCAGGGCCGAATAACCCGCGAGGTCCGGCTCTGTCATGAACTCCCGTAGTAGCATGCCGTCGGTCATATATCTGAGCACGGTCTTGTCGTTGGTGCAGTCCTCGAAGCGGATGGAATATCCCACCTCGCTGCCAACCTTGACGCCCACCTCTTCAGCCACGCGGGCTGCCACGCTCATGGCTGCTACCCGCCTAGGCTGGGTGCATCCAACTTTCATGCCGTTCTTGGTGTAGCCGGCCTCATGCAGGTATTGCGGAAGCTGCGTCGTCTTTCCACTGCCGGTTTCGCCGACGATGACCAGAATCTGGAACTGCTCCAGGGCCCCCAGAAATTGGTCGCGATACTGGTATATAGGCAGGCTCTTGCGCGTTTCTTGGATAGATAACGCTTTCTTCTCGGCCGCTTCGATCTGAGCATCGAGAAAGATCTGCTCCTTGGTCCTGGCCAGGTTTTTTCCCTCGCCGGCCAGCCTCGAGTCAAGGCTCCATTGAATATATTGGGCATTGTCCAAGACGTAGCCGTAGCTGTCGTCCTCTCTGTCGGCGCGAAATATTTGGGCCTTGGCCTTTGCAGCCTGCTCTCTTTCCCACTCTTCGTGCTCTGTAACAAACTTTTCCTGGCCGTATTCGTCCCGGTCGACATACCGCTTGTACAGAGCTTCTTCTTTTTTCTTTCGATCAAGCTTCCCCTTCTCCGTAATGTAGTCTTCTGGCATCGTATATCCATTCCGGTGGTCGTCAATTCTGAGACGCTCCTCGGCCAGTCGCAGAATTTCCCGGTTTTTAGCAAACTCAGTCTTCTCCTTATCGGACAAGCGTACGCCGCTGCGTAATTCGGCTGTTTCCTCGGCGACTTGTTTCCGCAAGAGGGCGAGGCGCTCAGTCTCGCGCTTTTTGAGATATTCCTGGCGGGACCTCTCACGCAGGTCCGGGAGGGCTGCTTCCCTCGCAGCAGCGTCGTCGGCAAGCCTTCGCCTTGAGGAGGCCTCACCGTCGCGCATGTTCTGTTTGGATTTTCCGTCGTCTTTTTCCCTCAGCCGTCTTGCAAAAGCTTCTCGCTCTTCAATGTCCTTCAGTCGAGCCCGTTCCTCCTTTGCGCCATCAGAAAGATCCTCGTCGACAGGCGGCTGGTGCGCGCTCTCGTCGTTGCCATTGCCGCCATGGCTAAACTTCATCCGCTTGCTGGCGGACTGCTCAAACTCGGGCGTGCCGCCCGCCTCGGGAGTATCCGATGTTGACGCCTCCTCGTCGCCCCACCTTTGGTCGAAGTCATTCTCGGCATCACGTCGCCGCAAAGTTTTTGACTGGCCATCGCGGGGACGTTTGGAGTGGCGATCGAGATAGTTTGATCTGGAGCGGTGGCGATGGTGCCTCGACTTCGGGTCTACTGGGGGTGGTATGTCTTCGCGTTGTCGATGGCGATGCTTGTGCTTCTTATCCTTTGTAATCTTCTGAGGCCCTACCTCCTCGTCCATCGGCAAGAAGGCATACTTTTTCGAATTCATGTCCACGGAGCGATGCGAGAAACGACAGGCCGACAGACAGTGCTTCTTTTCTAAGCGGCACTTGATTCCCCATTCAGCTTTCTGCTGCTTCTTTTCCGTTCCGAGGTGCCTGCCGCAAGAAAGCTAACAAGCTGTGAGCGACATTGTCTTATTCGGTCGTTGAATCTCAGACTCGACTTACCGTGCTGACCTAATCGAAGCCCCGGTGACTTCAGTGCGTGCTCCCTGTGACGGAAAGGGCTGGTTTTATCTGGCTGGATGTCTCCGGGCGTAATGACGCACGTAAATAAGCAGTTAGTTTAACGTAAGCCACCACCACGCCGCCCACACCGGGTAACCGCTCACCCTACACCGTTGCAACGTGTCGCAACTCATGAATTGCAGCTGCAAGGCACGGACAAGGGGCACAGGGCCTGCACGGGCTAGAGTTATTTAACACGTCTTGGAAATGAGGACTTGCCGGGACACCTCAACCGTAAGGCCATTTCTACCCAACACGGCTTGGAAGGAACAAAATGCACTTCGTCTTTCTGCCGTCGCGCTCGTCGGATGTCACGCAGCTTGTGGATTCGGTGTATTTGGTCCTCTCAAGGCGACGTATCGCAAGCACACTCATAGTCTCGCTTCCCACGAAGCACGCGCTCCTATTTAGAAACAGTGCTTCATCAAGGCATACAAGGTAGCTTCGCGAGAAGCCTTCAGCGAGAGGAACATCCGTGCAGGCTTCCGGGCTGCTGGCATCAACCCTACAAGTGCCGACTTGCCTGTTGCATCACTCATGGCAACACAGAGTGCTCCAGCGGCACCATCCACGCCGCCTGGCTAGCATATTGATGAGGAAAGACCGCGGAATACGCCCCGAGATCGCAATGAAGTCAAGGTGCAGGTAGACGACCTGCGCAGGGACCTTGAAGGTTGTGATCGTCATTTGCGGTATTTTGGTCGGAGGGTTGGCAAGACCCTTGTCTAAAGGAATACACTTGTCGCATTGCTCGAGACACCGAGAAATTTCTTTCGAGTTCGAGCCGAGTCACAAGAGGTCACAGGCCGGAAGGCCGTCAAGATGACTCCCAACGAGGCCTTCCCTTCGATCAAAAAAATTGTCAAGGCCAAGTCGAAGGCTGAACAGGCTGCTGAGCGTCACAGCAAGCACCACGGCTCAAATCCAGAGAATGACTCTCTGAAAATTTATTAAGCAGGGAAGGAGGCAATTATGTTTCAGTGGAAAGCCTAGCGTAATTATTAGGATTTGTTTGACTTATTTCTCAATTAATCAATTTCATGTTTTGATGCGATCATGGTGAGCGGTTACCCGGTGTGGGCGGTGTGGTGGTGGTGGCTTACGTTAACTAGTTAACTTATTCCCTGAGCTATTAAGTTAGTATAATTAAGTATGTGTCTTGCAGTTACCTAATACCATGCGACGTTCAAGTTAACACGCTGGCTACTCACGCGGCTGCACGCACGTTGCACCAAGCTTGGCTGGACTTTGCGATTACACGTCTTCCTCCCTCCCTCTTGCAGCTTTTACAAGTCCTCACCAAAACACTGAAGCCTGGTCACTTTCTGACCTTTCTCTTTACAGATTTCCTTCTCTATTCGTGTTTGCTTCTCATTACTGCTTCCGCCTTGATACTTCGTTTCCCAGCTCATACTTGTTGAACAGCTTCTTCGCCAGGGCCCCCCCTTTGATCTGGGGCACGTCAAGGCGGCATGCTGGTCCGCAAAATCGGCTGCCTACTACTCGTGGCTCTGATCAATGTAGCTTTCTGCGCCGAGGACTACTATAAGGTCTGGTCTCCGTGGCATGAATTGGCCCCGATTTGCCTGGCCGTGAAAAGCAAACTGATGTTCGTCTTCAGATACTGGGCCTGAGAAAAGATGCCTCAGAAAAGGAGTTAAAATCGGCTTATCGGAAATTATCAAAAAAGTATCATCCGGACAAGAATCCGTATGGCTCTCTATTCTTTTCATCATCTTCGATAGCTCTTCTGTTCTCTACTTCCTTCCTGCTGCACCTCCTGGGCAGCGCATCGACATTAGAGACCTGAGAGATCAGTTACAGGCTGACAGCTTTTTTCAATCATTCAGGGGCGACGACACGGCCCATAAAAACTTTGTTCAGGTTTCCGACGCTTATAGCACCCTCAGTGACCCCGAGATGCGCAAAGTCTACGACATATATGGACACGAGGGTTTCAAGTCTCGCAAACAGGGCGGCGGCGGCGGCGATCATCAAGACCCCTTCGATCTCTTCAGCCGCTTCTTCGGTGGCCACGGTCACTTTGGCGCATCGTCGCATGAGCCCCGCGGCCACAACGTCGAAGTGCGCGTCGAGATTCCCCTGCGAGACTTCTACACCGGCATTTCCACCGATTTCCAGTGGAACAAACAGCATATTTGCGATAAGTGCGGTGGCTCTGGCAGCTCCGATGGCCACGTTGACACGTGCTCCGTCTGCGGCGGGCACGGTATTCGCATTGTCAAGCAGCAACTGGCCCCAGGCATGTTTCAGCAGATGCAGATGCGATGCGATGCCTGTGGCGGGCGCGGCCAGACCATCAAGCACAAGTGCCCGGCCTGTCGCGGCACCCGCGTTGAACGAAAGCCCACAACTGTTACCCTCAACGTCACTCGTGGAGCCGCCCGTGACTCCCGCGTCGTGTTCGAGAACGAGGCCGACCAGAGTCCTGACTGGGTCGCCGGTGATCTCATTGTCTCGCTCAGCGAGAAGGCCCCCTCGACTTTCGAGAATGCAGGTGGCATCGACGGAGTATTCTTCCGTCGCAAAGGCGAGGATCTGTACTGGACCGAAGTGCTGTCCCTGCGCGAGGCTTGGATGGGCGACTGGTCGCGAAACCTCACGCATCTCGATGCGCATATCGTCCGCCTCGGTCGCTCGCGTGGCCAAGTCATCCACCCGGGCCACGTCGAGACTGTCGACGGCGAAGGGATGCCGCGGTGGCGCGGTAACAGTGATGACGGTCCGCTAGAGTTCGGCAACCTCTATGTCACTTACGAGGTCGTCTTGCCTGACCAGATGGAGCCGGCTATGGAGAAAGACTTTTGGGCCCTATGGGAAAAGTGGCGCGCTAAGAGGGGCGTCGACCTACGCAAGGACAGTGGCCGCCCGGAGCTTGGTACCGAGGCCCAGACGCGGGACGAATTATGATGAGGCTATTTTTTGCTGTTTCTCTCCCTTCTCTCTTTCGCGTCAGTGAGCGGCGGGATTGAGTGAGGCGAGGCGTCCAGAAGCTTTTATGTTTTTTGTTGCCAACACCATGGTGGCGCTAATGTCAAATCTTACGATGCATTCTGTGTTGTCTTGACGGGCTTCCGGATGGTGCCTATATGCCCTCCCTCTCAACGAGTGTATGAGGATCGGCTCAGGCGACGGCTGACGGAGTATCGGGGCGGGCTTGGAAAGTGGCTATCTAGACGGAGTCGGGTCAAAAAGTTGGTCAAAGACCCTGTGTGTGTGTTGGAGGGGGGGAGGAGGAGAAGAGGGAGAAGAAACTTGATAACTGACACAGATGGCGTTGCAAGCATGCATCTCACAACGCTTTCAAGGCGAAGACGTCTGCACCCCTTTTGACCCTTCTGGGCAGGGGTTAGGTGAGCTCGAAAAGAAGAGTAGGCAACGGAAGGGGTAGAGAAGTGCACAGCCTTGGGAAGAGGCCCTTGATTTCGTCTGGTTACTATGCATCGCCGGACCGCGCGAGACCACAACCCTGCTATTTTTGAGGCAGTCATGAATTGTAACAAAAACGCCAAGTCACCAAGACAAATGAAGTGCACATTCATTCGTCATGAGTCGTCATTCGTTCGCCCTAATCGATTCCTCGCGCACGTCTCCCATGTCGTGGCTCACGGTCATGCTAGTCATCATCTCGTCATTATTCGTAATCATCACCATCACCATCATGGAACACGTCACATTCTCGTCTGTCCGCATTGTGGCGCCCGCCCACGTGAGCCCGACGTTTTCATACCATCTACACCAGCGTCAGTAATCAGCCAGTAATTTCTCAGTGCGCAACAAGTGAGGAGGAGCAACTGGCATACGTGCCCCGGTCACGGAAATTGCGCGAGAGGGTACTCACGTGGTCAGGCGGATAACTGCCACCGGGTCGAGGAGGTCCGGGCGGACCGGACGGCGGCAGCC
Organism: Nilaparvata lugens yeast-like symbiont; assembly: GCA_000758425.1. Lineage (NCBI taxonomy): Eukaryota > Fungi > Ascomycota > Nilaparvata lugens yeast-like symbiont. Next base: position 283,893 of record KN173724.1, on the reverse strand, counting down.
CCGGCGGCATGGGTAGATACATGCCTCCTAAGCCCGGTTCAGGCCCCGGCGGCGGCGGCGGAGGGGGAGCGGCGTAGCCCGTGTAATCTTGCGGCAAATACGGCTAGTACTCAGTAGGCAAGGCACCGTGGCTTTTCGGATAAGCCACATAGCCGGATTCGTTTGGTACGGGACCCGGAGTCGAGGGATAAGGCGGGTAATAAGCACCGCCAGAGGAAGTGGGAGGGGAGTGTGGGCGCCGACTGCTGCTAGCATCGAAGTAGCCTTCTGGGTTCTGCCCGGCATCGTGTCGGTAGCTGACACGCTGGTTGAAGTAATCTTGGTGACTCCGCTCGCGTCCCGGTCGACGGCCTCCCTAATCCTCCAAGGGTTCGTCCTCGCTCTCGTTATGGTCCTGATCTACCAAACCGTGTCAGCTTTGCCGGGAAACGGATCCGGTGAGCGGACAACTCACGTCGCCTCCTGCCATCAGCCGTCTCCTGGTACCTTCTCTCTCGCTTCTTCTGATCGCTTCTGTTTTTGAACCCTTTGATGCCGACGGCGGCCGCGCCCGCTGCTGCCATGTCCTTCAGCCTGCTCTCGCTTCGCTTGCCATCCAAATCCGCCAAATCCGCCGGACGCGGACGGCGAACGACCTTGTGGCCTACGGCTTCGGCGTCTCCCTCCTTCAGCCTGAGAATCGTAGCCTAGATCGACGGCGGACGAAAGCTCCGACGGCAAGGGGGCATGTCCGTACTCAACTAAGCCTAGCTCAGGATCAGTCCGAGAAGTTGACGCAGGGGATCTGGCCATGGACCTGCTTCGGCTCCGACCTCAACTTCGGCTCCTGCTCACGTCCTTTCCCCGTGAACGGCGGCGGTAGTTCCGGTCGTCTTCGCGGCTGAAGCTTCTTGTCCTGATGGCTTTTCCACTATCTTACTAGCAACACTAGCGGCGGCGGCAGCGCCAGCAATCTCGGCCCCGCGGCGGAGCCTCGATTTGGAGCGGGAGTAGGACGGTGAGCGACTTGCGCGGGACTGTGATTTGGACATGTTCCGGATGTGTTTGAAATGCCTGCGGTGGCCGCAGTGCCGAGCGCGGTCTTGGCGACTGTTGAAAGACTATGGCGGCGACTTCGCGGACGCGACCGGGAAGCGCGAGACACCGAGCGGGAATATTCCTCTTCCTCTTCGTCGGAATAGTAGCCTCGAGTCCGGCTCCGTTCCTCGATGGGCCTCTTCTTTCTCGATCTTGTTGGACTGGTAATATTTTGCAGCACCTGCCGCGGCGAGGGCGACGGCTGCGAAGCCGAGGCCTTTTCTCAGCATCGAGTGATGTTCAGGTGACTCGCGTCCGTCATCCCAGCGGTCTTCGTATGCGCTATGTGCGCGACGTAAGGCTTCGGTTCCCAAAGCGCCGAGGGCTGCACTGGCCAGCACTTTGCGGCCCTGATTTTCCTGCAGGTCACCGTACTCATCGCGGCGGCTCGAGATCAGGGCAGATATTCCAGCGCCAGCCAGAGCTCCCTCGGCCAACTCGCGCCTGTGGCGATGGCTGCTCTCGCTGCGGTTGCGACGCACGACGGTGCGACGAACGTAATAATCGTCATCGTCGCTATAACAAGAATATTCATCGTCTCTGCGGCGGCGGGATCGGTGGCGCGAAAGCGTATAATCGCCGTCTGCCCGGTAGGGGCCGACAGCCCGAGAATCATGGCGATAGTAATAATCCTCGTCGAAGGGCTCGCGCCCCCGCGAACTAGCTCGCGATTCCGCTCTGTCGCGGAGAACGACGACGCCGAGTTGTTGGCGAGGAAGAACAATGGGAGCCGGTGAAGGGGCCTCCTGGACGATGATCTTCTGGGGCTCTGGGGCCTGTTGGCGGATGATGACTGGCGGCGGCGTGGGATCGGCGGGCACGAAGTATTCGGTTTCCTTGCGGTAAAGTTCGACCTCGTGGCCATGGTCTTCGTCAACGCGCTCCTCAAGCTTACGTTCCACCTTGACCTCCTCGTCACGGCAAACTTGAACATCTCGAGAAGATCGCTGATCCCAGTAGTAGAGGGGCGCTCGAGGCCGATCAGGCTCGCGACGAACGTCGCGCTCGAAGTCGCGCTCGACGTCCCGGTCATAGTAGACCGAGCGCGAACGGTCGCCGTAGGCATCAACATCTGATCGAGCCAAGTCAGAGCTGGGGTAACCAGGTCGTGAGTATTCGGACTGCGGTTGTTCAGATTGCGGGTAGTCGGACCGGGGACGGTCCAAGGCCGTCTGGCTACGGCGCTCATCCAGCGGGTCACCCGAGGCACGACCGGAGAAGCGTGAGCGGCGGTCGTCTTCAACCTCGATGCGCTCACTCCGATCGTAGCGATGGTCGCTGGCGCGTTTAGGTGTGACTTTGTAGCGAGTAATAGTACTGCTCCTAAGGCGTTCATCGTCGTAGTCGCCTTCGCTATCCCGGTAATATCGAGTAGATGCTCGGTAGGTGTCACCCATGATAACGGGCGAATAATTTGAGGAGACAGGGACAATTATCGAGGTCTTCTGGAGAGTGGCTTGTCCGATATAAGCTCGTCAAAAGCCTCCTCCGTCGTTGTTTCACTCTGTTGCCCTATACCTCAACGGCGTCTCTAGCCGTGATTTGCTACGGCTGACAAGACAGACGGGGGGCTAGGCAAATCTGCGCGAGACTTCCTGGAAAAGGCCGACGCCGAGGGAGAGCCAACCAGGCGCTTTGGGAGGGGGGACTGTTGATGACGCAGGCAGGTGCGTGTGCACATTCACACGTATCAGTGGTTGCGACAGGCGCAGGGCTCGATGCTGTCTCGTCTTCCCTATTATGAGGGTTGGGGGAGCCTATGGCCGCCAGGCCGCCAAGTGGCGATGCAATAGTCCAACAGCTGTAGTGGGCTGGGAGAGGCTGCGACAAAGGACGAGGCGGACGAGCAGAAGGGAATCGAAGGTGGAAGAAATGGATGAGGACGCAAGGAGGATGCCGAGAGAGGGGGAGCCAGACTTTGGCGTGGATAACACATACGGCAAGGAGTTATCTCAGCGGTGCAGTATGATCACGGGATAGTGAATCGGCAGCCGAGGCAGAGGCTGGGGAGACTGAGGGAGGAGGATACCTGGCTGCACAGCCAGCTGCTGCATCATCGTGACAGTTCTCTCCCCTCTCGAATATGTACGTCAGTGGCAGGCAGTCCATTTCCGATGCTAACGCTGGTCTGACATGCGCAGGCAGCGTCTCGCGCGCATCACCTGAGGCTGACGGTCAGCTGCGCTCTGCTACCGCTCAGCCGGGCCTCGTTATTGTCCTGAGCCGCTATGTGACGCATGTTTCTCAGCCCGTGCCCACGCAACAGCAGGCTTCCTACCCCTACGTCATGGATCATCGGGGGAGGTGAATTCTACGGAGTTCCTCCCGTCTCTTGCGCCAGCTTTGCGCAGCCTTCGGTGCACGGAACAGCGCTATGTGTTATGCGCCTTGCGTGCAACGTTTCCCATCCTCGGTTCGGACCGCACCTTGACGGTAGACCGAGCCGTGCAAACGTCCGGTGTCGCGGCCTCTTTTCTGCCATCCCCCCCCCCTGGGCGTACGCGTCCCGGTTTGCCAACGGTTCTACCGCCGGGGCAGGCAATGACCTGCGCCTTGACGGCGTTCCGAGCGTAATCGCCACCCTTGCGCTACTTCGTTATCTCCTGAGGGTGCTCGAACGCGGCATGGTACGGCATCCCTCTTTCGACGTGTAATATCGAATCTTCATCCTCGACACTGTCGTCCGCATACTGTGCATATCTTCGATCTTGACGCTCGTGAATCGGAGAGCTGTTGACGGAGAACCTCACACTTCAGGCGCACACTCGAAGATGTCTTTTTTGCCTGTGCACGTATTCCAGTTCCCTGTCATCGACTAGCGTGTCATTCGACGAAGTGTCCAGGGGACTTGTCTCGCCCGCACGAGCAGCGCAGCTCGGCGTCGGGGTAGTTGAACCGCTTGTGTTACTCGGCGAAGTCGTCGTGCCTCGTGCGGGACGCGTACAGTTGGGCCAGAATCCTCCTTGGGAGATTCAGCTCCGACGGTCTTTTCCGTCGCATGTCGAGCCCCAGTTGCTTGTATCTTGATGGGCAGGCGTCCCGCCCACCAGTCCTCTACAAGCTCCCTGGCACTTCGACCTGCACCACCTCTTGGCGGCCGCGAAGGTCCAAAGCTTTGGCGGCTCTTTAGGGACGTCCTTGAGCGCGTCCTTGACCAGCTGGTCCGCTCGCTTGTTTCCGGGGATTTTGGAGTGGCCTGGGATCCAGGCTACTTCCACTCTCCCGGTCCGGGTTCGGAGGGCGTGAAAGTCGGCGACTGCCGACTGTGAGGATGACGCCCAACCCGACTTCAGCGCGTGAACCGCGTCCTGGTTGTCCAGCAGAACGTGAATCCGCTCTGGGAACCGCGTCAGGCGCAGCGCCGCCTGTATGCGCTCTTATTACGTTTTTATTTGTCATTTTTTGTTGTCTCATAGCATCTGCAGTGGAGCACTAACTGAGTTTAGCCCTGCATTCTTGCCGGAGCACCGAAATGAATAATTCGCGGGTGCCAATTGGCGAAGACGAAAGCCGTGGTGGTCCATTCGCCTGGTTGTTGTCCTAGAAGAAATAATGGGTGCCATTGCAAATTGCCCCCCAAAGGTATGGGACCTTACTGCCTACCCTGCAGACACTGGCTTGTGTTTGCAGGAACACGCCGCCGGAGAAGGATAAATTATTGGTCAGATCGATCAACTGGCGCAAACCTACAGCGGCTGACGTAGAAAGCACAGTATGTACGGTGCAGTGAGGCCCAGAAGCCAAGATTAGGGCATTGCCCGTTCTCTTCCAGGACTGATAAGCCCCCAAGGTACCTCACATACAGGTATACACTGCGAAATGGGAATACCATGGCCAGGAGCGTCATTCCAGACGCGTCAAAAAGCACTCTTGTGCTTGTGACATGCGTCCTGCCTCGTGTAAACAATGTCCACGCCGAAAAAATTAATGTTTTTCCGTCCAAGCATGCTCAACGGATTCAGGCATGCGGACGCACAGCCCCTTGTGCATGCAAGTTTGGGTCTGGAGTCAGTCATGAAATCAAGGGTAAACCATGGACAGGCTCAGCATTGAATTGATTTCGCAAGGCCAAAAGGGAAGAGGTAGGGCTTGTAGTACATCGGCTGCGTCGTCGTCCATTTTGCGAAAAGATAGCGCAAAGCCTATTCGTGTTGCTTCGACAATGGGCAGGGCGAGACCGACGAGCACACAATTCAATGTGAGCAAGAGGTATCGTGTTGGAAAGGCTCATTCGACCGGACAGGACAATAAATAGGAAGAGCCCGACCAGGGTACAAGATTTGACCGGGCACGAGCTTGGGACAAACTTTGGGCCGACTGGCTGAGCTGGCTCGCAGGGATTTTCCGATCTCGTTCTGCAATCGTCCGATGCCTTGCCTATGCCTGGAAATTACGCGGGTGGAGCTGGGTGACAGGTTATGTATGCAGCGGTGTAACTAGGAAGCACGACTTTGAAGCTACCCACACACACCGCTGAGGAGCAAATGGTTTTGAGCCAGCTAGTTGCCATGCTGGCTCGTATTGGGTGAACAACGCGCTTCTCCGTCCAGACAATTACGAAGACTGGATGCAGCCAACCGCAAATAGACTGGCTAGTTACGAAGTACTATGGAACCGTACACGGCCATGGAGTCTGCACCAGTTTCCATTTTAAGCATATGCAAAGTTTTAATTCTCCCACATCGGCATTACTTTGCGCTTCGGCCTGCAGCCTTGTCCTTGCTGCAAGCCATAATCTGCGGCGTATCCCGAGCAGGACGTATTGTCGGGTTGGTAACGGAAAGGCCAGGCCTACATGGCTGGAACGGCAGAGGCACGGCGGGTATAAAAAAAGAGGGCCACGCCGAGATCGGGCGAAAGCCGTCGCCCAAAGTCGCGAGCACGATCCTGTTGGCCAATAAGGGTGCAGGGAAAATGTATAGATAACCTCAGCACTGCTGGAGCGATAACCGAACCCTCTGCCCCTGTCGTCCAGGAACAATGCTCCACACTTGAAGAACTTTTCATCATACGCTTCGACTACATACGGGCCTTCGGCGTTGGTAGGGGAGAGAGAGGGCCCGGCAAGTTGCCCACAAAAGTTAAGTGCCGCCGAGCGGCAGAGCTTCTTCACGAGATTGGTATTTTGGGAGATGGGGGCCACAGTATTTCATGTGTGGACCGCACAGGGGCCTGAATCGTGCAACGCCTAAAAAGGGGCTGAAAACTCCACTTTGAAGCATAGCCCGTCGTCTTGACGGGCTCGCCATATTTGGGACAAGAAGCAGCCGCTCTGTGCCTGTGGCAAAGGCCCAGGGCTATACCCGGCCAGGCGGTGCGAGTTCACAGCGAGCGAAGCCCGTAGCATAGAGACGCAGGTCTAGTATCTCTATCGCTGCTCATCTCTTTGATGGGGCCCTCACAGGAGCCCCCATAAGCAGTTTCTGGTCCGTTAACGTGGAGCGGCTCCATCAGCAGCATGTCGTTTGCCTAAGTTAGTGTCTCAGGTCTCCAGAGCTGTTGATGCTGCTGCTGTAACCGCTTTTGCCGTAGCATCGGAAGCGAGCGGGATGAGGACACAGGGGGAGGGGGGAAAGGGGGGGAGGGGCCACCACCGTGTACTTAGTTAGGCGGACGGTAGTTGACAGTTTGTCGGGCCATCCAGGTTGTCCGTGAACATCGAATACGGGCCCGTTAACTTTGCACACAGGATGAAGAGCAGGGTGCGCAAGACGGGAAATGAGGGCATGGAGGATGCGGGTCCGCCACCGGCATGACGATTGAATCTTGTGTCTGGCGTCGTCCCTGTTCCTTTACAGGTCTTTGAGCCCAGTGGCTTAGCCCCGATTTCCTATATCAGGCCCGTGTCTCTCCCCTCATGACAGTTTGGCTTATTCAACGATTCTCCCCTTTTACCATCGTCGCTCGCTACAACGGATCTACGTAGACTCCATTCGCTCGTTCACTCGATACATAATTCCTAATTCCCCTTCGTCTGTGTTTAGTCGAGTGACAGCCCCCGACCCTTGGCACTAACCAAACAGTCGTCACCATGATGAACAAGTTCTTCCTCGCGGCCGGTTTTGCCGCCAGCCACGTTTTAGTCGCCCACGCAGCTGTTTCTACACGGCAATCACAGCCTAATGACACAAATCTCGCCAACTTTCAAAACAAATGTAACGGAAAAGGAGCCATCTGTGATAGGCCTGTCGAACACTTTGCCAGGTGTCAACAGTTTGGCAACTTGGCCGGCGAGAAGAAATGCATGTGTGGAAATGATTACTTTTGGGATACGAAGAAATTATGTGACGAATGCAAAATGTCCACGGAATTCTTTGACGTCATAGACAAAAACCACTGGAGCAATGTTTATGACAAAGTCCGGGAAAGTTACTGCAACCATCCCGAGAAGACTTTCGAAGCAGCCTGGTTAGAAAACGAGAAGCAGCCTCTGGCACACGGCCGCGATGTCGCTTCTCCTGCTCCGGTGGAGGCTACTTCGGCCTCGAGCAAAGATATCCAGCCACCTAACTACAAGGAACTCTGCTCCGAGTGCAAATTTACGGGGACTGTAAGGATTTCGTTGCCTACTCCAGTCAGGGTCGTCAACGTGGCTACCGTCACCCCCAGCGCCACACACGTTGCCTCTCCCGTCCCGGCTGTCGTGGCCGCCCCGACATCTGCACCCTTCCCGCTCAACAACACCAATGCCGCCATCGCCGTCCCTGCTGAAGTCCACCTTTACGTCATCCGCTTTGACTGTGTGGCTGTTGTGGAGATATGCGAAACCTGCACCGTGAAGTACATCGGCAGCAATCCCCAGGTGGAGCATGAGGAGAAAATCAAGAACATGGATGTCGCTGTTGTTGAGAAGAAGACTGAAGTCGGCCTTGTTGATGCTGGATGGTGCTATTGCGTCGAAAACCAGGTCCTTCCTGGCACCAAAGTTACCGTCGCCGGCCATGTCGCCATCGCCGGCTTCGACCGTGTGAGCGAAATCGCCGAGAAGAAAATCTCAGCTGACTCTCTATCCAATGACAAGCCTGTCGAGAACCGAAAGCCCCTCCCTGGCGCTGGACCCTTCTCGCCAGAACAGAACATCAGCTACCCTGCTCCTGTTGTCTGCCCGCCTGCTCCGGGCAAGGAGGGCCAGCCTGCGCCTACCACTGTTCCTAAGGGTGTTGTCAGCAGTGAGGTTTACGGCTCCAAGGTCTTTTGGCCCTCTGACCGTCTCCCGGTTTCCAAGGCTGCGTCCGGG
>KN173724.1:220265-267928 GCA_000758425.1 Nilaparvata lugens yeast-like symbiont | reverse complement strand
GGCCGCTGCCGTGTGTGTGCATGTGTGATGGGGCCGCCTGACAAGGCTCCTCCGCCGCCCCCCAACCTCTCAAAGTGAGTATCCCGCAACAAAACCAAAAAAATAAAAAAACCAGCAGACAGTCTGGTCCATCCTCCTCCTTCTATCCCTGCGGAGGGCCTGCCCCCTCGCCACGTCCTCCAGCATTCCGCCGCATCTCGTCCCGTGCCTCGGCTTCAAGCGTGGGGCGCCGAGGGCACGTTCTCGCGTAGAACTGTGTCTCCTGGCACCACTTCGCAAAACGCACTGCCCCCTGGTCGGTCCCAAGAAGCCAGCGTAGTGCCGCTCGCCTGTGAGGCCTGGTGTCTGTGGCCAACGCACCCGTCGACAGTAGAAAAAGTGAAGACGCTCTTTTTCGGAGCTGCAGGAGCAGTCCAAAAGGGGCGTCTGTATGGTTGAAGCGCCGGTGATAGTCGGCGAAGTCACCGTGCCCCAAGCGAGCCGCCAGCAGGTGGCCAAGTTCACGGCGTGGGAGGCTAAGCTCCTTGGGCAGGCGTGAGCGGGATTCGACTCGCAGTGCGCGGTACTGGGCGGGTGCTTTGGCATCCCAGTAGGTTCTCACGGCTGCGTCATACAGCTCCTCTGCCATGTGCCGGGCCCGGGCAGTTGTCGGGAGGGGTTTGGGTGAAGGCGCCATGTCGCAGGCCTCTCTGGCTAGCTTGTCAGCCAACTCATTGCCCACGATCCCTGCGTGTCCAGGACACCAGCGGATGAACACCCTTCCTCCGGTCGGGCGGATGGATTGACGAGCCAACCACTGTTCGGACAGAGCCCGGAACTCCTCAAAGGCCGGAAAGGAGGCTGTCGGCTGCTTCATGTGCAGTCTCAGTGCCACCTCCTCGTTGTCCAGGCAGATGGTTGCCTCAGAGGCAAAGCGCGCCAGGAGGTTGGCTATGGCAGCGCGGGAGGCCTTCGGTGGCGCCCAGCACCTCCGCGTCGTACACCTCGGCCGTGTGTCCCAAGGCGACCTTCCCTTGGCCAACTACCGTCTTTCCCCAGTAGATGGCGTAGCCGGCGCCTGTCTGTCCCTGGGGGTTCCTGGAGCCGTCGGAGAAGACCACCAGCTCGCTCGGGGTGGCCTGGTCAAGCCATCTCATGAAGGTGTCTGGGCCAGCCGACCGACCGCATGCGTCGATGTCCAGACGGGCTTGGCTGCGGTTTGGGGGCGCCCAGGGCGGGAGCAAGGTTCAATCGGCCAGCTGGGGGTCAACCCGCCGGCGGGCCCAGAGCATGCAGGCCGAGTTCCACCGGCGTCGGAGTGGGTGTCCCGCGTCGGCCTCTGACACCCGGACCACGAGACGGTCCACGATTCTGTCAAGCCAGGCTCGTGCGGGACCCCAGCCGGTCTCCCGGAGTAGTGCGGCTGTTTGGGTGGTGCAGAAAGCAGGCAGGACGGACCTGGCTGCGTCGTTGATAGCCACCTGGACTTTCTCGACCATTGCCTGTGAGGTGCGGCGAGAGTACCAGGTCTCTGCCCCGTACAAAAGCGAGGCGAATGCGGACCCTTGCACCGCCTGCCGGGTCAGATCTGTCCTCAGGCCCCAGGTCGTCTGGGCTAGCCGGTTCACGTGTGACGTGATTGCCTTGGCCTTCACCACTGCCTGTGCGACGTGTTCGCGGAACAACATCTTGCGGTCGAAGAAGACGCCCAGCCACCTGGTGACATCATTGGGCTGGACAAGTTCTCCGCCAACGTCCACCGGTAGCTCCACTTCCTTGCGCCGTCGGTGGAAATACTGTAGGTCGGACTTGAGTACGTCAAATTGGACCCCGTTCTCACGCCCCCACAGGAAGGTGCGGTCCACGGTCGTCTGGAGGGCCCTGTGGCACCCTTCCAGAGTGTAAGCCGTCACCAGGAAGGCCGCATCGTCTGCGTACCCGAAGCGCCCTTTAGTGAGGCGGACGAGGGGCGCGATGTAGAGGAGGAACAGTATGGGCGACACAGGCGAGCCCTACGGCAGGCCACACTGTAGATGGAAGGGTTCGGAGGTGTCCGTCCAGTCGGATGCGGGCCTCGCGGCCGGCGCAAAAGGACCGGACCCAGCCGACGACCTCGGAGGGCCATCCCTGATCCAGCAACAGGCGGGCAAGGCGGCCGTGTAGGACGCCATCGAAGGCGCCCTTCACGTCCACTGTGACAATGCCCGCCACCTTCTTCTTGGCCCAGGCCTCCTCCACATCGCATGCCAGTGCCGTGGTCAGGTCTGTGGCTGACCGCTTGCTCGTGGCCCCGCATTGATTCTTGGCGAGGATGTGCGACTCTAGCGCGAGATACGCGATGCGAAGCGCCTGGAGGCGCTCGAGTCCTTTCCCGAGGCATGAAAGAAGGGCAATGGGCCGGTACGACTTGGGTAATGTACGGTCCCGTTTGCCCGACTTGGGCAGGATCACCACATCCGCCTTCTTGAAGACGCGTGGGTGCACTTGGAGACTGACGCATGCTTAGAACGCTATGATGCGCGTGCCCAGGTATGGCCAGACCTCCTTCAGCACCCCCACGGGGATCTCGTCAATGCCCGGGGTGGTTGATTTGGTCTGGCAGACCGCCCGGCGCGCTTCCTCCAGGCATATCCTGGCCCACGTGATCTGTCGAGGGGGCACTGGAAGGGGTGTCTCGTCTGGGTCTACGTCCGCCGCCTCGAGTTGCCGTTCCAGGAGCGTTGAGCGTAAAAGCTCAGCCTTTTGGGCCGGCCAGGCGACCGGGCCCACGTTCCCCATCAGGGGGGGCGTTTGCAGCCGGAGGGAGTGTTTGTGCCACCGCACCACACCGTAGACCTCTGTGAGGGACGATGCTTGACTAATCCTCTCGCAGTGGTAACTACGCTTGGCCCTCCGTACTGCTCGCCGGAACTCTTGACGCTCCGTATCGGCCGGGCCGACACTCATGGCTGTCTGGAAGGTGCTGTGAGCTGCCCGGCATTCGTCGTTCTACCACTGAGCGCCTCGGGTCTGTAGCCTGCTCCGGGGAGTGGCCCCTTCCATGGCTAGCGATATGGCTTCCACCAGGTCCGTGGCTTCCGCTTCAGGGTCCCCCGGCGCGGCGGTGTCGCAGTGAGGGAGCAGTAGCTCTCGCAGGCGCGCCCAGTCACAACGGGCGTTTTGCAGGCGACCGGATAAGGGTCCGAGCGCTCTGCCACCGGGGAGGGTGGCCAGCAGTGACTCGTGGTCGGAGGTGGTATTGAGGTGGAGAGCGACGCCCGCACTGGCTTCCGGGTCGTTGGACAGGGCCAGATCGAGAACTCCACCAGCCCTGTGGGTTGGGACTCCGGGATTCAGCATCCGGAGCCCGTTGTCCTCGATCCATGCGGCGAGCTGTCTTCCGGCAGGGGTGGCCCGGCGCGCAGTAGGGTCCCAGTCGGGGTGGCGCTGGTTGAGATCTCCCACCACCAGGGTGTTGGGGCCCGACTGCTGTCGAAGAAGCACCTCCAAGCCCTCGCCTGCCCTCTCTGAGCCCGCCGGAGCGTTGTACACTCCCAGCACGGTAACCGGTCCCGCCGGTCCCTGGAGTTGGACGGAGAGCAGGTCAGGCGAGAGGTTGGCTAGCAGCTGTGCCGGCCTCCTACCACCCCCCTTTCTCACGTACAGGAGGGCTCTGGGGCGCATGTCCCAGCTGTCGCAGGGTGCAAAGAGGTCGTACCTCGGATGGGTATTTGTCACCCTGGCGCCGTCGTCCCCCGTCCAAGGTTCTTGGATGGATATTGCCTCTGAATCCTCGGAGAAACCTAGGTGCAAGGCAATATCGTGGGCCGGGCCACCGCGGCCCACATTGGCGTGGAAGACACGAACGCTCGCAGAGCGCCCGACCTTCTGGGCCCTGTGACGTCCCCTACTCATCATGTGGAGTAGGAGAGGGGGTCACGGCCGGCAATGGTCCGGAGGAAGGGCGGAGGGTCGGCGCCGGGTCGGACGAGGCCATAGGGTGGCCAGAAGCCGCCGCAAGACCAGCTGCTTGGACCTGAGCCCACTGCCGATCGCCCGCCGCGCGGATGGCCTTCAGCTGGCCTCTTGTGGGCCGGGTGATGGTGCCCTGTTCCTTCCGGAGACGGGCAGGGTAGGTGGCGCTGTCCGCAGCGTGTGGGCCGCGGCAGTTGATGCAGCGGGTGGGACTCTGGCAAGGTCCGTCGTGTGCCAGTGGGGCAAATTTCCCACACTTTTGGGCGCGAGCACAGTTGCGTACGTGGTGGTAGCCGTAGCAGCGGTCGCAGATGGTCACCCGGATCTTCTGAGGGTCCTCAGCGCCACCGGCTGTCCAAAGAATCGCAGAAAAGTCGGCCACTTGTGGGCTTGGTCGGCGCGGACACCGACCACAGCGCAGCCACTGTCTGCCTCTGTCGCTGAGCGTTGGCACCACGCGACGCGTTCGGGCGACAATCCGGTTGTCTGCCTGATCTCGGTCCGGATGAGGTCCGGCGTCAGTCATATCCTCGCCTACTCCAACCTGCACTGAGCGGGGAACGGGACTGAGGAGGTATAAAACCCATTTCTGTTGGGCTTCAACAGCTTTGGCGTCGAACTTAGCCCGGATCTGTTCTGCTTTGTCGAGGAGCAGTTGGCGCTTTCCGGGCGCAGAAACGACAGTCAAGCCGGACCGAACGGAATATGCGTCGCGGACGGCAGTGGGGTCTCCGACAGCTATGCACACCGCCGTTTTCACGGCTTAGGGCTGGAGAGCCCTCGCGCCGCTGTTGGCTTCCAGGCGGATCATGATCCGCTGGTCCGGGGTCCGCTGCTTGCGGACAGGCTCGCAGGATTTGGGCGAAGGTGGCCCATCCGGTAGGTTGGCAGCTCGTCTTGCTGCCGTAGCGTAGGAGAGGGGTCCCCCCCCTGCCTTTTTTGGCCCGTTGGCTGGGGCTGAAGGGGGGATGGGATGAGACGGGGTCGGGCTGGCGAACAGCTTGCGGGAGGCCGTGTACTCGAGGACCTTGGCAAGGGCTTCAGTCATTGGCCGCGCCCACTGGGGAAACGCCGCCATCATCTGAACTGTGCTTTTCTCCAGCAGCACGGCCATGGCTCGTGTCTGCTGGATGAACGCGCCCCAGCTCTCGGTCACGGCCTCTGCGGCTGAGGAAAATGCCTTGAGGATTGTTCCAGAAGGCTCTTGAGAACGCTTGGTCTGCGGAGGGGGCGGGCGTGTCGGGAGGTGGGTAGTTGCGCCTGTGGGTGTCGCGCCCATTGTGCTTGCCTTGGCCGGCTTAATGGCAGTAGCAGTCTTTGTCTGGGCTCTCGCGGTTTCTATAGTGGCGAGGAGCTCAAAACGGCTTCCCGTAGAGCGGGGCGTGCTCGCTTTGGCAGGAGCTTTTGGGGAGAGGGTAGCGATATGGTTGGTCTTTCGGCCTCAGTACGCGCGAGGTCGCCAGTTGGTGCCCAGCGCGACGCGCTCAGGCCCTGAACCACTTCGTCGACGGTTGCCTCAATCTCATCGAGGTCCATGTCCTCTGGAGCGTCTTCGAAGCGCTGTACAAGCGCCTCCACCAACGCGCCATCCAGGCAATCAAGGTGAGCGTCCTTGGCTCGGGCCAAGGCGGAAGCAAGGGGCGAGGCGCGTCGTTTGGCGACGCGCCTGCTTCGCAAGGCAGGAGGCATCCTGCCGAGCGGAGGGAAGATTTGTGTCTCAAAGGAACGATTGGTCAGACGGTGATCTGATGGCGACAAACGGGGAAATGGGAAATAGGGGGGGAGGTGATGCGAGGTCAATACGTGAAGATGGTGGTGTATTTATTAACGTCGTGCAGCACGTGTCTATGCACGTGCACCATCCCGATAGGGCAAACGACGCGGGAGCACGCGCTAATCGCGTCTCCCGGTTCAGTCGGCTATCTCACAAGCCAGCAGGTTGTCGAAAGGGGTTCGGGCCCATCAATTCAGGCCGACCCTGTCAGCAGCACCATCATGGGTGCGCGTATGTTTAGGACTTCCGCCGCTCCCTATTCGTCATGTTCCCAACCGGAATTCTCCTCCACTCCCTCTGAAGCCTGGGTTGGGCCCTCTCCCCCAGGTCCGCGCGCCCGACGCCCGCAAGCCGTCATACGAAGGATCGTGAAAAGCCAGGGAAAACTCCCGCGGAAGAAAACCTGGCGAGGTTGGGTTCATGAGCAATACCTTTCGACGCAGTCGGACCGGTGAGGTGTTGCATCAGCGGCGACGAGGTTGGGCGGTAAGCCGCTCAATCGTGGCGAATGCACGAGTTGAGCATGTTCGGACGACGGGAAACCTCCCAGGAATCCCGTCGCGGAAGCCGTTAACTGATGGTGTTTCTCGGTAAGAAGAAAAGGGTTGTGCGTGTTCACGTGACGTATAGTGTTGACCTAACTGTCTTCCAAGGCGCCCAACGCCATCCGTTGTGCCCTTTGTTTGAGGCTTCTAGAACGCACCTGGTCAATAACAAAGCCTTGGCAGGTCAGGCAACGCGACTTCTTCCTATTATAATGAATGTGTTGCCCAATTGGGGAAAATTCGTCGCCGGGATTATATTTGCGGCGAGAACGTGGCAACAAGGTTATCAATAACCTTATTGCGCCACTCTTTGTGATCGAAGCTTCTGCCATTCTGGAACGCCTTCTAATTGTGACAGATGGGTATTAATAAGCACCACATCTAATAGGAATGTCCAAGCAAGTGCCCGCCACGGACCACAACGGATCCGATGACTGTATCCGGAATAGCTTCTCAATCGATCTCCGATATCAACGGCGCCCATGTGGTCATTGTATGCGGCTGTGGCCAATGGTATGTTGAGTTCATTGACTGATTGCATGCCGAATCGGCGCCGGATCGCCTGTGATTGGATCGTTGATGCCGTTGGCCGCTTCCGGATCCGGTATTCGAATTCGGGCCCCGTGAAAATAGTCGTCAAAAGAAGGCACGAGGGCATTGTCTTTCTACGCGATCTGATTGACAAGGTTATCTGCCGTTGGCACGGCTTCCAGACGGCCCCACTCCCATTGTGTTGAGCCTCTCCGATCACCCTTTTTGGCATCAACAAGCGCGTGATATATGCCACCAGTTGGTCCGGGACGTGCCTGCAGCGCCGATGCCGCGCCTCCGGAGCTCAACAAAGAGGTCAGGTGACGAAAATGGGTTATCCATATACACGTGATAGGCTCGATCGGGCGGCAGTTGCGTCAGAAGCGCCGGAACAATGCTCTGTGTTGGGTTGAGAAAGTGTTGAGACGTTCTTTGCGTCTTCCGGGTCAGCCCAGCCGCCGCACCCATTGCCTGTTTAAGCAAGTGCCGCTCCTAGTATGCTCACCTCGTCAATGACGAGAACATTCTTCTCCCGCCAGTCCATCCGTGACTGTCCGTGGACGAATCGCTCTTGCCGGCTTTGGCAGCCGCATGTCATCGAGATCCCTGGCCGCAGTCGCGGCCGCTCCGACGTCCTTTGAGAAGCCGCAAGCCGAATGGATCGTGATTGCCGTTGATCCGAGCCGCCGCTGTTCCCGAGGAGGCCGTGATCAGCAGACGACTGGACAATGTCCATGCTGGCAAAGAGGTCGACCAAGGCTTGTATGACGCGTGACTTGCCAGTAACACCCTCACCACCCACGAACTGGCATAGCTGAGCAACATCTCATCCGTCACTCCGTCGCAACAAGTCCAGGCGCCGGCACAGTATGAGGAAAGCGATCGCTTGCATTTTGTTCAACGTCAGTCGTGCTGCAAGGGCCTTGCCGGCATGGACGAACGATGTTGATGGGCCGATCTGGACGCTCATGCCGGCATCTGCTTGTCGTGTGGGTCCTCCGGTATCGGATTTGCGTCAGGCGAACGTCGTCTTCCCCAAAACCAGCCAGGATGCTCTGGGCCGCCGCGTCGCGGTCAGTACCACTGGGTACCGCGATGTTCTGCATTACATACCTTTGCCAATAATACAAATCTTCGAGCTTTTATTCGAGACTTGCAAATCGCCCATCTTCCGTTCCTCAAGGCGTTATTGCGCAACCCGCGACCGGGTGGCCTTCCCCTCGTTGATTTGGAGCCTTGACCTCCCGATAAGTGCTCTGATTGGTCCAAACGACCCATTTTTCAACGAGTGATGATGGAATTAAGGCCTGGATTAGCCCAGTTGGGCAATCCGGCAACTCCGTGTAAGTGGGCGGGCGATATAAGGGATGTGAAGAGGTTGAAAATTACCTGCGCTGCCGGCACGTGTTATTGCTGGGGTGCTCACGCTGGCTGTTGAGCACACGAATGCAGAGATCAAGATGGTATTGGTTTGTCAACACCTCCGCACCTTCGGGATTTGTAAGGATCGTGGGAATCAAACGTATGGTGTTTTGCTAAGAAAATTTGCGCGATACCTCTTGTACCTCTTGGTCAGGAGGATAATACAAGGGTGATAAGGGGCAAGTGGACCCCCGAAGCCTTAAAACCCAGCTAAAAGGATACCCGCGGTTCCCTCCGAAGGGCCCTTTACGCCACCGCGCCCCTAGGCGACGGGGGAACCCTTCCAGGAAACCCGTCGCCGAGTCGAAACCATGTGAATGAATGTCCTCGTTGTGCGTAGAGTGGGTGTGGTGTTGTTGTGCTGGACCACTGGGTTTCGCGTAGTTGTGAGTTGTTAAGCGTAGTATTATGCAAGGAATACTAACGCTATCGTAAAATAACAGCCCAGAAGGACTAAAATTTTCGGGGGAGTTGGCGCGACAGGGTGTCGGCCCAGAAGTGGTTAAAAAAGGGTTTTACTGTTCGATTATGAAAACTACTCATATTCTGACTTTAAGTGTAGTGCAATTAGTAATATTCCTCGTAAGCCCGCCTCAGCTTTTCCCATCCTTATTCTCCACCCTCAGACTCAAGATCCCCGTGACCTCGGCGTCAGGGCCATTTGTGCGTCGACAATCAACATCACTTGTCGGGACTGCGTCGGGTCTGCCCAAAATCTTACATATGGCTACGGGAGAATCTCTCCTGCTTAGGCCTCGCGCGTGCGACGAGTGCCGTGCGTCCTCGCTGGCCTCACCCGGCATCAGCCCCCATGGATCCGACTGGCTAATTATCAGGCTGCCGCAAGCTCGCCTGCTCCAAGCAGCCCAGCGGATGCTCCCGCTGTCGCAGAGAAGGCATAGCTTGCCGATACTCGCCCCAGAAGCCTATGGGCAGACCCAGGAAGCGCCGCCTGGTCGAGAAAGACGGACGAAGACGCAGCCTTCTGCCCTCTCCTTCCGGCTACCCGTCCGCCCATAGCCACACACGCCTCCCCTGACTCAACGGCATTGGCTATTTCTGACACCCCATTACCTACTCTGCTCGAACAGGACCCTGATCTTTGTGAGCTTGGTTTGCAGGCCTTGTTCAACCAGTGGCCTGATGCAGGCTACGGCCTTGGTAGTACTAACGACCTCTTACCGGTCATGGCTGTGGATAAGCGAGTCCAGCTCAATTCTTCAGACCTAATTGTCCAAAGTCCGCCGTGTGCATCCTGGAGCGCATTAGCCGAGAGAATTGATTTTGAGGGGCGACAGTTGCCAGACTTGGCTATGGCTACCATGGACAGGCACGGTGACTGACCGACGCATTGCCTACTCCCATCATCGTCGGCTACATCAAGCATGGTTGAATCATCGCCACGGTCACTGTCGCTGAACCGAAATGGCGATGGCGACAAGAAATGTGTTACCGTTCAAGTCTGCACCAAGGCCGCGCCCAATGTCTCTTGTGGTTGCCTCTCTTCACTCTACTTGGCGCTCGAGTCGCTGCGTCACTTACCGCTCGACGTGAGCTCGGCCATGCGAGTACTCTCCAATGCCTGCAGGGTCGCCCAGGACGTTGCCGAATATTGCCTGTGTTCTTTCAGTGCCTTCATCGACGATCCATTGCGGCCGCCTCCGATCCAGGGGTTCCAGAGCCTCATGCTGCTAGGGGCCCTGGTGCCATCCATCTGTAATGCCTGCGCTTTTATCCTCGAATCGGTTGACGTGGAGGCCGCCGACGCTAGTACTGAATGCCGCTCTCTCTTCTCGCTCAAGGACGTCGGCGGCTTCGCCGCCGCCTCCGCCTCCATTCTTGATCCCGACGACACCCGCTCGGCCGCTCTCCGCGCCGTCGATGATACCTTTCTCGAGCCCGGTATCTGGCGTACCACCGTCCGTGCCATCCTCAAGTTCAACATTCACGGCCTGGGCTACGATGGTACCACCGCGTCAGCCTCCAAAAACGGACAGCAGGGCTTGAAGGATGTGCTCGTCCAGCTCGACACCGCATCACGCCAAAGACACCAGCTCCTTGATGAACTACTCGTCAGCGGCCGCATTCCAAAGGATGCACGTCACCTCTACTTTTCCGCTAGCCATGCCCCGTGCCCACCGGAGCAACGAAATTGCGTTAAGATCATCGAAACGGTGCGAATGGCGCTGGAGAAGCTTGTCATTAATTGAGAAATTGGAGGCCGCCTTTCAACATACCCATCGCGCAACCAGCCAAAATGTAGTCGGTGTTCCATGCACTGTGAGGAGAGGCTTCTTCACGTCTTTGGTGTAACTATACATAACGGCCTTTTGGACTTGGCTTAATGACGGTAGGTCGGATTCGGGGGATGCAATCTGATTCTTTGATTCCGGTTGTTATGCTAACTAAATTTCTCCAGAAATGCAAGGTAACTACAGACCAGGCTAAATCCAAGTGCTCATGAAAGTTAGGGAGGACAAGAAAAGGTGCAAATAAATACACCCAGAACCCCCGCCTTGACGCCCAAACCGAATGCAATATATATGCACGCACTATGCTATGCCAAAAAATCGTCATGACGGAGCAAAAGCGGATGGTGCCTCGATCGATTTGATCCAAGACGCCCAGAGAACTTGTCTCTAGCAGAAACAAAACACAAACACCGCTTTTACCTATTCCTGATCCTCAATCATGCCGAGAACGGCAAGCTCTGTCTGGACCAGCCGGTCAAACTCTTCTCGAGCTATACCCGACGCCCGCGACAGCAGGTACAGACTCCTAATACTTCGCGACACGTGCTGTTTAACGGCGAACTCGTTTTGCGCCTGCTTATCAGCAGTCTCCTCGAGTCGGGCGACGGTGTGCGAGCCGTTGGAGCTGGCGCTTGATTCTGGGCATGGATGGACCATGTCAGGCATCGAGTGGGTATCTTGAGAGTGAGCAGAGTATAGCGGCTCCCGCTCTTCGCCGAAGCTGTCCTGTGCAAATACATTCCGACCGAGGCCGAGAGGCAGAACAACGTGAAATTGTCGCGCCTCTTCCTCATCGCAATAATGGTTGTCCATGGCTTGCCGAACTTTGTCATAGCGGGCAAAATAGTCATCTTCTGCCAAGGCTGATGGGTCAGGGCTCGTCAATAGCGTGAGGCTGGTAGCGTGTGGAGCCGGGGATGACGTGTTGGCTGGAGTGCGGCCTAGAGTCGCATCGTAACGGCCCCAATAGTCATCATCGCCGTCGTCTTGGCCTGAGCCGTTGGCGGGCGTGCAACTTTGAGCGCCGTTTTCTACGGCGAATGCCTTGACTCCAATGCCAATGCGACCGCCTTGGAGGCTCTGCTGGAACTGTTTCTCAGCCTCGAGAATGGTAGAGGCGCCGCCGAAATGTGAAAAAGGCGATGGATGATCGACCACGGTAACCTCTCCGACTCTCCAGCCGTCGCCTCCACCCTCGAGGTCGCCGGCACAGTAGACGAGGTGAAAGGCGATACCGAGCTCGGGCAGAGCAACAAGGGCCTGCAGCGTCTCTTGATCCAGGCGCTGGTATCTTGTCTCGGCATCGTAGCCCCAATCGACCTCGACCTCACCAGAGACAGGGTGAGGCTCCAGGGAGGGACCGTGGGCAATCTTGGCGAGCTTGACGGCCTTGTTGGCATCGTAGCAGAGCAGGCGCAGCCAAGGCTCGGACGAGGACTCGGAGAGCAGCTGAACCCGCTGGCGCAAGATGGGGGACAAGAGCGGAAGAAGCTTGAGGGCCGGTCGAGTGGCTGCAGCGGCGGCGGGGAGAGCCGGTAAGAGAGGTGCCAAAAGACCGGCCTGGTCGAGGGGCGTGACGGCGACGCCCATTGCGGCGTGAATGGCGATCTGGCGGGAGGGAGAAAGATAGGGAGAGGGGGCTCGTGCTCAGCACGACGTTTGTGGGTTCGTCAGTGTAATAGCTTCTCGGGGGGGTCTTGATCGGGACGGCCGGCGTTGACGAAAGAGGCCCTCGCGGCACAGCTGCCGGCATTCCCCGAGCTGGTTGGCCGCGCGTGGATTGTGCTTGTTCGCGGAACAAGTCGGATGGGGGCCGGACGACTTAGAGTCGTCGGAACAGACTTTCCTCGAGGGTGGGGGGGGGAGGGGGGGGGAGGGGAAAGCCGCTGAAAGCCGTGGAGTAACGTTCCAGTACGTACGAGGCGGAAAGACAAAGAAGAGCGAAGAGGCAATTCGGAGGGGAGCAATGGCTGTGGCGGAGTGCGGACAAGGTGCTGATAATATCTTGCAACCTGGCCCACGTTAACCTCTCCGCCGACGAACGCACGCGGGTCGGGTGTACTTGGCCCGTACCTGCTAGTGGGGGCGTTGCCAACCGTGCTTGATGACCTAGAGCAGGCTGTCTTGCGCGCACATGCTGGCGCCGCCACGGGTAGCTTCCGGGTACCCTCCGAGTCTCGGGCCTCTTGCAGCCTCACGATATTGCCCGGACTGTGGACAAGCGGACGATCTGTAAGCCTTCCCACGCGTCTTGAGCGACTGGACGCATGCGGCCCTTCCCTTTATCATTTCCGTCCCATGTGGGCTGGGGCCTGGTGGCATGCTCTAAGCCCGGATAGATGTACGAAAGCAGGGCCTGCATCGAGCTACCGCCGTTCCGGACGCTTGTAGGAGAGGGCAGCATCGAGGCGGGGGAGCGCCAGCAGCAAGGGGCAAGACTCGGCCTGTCTTCCGATCCGTAAGCTATTGTCCGTCCACCGTCCCATCCCGGGACGGCGAGGGGCCGCGTGCGACGGTCTTGGGCGTGTATGCACGCAAAATACGAGACGACACATTCCGAGACATGGCCATCTCATTGCTGATTGTTCTTGCCAGGCGTACGTGAAGCGCGGGCCTGGACCTCCTGTCGGTCTGACTGCGGGGCCGCTTAAGGTCACCGTCGGGCGCTGCCTTGCGCGTCTTCGCCGAGGCAGCGTGGCCCAGCCAGCCCGCCCAGGCGCGTCGTTTGCCGGCTGCCTTTGGCCTCGCCCATTGAGACTGGAGCTTGCTTACTGCACCCTAATCAGTCCCTACAACGGACATTTTGCTGCTGAGCGAGGAGGGCAGGCTTGTCCAGCCGATATGCGTATTACGTGCCATGGCTCCCAGAATCAGTGGACAAGAATCGTATATTATTAATATCTGACTGGTCATTGCCAGTCCTTGACTAGCCCGACTGAATGTTGCTGTCTCTAGAAGAGAGCCGTCGACAGAGCTCCATCCCTCATCCCATGGTAAGACAGAGAGCCTTGGACGAGGCAGCAGCCGAGGACACCAATACCTTTTTTCGGACCGCAAGGCTGCCAGCTCTGGTGGCCATCGGTGACCACAGCTCTGGGCCACAAAGCCTCGATAGAAAATTTTTAGTAGCGACACTTTTCTTTCATGTGCGATTTCTTGCAAAACAATGCTGGTTTCTTGGGTCTTCCACGGCTGCTGCATGTTCTGTCATGTTCCCTCCTCTCTTGAGCCTCCCACGCGTATCATATCTCTAATTCCATTTACCATGAGCGCCACGATGCGCGGCAACGGGACGCCATACTCCGTTTGAGTAGGTACTCAGATTCTGATCGGACCGCTCCGGTAATCTTCTCTCGTGGTCCTCGTTCTCAATATTATCTTCCCGCAGGATCTCATCATCGGCCGTCCCGGTGACTACGGCCGTGCGAAACCGACAGTCGTCTACACTTCGGAACCCTCAGGAAAGCCTGACAATGCTCTACTCCTATAATAAGACTGCGCGCAGATCCACGTTGATTCATACATCAAGTTGATCTATGAGGAATCATCGTGCTGAATACTCTTTATGCTATTCAAAGGCCTCGGATGCGTCTTGCAAGCTGCATGTCTTTTTGCATAATGGTTACCCGTTTTGCGTGGATTGCGCATATCTGAGCATTAGCAAACAAGTGGATGAGAAAAGCCTCGGTTGATTCCTGAAGCGCTTGAATAGCCTGGCTTTGCCATCGGAACTCTCTCCCCTTGGGACGGAAATTCATGCCGATTTCGCGAACCTATCGGAAGCGTTAGCTGAAGCTTTTATTACTATCGGCTGCTCATCGCAGAGGCTTCTCTGACCAAGCGCATAAAGGGAAGTTTAGAAAGTAGCAGTTTGGTACCGCTTTGGAATTGCCGAATTTCACGTAGCGCAATAGTTCCCGGCCGGTAGCGCCTTCTCTGCTTAATAGGTATGGGATCGCCGGCTTGAAAGAAAACGAATTATTAGCCTTACCAACCTTCGGATAGCCAGCGAGGAAGTGCAGCTCTATGCGAAAAATCAATACCTTGTATGTCTCCGGCTCGCCCGCGTCGAGCGCTAGACATGTTGAGCGATTGACGAGCTGCGGTCATGATTGAGCAAAAATACGTGGCACTGTCAGAGCAATTATGTGAAATAAGAACAGTCTCCAATCGTGGCCGGAGGTTTATATGCCATGTGTATGAGCTAATTAGTTATACAAAGTAAAACAGGGCCTAGCTAATGGCTAGGTCTTGTCAAAGAATCGCTCTGGGGCTTTGGCGTAGATTATTGACTGCTTTAACTCACCAGACCATGCAGAAACCGGAGGTGAAATTATACGCGCGATATAATCAATCGAAAAATCATAATACTTAGAGGCCGTTGAAAATTGTATATCACTCAGAATTTATGAAAAAAAAAAATTAGCTGTGCCAAATGCGCCATTAAAAGCAGAGTATCTATTGGATCTTATCCCCTAACGTGACAATGCATCAGGCGGCCACTCGCCCCACACTACCCTTGCGGCTAGTCTCGTAATTGAGGTATACGTCGAGTGCATATAGGATTATTCGCTAGCATTACTTCGTAAGTTAGAGTAAGATTTTTCTCTACACACCAAAAATCACACCTGCTACGGACCACCACACCCGTTGTTGTTACGACTTGACCAAAGAACAGTGGCTTGCCTCAGTGGCTTACCTCGGTCTGAGCGGAAGGGAATATTATTGCAACCGAGACATACGGCATAATTTTGACTCAGATATGGAAAAATGGCATCCACCAACGTGGTGATCCAAGTGATCCAAGTGATCCAGGTGTACAGTGAACTCACTTGGATAGCTCCCACGATCAATGCAAATCATGCGAGTATATAAAGATTCCCCAAGTCCAATCCTTCTAGATAGCTAGTCAGTCTTCAACACGGTATCAATAAATTGAGCACCTTGATTTTATCAACTGGTTACAGTCCTGTCTCTGTGATTACGGACTCATCACCAACGTGACTACCGCTATTGCCAGACGCCCTGATACTTCTGCCAACATAAACCATCGCGACTAGGTTTATTCTCTGGAAAATCCTCCAGACTCTCATCAGTCTAGGCCAAACCGTCACACCCGTGTTTTCATACTTCTCGTGACTGTATGTACTCTGACTACCCAGGCCGATTTGCAGCTTGAAAACACCACACAATTCAATCGCGCGATCCTCTGGACATCTGCCTGGACCCAGTGGTGCTGGGACACCGCAATAGCTAGGACACCGCAACAGCCACATTTCCGACTTCTCTACCTAAAACCGCTTCAACCATCGCGTTCCGTCCTCAGAATCGCATATTTCCGCTCGTTCCAGCCTCCCAGATGCTCTCAATTTACGAGTTTCTTTTGCTGCTTGTTCAAACCACCGCCTGCGTGCACTGCGTGCTTTTAACTCCGCAGCCTCAACCACCCTTCTTTCCTCCTTTTCTGGACCATTTCCCGGCCTTTATCTATCGTCAACACTCCTCCTGATTTCAATTGCGTGTTTTTCAAAGCCTTGCGTTGTTGTTGGATGCGCTCGGCCATTTTGGTCCTCCCCAGATCCCTTTTGGTCTTCACAAGTTCGCTAGCCACAGATAAAGATCCCCGGACAAAGCGATCTAAACCACAAGGAAATTCTGGATTTTGACCTTCGACTTCTTGCAACACGGCCTGTAGCCAATCAGCTGCTTTGTTCATATTTCGAAGAGTCAACGGCGTCCCGAATGGTGAAGAATATGGTTCAGGATTTGGGGGAGGACTGGGCGTTTTTCGGGCCTGACGAGCCTCCAATAGCTGCAATACTACGTGCGGGTTCGGTGGCCAGATACCCGTTTTTCGGAATGCGGAGCGAATTGTGCTTTCTTTGAAGGCCTGCGATCGTACATGTTGAATGCAAGATAGGAACTCAAGCTTGGTGACATTGACTAGGCCATCTCAAATCATAACGTCCAGCGCTTTGGCGTGGTAGTGCTTTAATGGCTGGAAAACCACAACATCCAGAGGCTGGAGGGAGGCAAACCAAAAGCAATAATGCCGTGCTCGTCACAATACTGAATGAACTGTTGTTTGGTGGGAGCCGTGACCATCGAGAATAAATAGACGTTTCGAGCTTCTTGAGGTCTTTGCCGAATGCTTATCAAAATGATGAAGTCACTCCAGGCTGATTTCATCATTTGAGTAGCCGGTAGGCGTAGGCCTGATCACTGCGTCAAGATGTAGCTCAGGTAGTTGATACCATGAAGTTATGTGCATCTGCCCAGACAGGATCAAGAAAGAAGCTGGTATGAAGGCTCCACCTGCTAAGATGGTCTCGATCGCAGTGACGGACTCCCTATTCTCTGGAATTCCGAAATAATGAGCTCTTTTTCGCTCAGTGACGATCAATTGGTTTTTTCCCACTCCAATTCAAAACCCGGTTTCGTCCATATTCCAAATATCCTCAGGAGGTATACCCTCCTCTAGAATAACTTTTTTGAGGTTCTGGAGGTACTGATTAACTCGCGTCAGGTCTTCAGACGCCTGACGCTCTGAATTGAGTTTCTTTTGGAGCTTCTTGGAGTAGCCATGATGCTTCAGAAAACGAGAGGTCCACTTGCTGCCAACAACGAAATCAGCCTGACCAGATCGCTCATTAGATATGGTTAGGAGCATCAATGATGAGCTCGGGATGTATCGCAAGGTTGATATTATAGATAGGGTCGATATACCGACATAAAGTTGCCTCTTCTGGTTGCGATAGCTTCAAATTTGTTGCTGTCGGCCTGCTTTGGGAGGTCAGCCTTCAAGGCGGTTTCGCAAGCGACTGCGTGGTACATCGAACTCTCGAGGCACCTTCGCCACTTTTGAATCGGGAAAGTCCTCAATGTAACGAAGAGCTTCATGAATCCGTGCTTTGAGGATCATGAAATAATATCCTCGTCTGGCCGGTAGGGCGGCGGCATGTTTGACCCAGAGGAGCGCCGGAACAACTGATTTCCCGTCCATTATCTGACATCCGCGTAAAGTGGGTAGCGCTCGAGATGCTGCGACGATGATTCACTCCGCCAACGTAAATCATGACCACAATTTTCGCCGTGGGTACGGGCGTTGCCATTGCAGCCTTTCTAGTTCGCCATCTCCATGCGCCCCCTCCTCTTTTTTGGAGCATTCTCTGACTTCGACTCTTCCCATAGGGCCGCGCAGGCCTCGTCGCCTGGAGGCGCTCGCGCGGTAGCGTCGGCGGCGTCGGCAAAGCCTTCTACAAGGGCGGTTTCGAACCAAAGATGACCAAAAAGGAGGCCTCTCTCATCTTGTCTCTACAGTAGGCTCACTTTCTGTTCTGATATATTCCCACTTCCTCGCTCATTGGCCATCCGCCTCTTGGTTTTGCACGTTCCTTGCTGCGCCGCTTTTCACCCGTTGCTGACCTCAAATATTTTGTTGCCAGTGAGCGCTCTCTGACCAAGGAAAAAATTCGCAAGGCCCATCGAACGCTCATGCTTCTCAATCACCCCGATCGGGGTGGAAGCCCGTACCTGGCCACCAAGGTTAACGAGGCCAAGGAACTCTTGGACAAACAAACTTGACGAGTCCTTGAGCCCGTGGCTCCATAAGACAAAGACGAGGTTTCTGGGCCTCCGATATGTAAAAGCGCTCGAAGCAAAGCTCTTGGACTCGACTTGAGCTGACTGACTGCCCCACATGGATTGTTGCTCGGTTTGACACCTGTCCTGCGCTACATGCGACATCACAAGCGAGCGCGTTTGTAGACTACTCGACACATGGTATATAATCGGGTGCCAAAAGTCGGTTCGATTTTCCAATGTTCACGCGCCCGGCATCTCATTTTAGCAACTTTCAAATCATCTATCTTTCAGAATGCATAGACAAAATCACTATGTATTCGGAAAATCGACAATTTGTTGCCACAATATCGAGAGACTGCAAGAGAAATGCCGAAATTATGTCCCAAGTTCGCGCAGCTATTATTGCGGCAGTTAACGTAGGAATGAAAGCGGTCGAGGTTCGCCAGGTGCAGGCACCGAGTTTGTATGCACCCGCATAGAACCTTACGGAAGCCACCCAAATGCATGCGAATAGGTATAATTACGCATCTAAATAGAACTTTCGTCATCTACGGATGCGTCAAACGGCTTTACTCTTTCCTCATGAACCGGAAATTCCGAAGCATTCGTCCCATTCATCAGGCATATACGCTGGGCCTTCTTCACTGGATTCCACTTGAGGCGGCTGTTCTGTGGCAAGGCCAATCATCGCCCGCATTGTGTATACGGCATCATTTCCAGCATTATGAAGGTTTGAACATCTGATTCGGAGATCGTAGAGCACACTCAATAGGCTCCTGCCACTGTTACAACTGCTCCATAGCTGATGCAATACCTGAGTATCGACTTGGCAAGCAAGCCCAGTCAACGAAGAGAGATCCACACCAATCTGGGACATGTAATGGATGTCGAATATCACGTCGTGACCGACAATTATGAGATCTCTGTGTGTGTCGATATAAGGTTTCCATATTGATCGCACCGCGTCTGCCAAATTTTGGCACGTCGGGAACGAGCTTGTGCTGGAGATTGTCAGTACATCGAGTGATAGGTTCTAGGGGCTTTTACACTACCCAAAATCGAAGGCATCTGGACAGCCCGATACATAACGTTGGTTGACTACGTGGGAATGTTCTTGCGTCCGGAGATGATGGGCTTTGATCAATGACCACCAGTTCTGTCCACAGGGGCCCGGTGACTTGCCATGGGTATCCTCCATGTCGAGGATAGCAATACCGATTTCAGATATAGGGTGAGGATAAGTCTCGAGAGCCTCAACGTCAATGCTGATGAAGACGGCCTGAGGGTCGAGTGCTTCTCCCGTGAGGCCGAGATGGGTAAGAGTCTTTTCTATCATGCTGCGCCTCTCCAAAGCTCGTTTGCGTGCTCTTTCCTCGGCTTTTCGTTTCTTGTCGACCTTGTCTGAATGGGGAGCCATGCCGGCAATCTTTGACGCGAAGCTGTCTCGCTGCGATCGGTTTGCTTGATTGAATACACGAACATCGGTCTCGGAGATAGAAGGGAGAGAAGCGCGGTTCAGATCCTTTTGACTGTCTACCTGAAGAAGAAATCGAGGTTGAGGAGCAGTGTCGAACTTGAGGCGAAAATTTTTCTCGTTGACTCCGGGCGGAATAGTGAGTGAGGTTTTGAGGGCTTCGTTCACGTCTCTTAGGAATCTTTCAAACTGGACTGTGGGCACCAGAAAATGTGGCTTCTCTTTTGGCTTGCGAGGGTCGTGTATATAAAAACTGGTCGCGCAAGTCAGACTCAAGTGCTGGAGCAACTTTCCGCAATTTGCTCACAAGTGCCAAATTCTCCCTTCAAAGACGTTATCAAAGGGTCGCGCCTTGCAATTCAACAGCCTTGTAAGCTCTTAGTCTGCAGAGTATGAGTTCCGACTCTTACCCGGGGTCCGTTTGTCTTTCCAATGAACATAGAGGGATAGGCCACGATCAAGCTCCACGGGGCAAACTCCACAGCTCTGCCGGCTGTATCACCGATTTCAAGCATTGAGTATTCGGAACTAACTCCGTGGTTCGAAGTTGAAGACGACTGGGAGTCTGACCTGGGAAGCTTGGGATGGCTTGCCCGGGTTGTGGCGCGTTCTTTCGTCTGAAATGCCTCCCAACTTGACTCCTCGTTCCTCACAACATCCCGGGCCTCATGCAGCTCTCTTGGTCCAACTCATTGGGATCGCGCATGCGAACGCTCTTACCCAGTACGAGTTGCAATAGAGCAAGCTGCTCATCACGGTTACTCGTAGCCATTGCAAGGCCCCATCAGAGTGAAGACCCAACTTCTACCGTAAAAACGCTTGTCAAAGGAATTAAAGGCTCAAGAGGTACTTCGTAGTAGAAACTGAATGAGGTTGGACAGTTGCTAAGACCAAAAAAAACAAGTTGCGGCTGCATATAACTTAACTGAGGTAGCGTTTTATTAGTAATCTTACGGCCCGCCATTCGAGTCACGGGCGGAAGCGCTTGCAGAGCGCTTCGACAATGAATTCGAGGACATGGATGTCGACGCCATCCATACCGAGGTTGACAAGGTCATCGCGGGCCTGAGCGCGTCGCGTTGGGCCCCAGAAGGGGACCTCGGCGCGGCGCCGCCCCGGCCTCTAAGCCCCTCCGAAACCCTCCCCTCCGGCACAGTCCGCCGGAGACACCGCTTCCCAGCTCCTGGGGAGCCGTTTCCAGATCCTTGCTGATGTTGGCAAGACCGCACAGGATCCTCCTCCGCTGCCCACACAGCGAAAGATCGCGCCGACGCGTAAGCATCGCGCAAAGGCCGCCACCGCGGCGGCGGGTGTGTTTTCGTCACTCTGCGCCCACGCGCAGAGTGACGAAAACACACCCGGGTTAAATCTTATTCGCACCGGTCGACAACTGGACAGATCGCCTGAGGGCCCTTCTCTACGTCAGGAAGGGAGGAGGCAGGAAACCATCACAGGTGGTGGCCAACCTCTCTCACGATCTGCTGGCAGTGCAGATCCAGAGCCCGGAGGGGCCTTTCACCGTTTATGGGGTCTACAACGCTCCTCCAGGCTCGGCCAATGCAGGCGAGGGCCTGAAGGTACTGCTCGCGCAGCAACCCAGTCGCAACACTCTGGTGGTAAGTGATCTAAACCTCCACCACACGGACTGGGGCCCGACCTCGCGTGAAATTTCTCCGGCCAGCGGCGAATTCATCTCGTGGACTGAGGAATGGGGGATGCGGATACTCAACCACGATATCCCAACCCACAGTCGAGGCGGAGTTCTTGACCCGGCACTGTCAAACAACCCTGAAGTCAGTGCCGAGGTCGCCTCCCACCTCAACACCACCTCAGACCATGAGTCTCTGCTCATCTTCCTGCCCGAAAGTGGAACGCCAAGCCTGGACGCTGGCCGGCTGCAACACGCCAAGCGTGACCCGGCTAGGCCGCGAGCGCTACTCTTGCCGCACCGTGGCACAGTGGCCCCAGCAGAACCCGAAGCAGAGGCTACAGACCTGGTCGAAGCCATCTCGCTCGCCATGCAGGGTGCGACTCTGCAGCAAACCACAGGCCCAGGGCTCTCGATGGTGGAACGACGAGTGCTCCGCAGCTCACCGGGCCTTCAAGAGAGCCCTGCGGACAGGCCCAGCGGACGCAGAACGCACCACCTTCCGCAAGACAATGAAGCGCGCAAAGCGCAGTCACTACTGCGAGAGAATTTGCCAAGCCACTTCTCACAGAGGTCTACGGTATGGTGGGCTGGCACAAGCACACGCTGCGGCTTTAAACTCCGCCCCTGCAAAGCCCGTCCGGTCCAGTGGTTTGCCCGGCCCAGAAAGCTGAGCTGCTTCGTTTAACTCTTCTCGAGCGTCAGCTGGAGGCCGAGGACGTAGACCCTGATGCACTCCCCCTCCCGATCCCACCGAGACAGATCTCGTGGCCCCCAATCTGTCTGGAGGAAGCACGCATGGCCGTCTGCCACTCCAAGTGGACTACCCCGGGGATCGACGAAATACCTCTGGAAGTACTCAAGAAAACCTGGCCATACATGGGGGAGCGCATCACTGCGTTATTCCATGTATGCATCGACAACCAGGTCCACCCGAGAGTCTTCAAGAAAACGGAACTGGTGATGCTCCCCAAGTCAGGCGCCCGGGACCGCACCAAGTCTCAGTCCTACCGACCGATTGCCCTGCTCTCCTGCTTCGGGAAGGGACTGGAGCACTTACTTGTCCGCCGTATTGCGTATCTAGCACTCAAGATGCGTGTCCTCGCCGAGGACCAGTGCAGCGCAACAAGCAAGCGCTCAGCCACCGACCTAACCACAGCACTGGTGAGCGACGTGGAAGAGGCATGGGCTGAAAAAAAAGTAGCCGGCATCGCGACGGTAGATGTGAAGGGCGCTTTTGACAGCGTACTCCACGGACGCCTCATCCGCCGGCTGCTAGAGCAGGGTTGGCCAGCCGGGCTCATAGGCTGGGTCCGGTCCTTCTGCGCCGACCGCGAGGAACACATTCGGTTGGACGGCCATGTCTCCAACTCTTTCTCTTTGCACTGTGGGCTACCACAGGGCTCGCCAGCCTCGTCAATACTGTTCCTCCTATACATTGCGCCCCTTGTTCGGTTGACTAAGGGACGCTTTGGATATGCGGACGATGCAGCTTTCTTCAAGAAAGCCAAGTCGCTGTAGCAGTGCCACGAAAAGCTCCAGATGTCGCTCGATTTGACATTCCTTCGGGGGCGGGAGAATGGAGTTCTGTTTGATGAACAAAAAACGGAGCTCTAGCACTTCCACCGGCGCCGAAAAGAGATTGAGAAAGCCAAAGCAGTGTCAAGGGCAAAGGCAATAGCATCACATGTGAACTGCATCGTCCGGACTACTTGGGGCCCAAGAACCGACCTTACAGGACAGGCTGTGCAGGGCTGCGCATTCTCCACGCTTCTACACGGGGCCGAAACGTGGTATTGCAGCCGCACAGCAAAGTCGAGAGTAGAACAAGTTGATGTGGCAATCAAGGCAGCGGCCAGGGCGGTCCTATCTTCATTCCGCACAACGCCGATCCCTGTTCTACGTCGGGAGACCGGTTGGGGTCCAGCGCGTGCCTGGCTGGACAGGATCACTGACCGTTTGGCAATTCGGGTTGCAGCAGCCGATGCAGCGCACCCACTCCGGCGCAGATGGAACTCAAAGCGCATGCTTTGGGTCCGCCGCCGAATCGATCCGCAACTTGCGGACTGGACCTTGCCGCCCCCATGGGAGTCGTCGGACCGAAGCAAGGCTCGTGAAGACATTGGAGCTACGGGACGCCAAAACGGACCGGCAGAGTTCTTCAAGTGGCTTGACAAGGCCACCCCATGCGAGCTGGTCGTCTTCTCTGATGGCTTCAAGAACACCCAGGACCAGGCGGATGCCGGCTACGTAGTCTACTGGGGCAAGTCAGTCGTGGGCCAGGGCATGCTCCTACTCGTCAGTCCAGTCTACAGTCCAGAAGCCTTCATCGTGATACCTGGCGGCAATTTTGAACTTGCAGCCCGAGTCTTGGGTACTTGCCTTGCGCTGCTTGCTTGGGTGTGCGCCTCTATCACGGGCGCGATAAGGCGTACCTTTGCAACAACGCCATACGATGCGGCGAAGGTTCTTCATATTAGACCTTTGAGTGTGGATTGCGAGGCTGATGCTCTCGGCCCTCGCAGAGGCCATTACAGCAGCCTGGCAAGCTGTGAAGTCATCAAATTGCTTTCCGACAAGGGATTTCATCTTGAGGTGCACGATTTCGGGGATCAATGTGGCTTGCGGTGACGATTGAAAAAAAAGGGTTGTGGACAGCTTCATGCGAGTTCAACGAAGAACTGTGGAACAATATTATCGAACACAGATGGCGAATGAGTACTGCCAGCCAGCTTGCCTTGTAAGCCATCTACATTCGAGCATCCGTCACGAGCCAGACCTCGCAGCTCAGCGCTCAAATAGCCATGAGCATCCTACACAAAGACATGAACAGTGAGGACCCTGATTTATTATGATTACAACGTGGTTCCGAAGCTTGGGGCCTTTGTTGGCGATGATGCCTCCACAAACAGCGAGCTTTATCATATGTTGGTGACCTTATTATCATGGGCATAAACCATGTCCCTGCATCACAAGACAGGGCTCATACCTTTCCATGTATGAATAGCCAGTGTTGGTTTGACAGGGTCAAACGTGAGACGCAATTGTTAGGGTGCACCTTCACGAATGAGATGAGTTACCGTAGAATACGGATTTGATGCAATTGCTAAACTTGTTCTTGATGGATACAAAGAGAAGAGAGGAAACAAAAAGGAGAACGAAAACGCAATCTAAAACCCCATGTCCCATATTACTATCCCTGTCTCGCGTGGCTCTCGGACAACGGTTGCGACAGCTAGTATATAGATCCCGAGCGTTCGCCTCACAAAGGTTTGCGCTCGGTGTGCGTTCACAATCATAGAGTGCCCATCACACTTATCTTGGGAGTGCTCAAATCACATGCAGTGGTCAGGTAATGAACCTGACCGTCATGGCAATCCTATTTCAATAGGTTGTAATATAAAAACAGCCGTAGAAAAAGAATCAATATGATAATTTACAACGGACTGGGCGCGTGGGAGTCCCGGCCCTGCTCTCATCAAGAACCACATAAACTCTTGAGCCGACGCCACCTTTCGGTTGTCTTTTCTCTACAATTTAAGTTATGCAATAGCTATCACTTGTCTTTGATACTTCGTTGAGATCACTATACAACTCATCTCGAGCACAAGAGAACTCTTTTGGTTTTTCGGACCCCATGGACGGCCTCACCCTGTTAATGCCCAAGCCCACGTATTTTCAGCTCGTACACGTCGTTTCGGGGAAATTTCAGGCCGCAGCATTGCTTTGGATTAATGTACAAGGTGGGATACTTGGCATGAGATGCTACGTGGCGTTGATTGATTCCTACCGCAAGCTGTGTCCCGCGCAATCTTAGTCCAATGATAGTCATAAGTAGTTGCGTATAAACTGACAGATATGTTGCTTCGAATTTTTCCGGTAATACTGCTGTTCTAACAACCGGATGGTTTTATTATATCGCCTGTACAAAGATTTGGGGCTCAGGAGCTTCTCGGATTAGTGCGATACGGAGAAAAATCCGACCATCTAATGTTGTATTGATCACTTATAGGCGACTTCCCTCGTCACTTTCAGCGATGGAAGAATTTCTAACTGGACCAGATCAATACGGTCGGCACACCAGAGAATAACCAATGTATCAGGAGCCGCCACAAGATCCGTCGCCGCAACCAAAGGTCAATTTTCTTGGGTGGTATCAACGCCATTGCGAGACCTTCTCCCGCTCAAGCCCTGTAGGAAGAAATATATTCTTCCGCGACAATGCTAGGCGGCCACAGTATCTTTCCCAGGCGGTAACGGAAAATCGCATGAAGTTGAGACACGAGACTCAGCCCATCGAGCCTGTCCCCTTGATGAAACGTGTTTAGCAGAAAAGTAAATTAAGGTAGTAATGCTTCATGATCCGTTGTGATCGTAAATTTGCAGCCAATAAGTTCTGGAAGATAATGTTCAAGCTAGTATCCTGTGGTCTTGGAAAAATATCCCGCCGGCATTCATGTGCTGTAATCCACATATCAAACATGGTCTCTGTCACGGGGCCAAACCTCACCCATATCATGTATATATAGAGGTCCTCCATTCCCCTGAGAACCTGTCCTTTCTTCTCCGCATGGCACAATCATCTGTCTCACCTCTTGCTCCCAGCCCTGCTCTCCTGCTTGCCTGTCTGCCTGCCTCCCCGTCTCCTGCCTGGACCACAAGTAGTCCCTTGACAGTCTCATCTCTATTCATGCGACGTTCCAAAGGGCGCAAAAATTGGATGAGCGGCTACACTCTTCGTATGACTTGTCTCAATGCATTGTTTTCTGATGTGGCTCCTCGCTCGAATCGGTCTATATACTGGTACCAAAAGGGGCTGGAGCTGGAGCTCTAGTTGCCAGATTTGTGCTCTCATTGCAAGGAGCTTGGTTGTTATGGCGCGACAGGTAGTTTGACGTTGTCCGTCATTCTCAATACTCTGGATATCGCTTTGATTCTGGTGGCCTGGCAAGTAGTTAGCTGTCATCTTGTCGAACTACATCAAAGTCAGCATCCATCTTATCATTTTTATGTTCCGAAAACTACCGCTTGAGCTTGCGTTTCACCTACAACCTGCCGGGCCTATTCGCCGAATGAGACTACTAACAGAGGGCAGTGTATCGTAATACAATTGCAGCCTATCCATCATGACTTTCCGGTGCCACTCAAAACAACCATGCACATGCGACGAGTCAAGTACTAGGACTGGAATGAGTGTGCGGTATGTTTCTATGTAATAGTATTTAAGCCTCGTCCGCTTGCAATCAATTCCTAACTGGAAAATGAAGGCCCGATAGAACGAAGTTTCTCCTGCAACCTGCCTGAATCTTGTAAGCAGATGATAATTGATTGTCAAAAGGACCTCCCATACGGCGCAATGGGCCATGACCGCTCTGCGCGTGGTCAATCGGCTGGCTTTGCCGTACAGTCTTCGTCGGAATGTAAATCGGCTCTAGGAATATGTAGAAGTGCGTTAGTTGGACCAATCTGCAGGGCTGAGTAAGTCTTTCGGTAGGTCAAGATGGTCGATATTATATTGGGGGTTTCTGTTGACGTAGCCGCAACATCCATCGCAGGCCACGTGCAGCGGGTCCCCGCAGGCGCACACATCAGAGCCACCTCGGTAAATGCGGCGGATAAACGAGCTGCGAATGCGGTGGCCCTGAAGAGGTGACTGAAGAGTTTTGTAGGTCGAAGAAGTAAAATGAAAGATGTAGGAGAGAATCGGCCCAAAGTAGTGAAGAGCTTCGCACAGGAGAAGCTAAGGCCACAAACGTAGGAGAAGAACAGACAGATAGATGAACACGGTGTTTCCGCCCTTAGGATAGAGCAGACAAGCCATCTCAAAATGTTTGCACCTTATGACTGGATCCAGTCCGTATCCTTCCAAACAAATCCCCATCAAGACTGATAGCACTCAAAGGCAATTTGTGAGCCGAATGACGCAATAGTATGTTCTTGATCAGTAAATGATTGGGTAAGGCGGCCAGAATAGTTCGGCAGATGTAGGGAGCAAGATTGTGAATCCATGAATCTGTTATCTTGGTGCTGAAGGGAATGTCTGAGACGTGGGTGACCTCCTGACGGCACCTGAAGTCTTTTGCTGCCATGCCTTGTGTTCTTCCAATCAATGCCGTTTTCGCATCGGAATGTATTGTCTATCACAGCCTCCAAATGGTGGCGAATAAGGTTGGGGAAACGTGGGACGCAAGATGCTGCGGAATACACGTAAAAACAGGGCTCGAAAGTCAGCAAGAAAAATTGGTGTGGATAAGGATTAAATAGGAAGCTGAGAGAAGAAAATCTTGGAATGGCATGGCAGGAGGAACTGCTTAGGCCATCAAAAGAAAATAAAGTGACAGCAAATGTACCTTTGACAAGAAACTGAACTGAACTGCTTTATTCCGCTCACGACGTTCTTGGGATTTTTGGTGATCGCATACAATCGAGATCTCTTGTTGCTTTTCTTGGTCTTCGGAGTTTATGATCAGTTAGAATAGAAAAGACCTCACATGCTGGGCTCGAAGAATATAAGTTATGTAGCGAGCACTGCCAACTGATCCGACTTGCTCGCAAATCGCCGGCGACAGTAAGACCTCAGCCAAACCAGCATAGACGATATGGCATCACAGCCTCCCCTTTTCGTCGAGGCTCATCACATGTCGACCCCTTCCGGACCCCCTTGGCTGGCTTGAATTGAGTGCGTGCGTGTGTGAGAGGGTGCTCTATCACGGCGGCCTGCACAACCGACAGCACCCTCTCCGTTTCCAGCGACGTCTGCACTCGGCGGATGCGGCGTCACGACAAGGACCCGCCGTGGTTTCATGGGCTTATCCCTGACTTGGTGCCCGGGTGCTGAGGCGGGCATTGGGAGGCTCGGGACGCATCATGCCCGCCGGCCCTTTGGGCGCAGTCGGTGCCGATCGGTGCAGCGACTCGTGGACCAAGCGAGGATTACTTGCGAAGCGCCTGTCCTTGTAAGCACGCTATAATATTCGTGCCAGCGCTCTCGGCAGAAGCTCTCCTTGGTCTTTCCCAAAGGCACCGTGCCTAGTCGTCATTGCCGTGATGCATGGCGCCGAGTCGCTCCCGGCCAGCACCCATATCCATCTCCCACGACAGCATCTCGGTGCAGTCGCATCCGCAATTGGACAGGATATGCGTTAGGCTCAGTCCTCGTGCGATGCCATCAGAGCACGGACACTCAGCCATGCTGCTCATATCCGCAGGCACCGACACGCCTCGCCCGAGGCTGTCCCAGGCAAAGATATTAGTTACTAGCTTCACATATGGGCAGCAGGCGACAGCAGCAAGACACCAGCTAGCCAGGTGTTGGCGGCCGTGGGCGGATCATAAAAAGATAAAGATGGAGAGACGGCGATGGGGATTGGCGGCCGCCGATCCCCGAGCATGGGCTGGCCGGTCCGATATTATGCACAACCCCTTGGTGCGAGGGCGCCGAGACTCGAAATGGAGCCAGACTAGGCAGGCAAGGGATGAGGGATGAGTTGAGTGTACGCAAATAACCACCAATGAGTGCAGATGGTGAGGAGAAACAGAGAGGGAGTCACAGCCTGCTTGGCTACCAGCCACTACAGAGTGGAAAGTAGGACAATCAAAATAAGCCAGTTTGGCGGAGAAGAGACATTTTGAAAGGAGGCCGCATGTATGGAGCAGGAATGGATTAGGCACGCCAGAATAAGAGATGTGGCAAAGTAGGAAAAGCGGGTTGCGCTGCTCGCCCATTTGGCGCACGGGAAACTCAGGCATTTGGACCACGGCGTAAAAGGGAGCTGCAGATGGGCGATGGCAGGGTGGCATCTTAATGCATGATATGATTGATGATGCCTGCAGAGTGCAGATAGCCTCCACCAGGCACGGTACGAATCGACGACCTTGGGCTGCTGTATGTAAACGCGAGGACGGGGCCGGAGTTGGCTGAATGTCGGCTCCCTGGAGCATCATTATCTTGGCCTCGCTGGACGCCCCGCGGAAGGCGTGCCGGCACACAGCCGCCTGCTGCGCGCTCGGTGGGCTCAGCCGTGTCTGGCGGATTTTCCAGCTGTGGATGCTGGCTGTTCATGCGAGGCTGCACGTACAATACGTTACTGATGGGCGGCTGCGGCCACGACGCACGTTGATTTCGCACGGCAGCAGCGGTGCCGAGGCCAGCGGTGTGCGGAGAAATTGGATGGCTCGTCGCGCTGGCCTGCGGCGAGACTTGGTCTCCAAGCTTTTGGGAGCCAGCTCCTGGGGACCGAGCCCGCGCGGCCGTCAGCGGCCAAGAGGGATCCGGCCTCGAGTAGCGCGCAGCAGCGCGTGTGCGCCGTATGCACCGTATGCACCCAGTCTGGAGGCACGGGCACGGTGTGGACAGGTGTGGAAAAGGAGGAGGAGGGGGTTGAGCCCCTGCATGGCGGCCCACAGACGAAACGGAACAAAAAAATGAAGGCAGAAGCAAGGCAAGGCACAGTGACAGAAATGTATTAGGGCCCGGTGGAATGAAGGGAACAGGTGGTCGGCCATGCACAACAACACGGCCCTCGAGCTTTCCTTGACGGCTTCGCGGCAGGCCTGAGTGGCGCCTTTGTCCGTCATCTGGCCCACGCTCACACGAGCCCGGAGGCCGACAAGCCCCCGACCGCCAGGCCCTTGGCAGGCAGGCCCTCTCTCGCCTGGTCAGCAGCCGCTTGGGTGGCTACGATAGTATTAGTATGTAATTGTCGCCGTCCGCGTCTGCACGAGCCAAAGGGCCCCCCCTTGTTTAGCGTCGACGAGGGCCATGCTCGTCGCCCGGGCACACGTGACACCTCACCTCAGGCGACAGCTGGTCCCCTGGGCCTCTCCTGGGGCTCAAATTGAGGGCGCCCTGCTGTGGGGATGGCGGATGCCGCAGCAATCTGGACCGGTCTGTGATGCGCGTAGCGAGCGTAGCGGGTGCGGATACAACGTGCCGCCCGCCGTCTTAGCGTCTGCCGCGCAGGCTGCTCGCGGCGGCGCCCGCGACGTCGTCCGGAGCGGCGGGCACAGCGTCCACGCCATGTCCGCCGCCTGCCGCCCGCCGCCGGTTCCCTGAGCCTGGCCGGCCGCCTGCTCGTCTGTCTCGAGGGGGCCCTTGCGAGGGGTGCCCCTGTGGCCTCGAGGCATGCGCCGCGCCGCTTCCGCTGGCGCGTCAAATACCGGCGGCCGAGGGGTCGAGTATTATAGGTACCTCGCACCTCGCCGTGTTGTCACGCCTGTCCCGCCTGACGTGCAGTTGGCCCGCCTCTGCCTGAGCGCCTGAAAGCCTCAACGCCTAGACGCCTAAAACGCCTTGAACCCCTTTCACTCGCGCAGCCCCAGCGCCCTACCCTTACCGCGGCCTGGCCTGGTCGTTGTCATCCGCCGTGCCAGAGCGACAAGCTCCGCACCCGCCAGCCAAAAGCCCGGCGTCGGCATGCCCGTCCGCCTTGCTGCTTCCCTCTGGGCGCTGTCGCTGGGCCCGCCCGCCCTGTCTAGCCCGCTGTAACCACCCCCCCAGGGCAGCCCCTGGCGCCCTGTCCGCTCGCTGTAGCACCTCCGGGCGGCCCCCCGGCGCTATTGCCTCCAGTACAGTACTGGCCGCCATTAGCGGCCCCTCTTCCCTCGTCGCCCTGGGAAGCTAGCTGGCCTTCGAGACCCCCGAGGCCAACGAGGCCACGTCCCGAAACAGCCCCGTCGCATCTCGGTTCGCCACTGGCTGTCTCCGTCGCTGGCTTGCTTGTCCACTGCATCTTCGCCTGCCTTTCTGCCCACCGCCGTCCAGCATCGCCATCAGTGCCGACGACGCCATCCATTACCTCTCCCTTTTTCTCCTCCCCCTCCAAGCCCCCCTCCGCCGCTTCTTCTCCATCTGCCTCGGCCTCCCCTTTTCCTTCCTCTCCCCCGGCTGCGTCAAAGCCTCGCTCGTCTGGGCAGAGCACGCCTGCCAGACAGCGTCCGTCGCCGCCGTGGCCCCTCCTCCCTCCGCGCCTCCTTGCCGACCGCCGACCGACTTGCTTCCCCTCCTCTCCTCACGGCATCTACTTTCTCGCCTTCTCGCCTTCTCCCCTTTTTGAGCGCTGCCTTGCGCACTACCGCCTTTTCATTCCCCCCTCTACCTCGTGACCGTCTCCGCTGCTATCGGAACGCTCGTCCTACTCCACGTCGAGCACGTAATATCTCGCACCGCCGACACTCCATCCCCCTCTCCCCCTCGCCTCCGGCCGTCTTCAACACGACACTTCGTCGCGCCAGACTCCATGTTCTTCTGATCGACTTAGGTACGGATCTTGCCGTGTCCGTGGTCTTCGCGACGTCTGCTTTCCAGATTACACTTTGCCTTTGATCCGAATCCCTCGATCTCGACCAGGAGCCGCAATCGACCTCTCTGCCACCGCTTAGCACTCACTCTTCTCTGCGGCTGCCTGAGCCCCTTCATCGCTGCCGAAAAATCGTCCTTGATTATTTCTCACTGCATAATACCGACACCAAGATACGTTCGTGCCGACGCCGCTCTTTCTTCCCTTCCCGAAACAAAACCATCAAGCCATTCAGGACTTAGGGTGTCTGTTTCCACTTATTGGCGAAAAAAATAACGAATTATCTGGTTGCACGCAGGGGCTTACTCTCGCCTTTTCGTACTCCTCGATTTTTCTTGTATTGCCGACAGATCTGTTTTTTTTGACCCGATTTCTCAACGATCCGATTTCTCCGACTTGCTTAGCCACGAATCGAGTTGAATCTTTGGCAGCTCAGAGCCCAACAGTTTGGATACGTTACCGTGTAGGCAAGAACGGACCAAGATAAGGCATGGCTGCACTGGTTCAGACATATCCGCAGCAGACTGGCACAGTTACAATGCTACAAACCCGGCCATCGTCCACTTCGAGTATCATGTCGTCGAGCCAGCCCCATGGCAACCATCAATTCATAAACCCCTCGCCACAGTCTCCCAGATCGCCTTACCACAGTCCAGGGTCTCCTGCTTACCGAGGGCACTCGGCTCCGGTACAGCCGTACGCCTTTACCAGCACCCCAAATCTCAACCACACCGCGTCCCGGCAGCAGCAATATGGTGCCTCGAGGATGAATCCATCGCTCTCTTCCCAGCCGCAAGATGTGAACACTAACCATCGCGCCTCGGCCCTGAACGGGCTCCAGTCCGTCAATACGACTTATCCTCACTCGCTTAGCGTCGGCCACAGTGGCTCGCGCGACGATTCTGTGCTGGCGACTGCTCGAAACGTTTCGCCGACGCCACGCCCACATCTGGCGCTATCTGTCAGCTCGCATACCTCATTCGGCTCTGGTACGCCCATTCGACATGCGCCTGAGCGATACAGGCGAACGAGTGGTGGCTCTCATCACGCTCGCTCACAAAGCTCTACCTTGCCATCCAGCCTGGCCATGACTAATACCAACCAGCTCCACGCCGCTCAGGCCGGTCATAGGCTTTCCGTCCCCAGCTTTCCCGCGAGCCGTGGCCTGGTGAGAGTGTCGTCACTTGACGACATGCAGCTACACAATCGATCTTTTCATGACGAAGCTAAGAGGATGCGTCGCCGTAGCATGCACGCACTGGACGCACTCGACCCTCCCAAGCTCGTCCTTAACCTGGCAGACGCAGGCCGCGCAGACGAGGATGCCAAATCTTCTCATCTGGCCCCCAGAGTGGCGGTTCATTCTCGTAGCGGTAGCTCGGAGAGCACCTCTTCAACGCGCAGCAATCATTCGCGTCAATCTTCGGTAGGTTCTACCGCCCCACCCTCTTCCTTTTGGATCTCTGCAGCGACTTCTCCAAGCGCGTGAGCGCAAGGAACGCCATGCTGACCAGGCTCATGTGCAGGCTACCACCCGCAACGTCTCGGCTCCCAATGTCATCAACCCCTCCTCTCCGGCATCCGAAGAAGGCTCGAAGAGCGATCAGTCGAGGCTGGTCAACATCCCGCCGTGTGGCTCTTCGTCCGATGCTATCAAGCGCACTCTTAGTCCTTCTCCCCTCTCCCAGCTGGCCACAATGGCTAATGACGCCGCCGAAGACTTGTCCGCTTCGGCTGTGGCAACTTCGGGACCTGCCACTGCCAGCTTCACTTCACCAGCCGCCAAGCAGCTCTCTGACATCAATCAGAAAGGAGTCCGGGCAAAGAGCAAGACTTCTCGCCTGCGACGCGCCTTTTCGTTTGGAAGTGCGGCAGACTTCAGGAAGGCCGCTGGCAGTGAGGAGCACGGCGTCGACAGGAGCGAATATCCCAAACCGCACAAGGAGCCCACTCCAGACGAAGTCTACGATGCCGAGCAAGCTCGCATCGTTGAGGCCCAAGAGGCGGCGGGCATTGGCAACAACATTTACGGAGGCCGCTTTTTTGGCTCGACGGACAATCTTTCCATTTCATCTACGGCCTCGTCAGCCTCGGTTATGATTCGTAAGATGGGCCGTGGCATGAAAAAGGGAACTCGATCGCTCGTCGGTTTATTTCGTCCCAAGTCGCTCAATGGTGTCCCCGCCGCCGATAGTCCGGCTTTGGACGCGAGCCAGGCCGCCGTCTCTATGATCACCGTCGAAGCGGAGACGCAGCGGGTCAATGTGACGGCCGACCCGTCCTCGGCTAATGGCGGGACTGGCTTCCCTCATCTCGAACGGAACTCTTTAGACGCTGCGCAGGTGTCTGAGTTTCTCCCGGAGCGACTCAGCAGTTTTGCTACAGAACGATTAATGCCACGCAAGAGTATCCTGGGCGGCGACAAGGAGCAAGCCGAGGTCCTCGCTGCCGTTCGCAAGGGAATTTTAAAGCGTAAGTGACCCAGTGACGATGACAAGCCCCTGCATGTTTAGATTCAACGCACGACCCTTACTCAAATAAAGCCCCAGGTTCTCCGAGTCCGCTGCTTCGACCTGCCGAGGCATCTCCAGATCTCGTCCTGCCCAATGTTCCCGCTATTACCGACTCGCCAAACTCCAGTGCACCCAGCACACCAAACGACGAAACACAGAGCCACAAGAGAACTGGGTCGATTGCGATTGGAAACGAATATTATTTTGTATCTGCCCTACGGCTCCGGCAGAATACGCAGAGCCCTCCCGGCACCGCGCAGGGGACGGTCAAACGGAGTGCGACCTTTTCGCCGCGGATCGTCTTCTACGACACGTGGCCGAGTAAGGAGTACGATCGACGAGGAGACATTGCAACGTGCAACCGGCTCACGCCGATGCTAGCTCAGCAAATTAAAGAAGAGCTCAACACCTTCAAGATGGTATGTCTTCGATCCCTGTTCATTATCCGCCAATGAAGTCGAGAGACGCTAACAAGGAACGCAGGAGATGGAAGTCCACGAGAATTCAAAAATCTACACGCACTTCTTTTGACAACGAGACCGGAGGAATAGTATTTAGCAGCCGGCTCAATTGTCGACGAACAGCGAGATCGCAGAAACCACTTGGCGCGAATTTGACCACTGGCGGCGTTTTGGGACAGCATAGTCAGGCGTCGGGAGGTTTTTTTCCTTCGGTCGGTGCGACGACATGTCACGCGGAATTTAGCCCAGAGTCACACATCTCCTTAATATCGCGATCAAGCTAGGGGCGGATGAGAGACGATTCGACGCCGGAGGAATGGGCGGAAAAAGAGTACAACTCCAAAGGCCGTCACCAGAGGAGCATGACAGCGATCTCGGCTAAGGCCTGTACGCACCGCAATACTGGCGCTGCCCTTGGGCGTTTTACAGCGCAGACGCTGAGCTCACGAGGAGAGAAGACCTCGGGGAGGGTAGGAAGGAGGATCAGGGCCAAGCTATGACAGAGGCGTTTGATTGCAGGTCGCCAGCACCAAAGTCACAGGACATAGGGAAGGCAAGAGCGAGAGAGGGCAGCAGAAACAAAGCCCTGGCCTTGCGAGGCCCCAAAAGGGGGAGAGGGAGAGGAGGAAGGGGGGAACGGGGGGGCCGGTGGGGGGAGGGGGTTCCCGTAGCATATGCGAGGAGACCGCGGCTGGAATCTCTGTAGCGTCACTACGGAGGCAGCGTAAGCGAGATACTGCAGTGAACTAGTAGGTAGTAGCGTCTTGAACCTTTGGAGCCGAGCATCCATGGCTATACACACGACTCACGCAAGTTGACTACGATTGCGATTAAGTACCATGTTCATTGAGTTGTAAGAGTTGATCAAGTGGTTTGGCTGACCTGAGGCTTGCCCTCCCGGCGTGCGCGAGTTGATCCGTCGCTTGAACTAAGGGGCGAGCAATTATTGGTGGAGGCCTTGACAAACCAAGTGCGAGATTGGCCGAGTTCTATTTTTCAAGGACCTTTTCTCCCGTTGTAACCCTGTCTATGCAGTAGTTAACGTTGATGGGTACAAGTAAAGTAGCTCTTGGCCTGACCCGTTTGGTAGCTGTCACATCTGCACCGGCTGCTTCCTTGTCCTCTCCTATCTCTAGAACGTGCGAGTATGTAGGGGTTTTGGGCCGCGTCCATCCGTTCCCGTTGATCATTTCACTCCATAAGCGCTCTCGCTTGGAGCTTTTCAGTGGTGCAGCGGTTGCGGCCCGTACCGCCGGGCGGTGCAAGCTTAGCGCCCCAAGCGGGGTTGGCCGCCGAGCCGCAAAGCAGGACTAGTTTGAAGGAAAGCATGACGAAGCGACATTATTCTTGGGTTTGACTAGCAAACACAACAGGTCTGGTTGACGGGCACCCACAAACTGGGTCCATTGTGGCTTGACCAGGCTAGAGGGACTAGTTAACCCCCATTTTATATAATGAACAGACCAGCGATGAAAATTAATTGATTTCTCAATTCCAGTTGTTTGTTTTGTGTGATTTTTGCGACAAGGTGACTGGGGTGGCTAAGCTCGTTATGCTGGCTAGCTCGCTATGCAGCCACGTTCGTTAAATTAAAGGGACCTTACAAAATGGGTGGGCAGGTCCATCCAGCCTGACCAAGCCACAGCTGACCCACTTTGGGTGTGCCCGTTAGCCGAACTTGTATGCTTGCTATAGTCTAGTTACTTCGTAGTCAAACCCTAAACGGACCTTTGGTCTATGATGCTAACTAATCTTTTGCGCCCCGCCCTTGTCTCTCAGCCTCGTTCGACGCAACAAACAATCCGTTGGCCACAGCATCGGACACAATCAACTACGTGTCTGCAAACTTTCTACCCACTTGCGAGCACATATATCTATTTGGCGAGTCCGCATTGGCTCATAGCCTGCCGGCGTAGACGCCGCAACGGTTGACAATATGAAACTCCACGGACGGGCTTTTTATGAGAGCATCGGA
This sequence comes from Nilaparvata lugens yeast-like symbiont, assembly GCA_000758425.1. NCBI lineage: Eukaryota > Fungi > Ascomycota > Nilaparvata lugens yeast-like symbiont. Next base: position 231,518 of record KN173724.1, on the reverse strand, counting down.
AGCCCTCGATACGTCATGGCCCCCATGGTAGACCAGTCAGAATTCGTGAGGCCACTAGCCTGTTACTTCTCCCGTCCTCGTCGTTTAGGAAACTGACTGGATGACAGGCCTGGCGCATGCTGGCGCGGTCCTTGATGCCCGAGGCGGAACGAGGCAAACTGCTGGCCTACACGCCGATGCTACACGCACGCCTTTTTGCCGACGACAAGTATCGCAAGGCACACTTCCAGCCTGTCCACCCTGAATCGGGTGAGCCGTGGCTTGACGGTAATCCATCCATTGATCGGCCCCTGTTTGTCCAGTTCTGCGCCAACGACCCTTCAGCCCTTCTTTCTGCCGCTCGCAAGGTCGCTCCCTACTGCGACGCCGTCGACCTCAACCTAGGCTGTCCGCAGGGGATTGCGCGCAGGGGCAATTATGGCGCCTTTCTACAGGAGGACCACGACCTCATCTTCCGACTCATCAACACCCTACACCGGGAGTTGCCTGTCCCCGTCACTGCCAAGATCCGCATCCTCGAGACCAAAGAGCAGACGCTGGCATACGCAAAAAAATTGTTCAAGGCCGGAGCCTCCATCCTGGCTGTGCATGGACGCAGAAGGGAGCAAAAGGGCCATATGACGGGACTTGCCGACTGGGCCATGTTGCGTTTTCTGCGTGAAAACCTACCGCCCGAAACGGTGCTCTTCGCCAACGGCAACATATTGCAGGAGGCCGACGTCGAGCGCTGCCTGGAAGCTACGGGGGCCGACGCGGTCATGAGTGCCGAAGGGATCCTGAGCGATCCGGTCATCTTTGCCAAGCCGCCGTTGTTGGGTCGAGAGGGACGCGAATATTGGAGAGGCAAGGATGGCAGCAGTGGCTGGAGGGTCGACACCATCATGAGACGCTACCTCGACATCCTCCACCGTTACGCCCTAGACGTGGAGCCCCCCGCGCGCCGCGCCCTCTTTCTGCCGGGAGATGACATGACCTGGATGCAGGACGGCGGGAAGCAGGACGAGCACGAACCAGAGGAACCAGAGCGGAAGCGGCGCAAGAAGGATGGCGCTTGCGCATCTCCCAACTTCTCAGCCGTGCAGGCTCACCTGTTCCACCTGCTGCGCCACTTGGTCACGCGGCACACGCATATTCGCGACCTGCTGGCACGCGTGCGCAAGGGCGAAATCGACGACTACGAGCGCATCTTGGCTGCTGTCGAGCATAAGGTAGCCGAGGGCTTGCTCGAGCACGAGGTGTCGGCCGGCCAGGTGACGGCCCATGAGTCGGACGCCGCGGCAGCAGTGGCGAAGAAGGAGGATGCGGATGCGGATGCGGACCATGGCCAGAGCTCGGCGGCGACGGTGCGCCGGTGTCGCCGCCCGTGGTGGATTGCGCAGCCCATCATCCGGCCGTTACCGAGCGAGGCGCTCGCCAAGGGCGCTCTTACCCTCAAGAAAAAGGACAAGGCGGCCGAGGCGGCAGACGAAGAAGAGAAGGAGGAGAAGAAAGAGGAGGAACAGACGAGGCCAGGTGATGACTCTATGAAAGAGGACATCGAGCTGCCACGTCAAAGCTTCTCCACCATGGATGATGATGCCACGACCGCCAAGGCGCTGCAGGAAGAGGCTGCGACGCGAGACCAGCTCGTTTCAGGCTGAGCGGATGGCAACCAGGCGGCCCCAAAGGCTGGCCTTGAGACGCAGCTCATCGAACGTACATGCGCCGTCTGCCGGCCGGCCTGGGTCTTCGTTTCTCCCTCCTCACCTTGGCAGCCAAGGACGCAAACAGGAGCAAAGTGGAGTGAGAACGAAAATGGCTTGTTCTCCCGACGCCTCCTTGCTCGCATGACTGGACAGGCCAATGTCCGGCTTCTCGTCAAGTTGACCGTGCCAACAAGGTTCCCGGAAGACAAGGACTCCAAAATTCCCTGTCTGCGATGCAAACCATCCTCGCTTATGTAGGGAACAGTCCCAAGAAAAAAAACCCCGACCATGGCCGGCATCCTTGCCCTCCACTCGATACGTCCGCCTGCCAATCAAACACGACGCAAATAATGTTGTCCCACGACCAAAACCTCCTGCCCTTCCTATTATCGTCATCTTCGACGCCTGCTCTTGTCCTCTGCTCTTCACTCCAACGGTCCCGCGGCTTTTCCATCTAGACGCCGCCTTGATCTCAACTTAGTATCGAGTCTCTGGGCGGAATCCGGGCTTGCCTCTTCTCGGGGGAGACGGCGGCGGCGATCTCGATGCGCTCTCGCTATAGCGTCTCCTCGTGGCCCGGGCCGAGCTCGAACGCCTTCTCTTAGTCAACCGGCCAGGAGAGTTGGACCTGTCGCGCTTGGCTCGTCGCGGCGGCCCTCTGAACTCGGCAGAGCGGGACCGACTATCGAATCTGGTCTTCTGCCGTGGGCTACGCCTCGCAAGTGACCCTTTCCTACTAAACGAGTCACTGACTGTTCCTGGCGCCCGTCCGCGTCTAGCTGGACTTGGAGATCGTGCTACACCGGGTCTTCTGACTGGTGATGCTGATCGGCTGTAGGAGTTGTAAGACCAGCTTCTAGACCTGGCACGCCCCCGTTGCGGAGCCGGCGAGAGTGGTAGGCTTTTCATGTCATTCCGACGGGGTCGATGTGCCGGCGAGGCGGACAAGGAGCGCCCGGTCCGCCTGCGCCTGAGAGGGACTATTGAGAGAGAACGGGACCGCGACCGAGAGCTAAACCGACGACGGCTACGGGACCGAGAGCGGGAGAATGAGCCAGTTGGTCTCGAGCGGGAGCGGCTGTCCGAGTAGGATCGACGTCTGGCATGATGCCCTGGCGGCGTCCACGAAAGCGAGCGTCCACGGCTGGCGCCTCTGTTGGCGCTTCTGGATCGTGGGCGCGCCGAGTAAGACGAGCCCGTATAAGAGGAATAACTCGAGACCGAATCCGAGTCCGACTCGTCGGCGGCAGCAGGGGCAGGGAGGGCTGGCTTGGGCATGTTTTCCAGATGCGTCCGCATCTCTTCGGTCAGGACACCAAGGCCGATACTCGTGAAGTAGTTGATGGAGAACCTGATGTTCCGTGCGTCGTCCTTGGGAAAGATGCCTGCCAAGGCGGCTCCTAGGGTAGCGTCACCCAGTCTCTCCCTCAACTTTGCCAGGCCCATCTCTTCGCTGATGCTCTGGAAGAGGATCTTGATGAAGATGCGGCTACTCGCCGTCGTCTCCACTTCGTTGAGGTGGATCACCGACAAGCAGTGCCAGCCAATCGAGTCCTCAGAAAACATATGCGCGAAGAGCATGGCAATGTTGCGTAGCTTGTTGTTCTCATATCGGTGGATGGTGTCGTAGTACTTGGAAAAGGCCTGTTCGAAAAGATCGCACCATAGCCGGTTGATCTTGGCGAAGTGCTCCCCGATCAGGCCGAAAAACTTGGTGTATGTCTTCTCCTGAGAGCAGCACTCGACAATCATGGACGGTAGCTCCGGTTCCTGGCCTGGAGGAAGGTTGATCTTCATCAGCTTATGTACGGCCTCCTCCGGATCGGCACACGACATGATGGTCAAGTAAATGGTTCTCCTCAAGTTCACCAGATCGACGTTGGATTGGTCCTTGATCTCCATGGCTTTTGTTTCTTCGTCTTCTTCCTCCGAGCTCTCGTCACCATTCTCGTCAATATCTTCGTCGTCGCTCGCCTCGTCCAAGATTTCAGCCCGAAGCTTTTTGTAGGCATCCTCATTCTCTTCCCAACTGGGGTCAAACTTGAAGACATTGAGCGTATCCTGCACGTCGATTTCCCCATCCAGACCGACCTGGTGTGTGACTTGGTCCTCTTCTTCCACCAGATCGAGCTCTTCTTTGACGGCAGGGTTGTTTTTGAACTTGTCCTTACGCACCTGGAACAGCACCTCAATCATATACTGTGTCCGCTTGTCAATGTCGGCTTCGTGCAAAATGCTTCTGAACTGATCAAAGACTGCCATGGACATGGCGGACTGCATGCTTTCAATGTACTGTCCGACCTCGCGACAGAAGCCGACAGCAATCTCGACACTATCATCCGTCGGCTTGTGGAGCAGCAGAAGAAGGATTTGACCTGCCAGAATCTCGTGTTGCACTTGCTGATTGATGAGGTGGGCGAGAAAAGTGGTCGACGACAGACACACCGACTTGTCGTTACGCTTGAAGCCCTTGCGGAACTGCATAACAAGGCGCTTGATCAAGAGCTCTCCCACCTGAGGCAGCTTTGTGTTGACGATGGCAGCCATAGCCGCATAAACGGGCGTAAAAGGCAAGCTTGCGGCTTGAGCCTTCATGATCGATCGACAGAACAGGCCTCGTCCTCGGATCAGGTTCTCGCCAAAGAGTTCAGGTACGATGTGCTTGATGTTAGCCGTGTTGACCTTGTTGATGAGGCCGTTAATGCTCTTCTTGAGCGCCTCCCATGCCATGCGCTGGTACTCCTTGCTCGTCTTGTCGCTGATCTGTGCTTGTAGCACCCTCAGTCGCGCTGGGGGGATGTACGTGCCGCCCGACCGCATGTTCTGAAGCTTCTCGTACTCTGCTTTAACGATAGCTTGCTTTTGCTCCTCCGTTGGCGCTGTCGGAGGGGAACGTCGGGATCGAGCCGGTCGATACGAGTCGCCCTGGCGAGGGCGACCTCGCTCGCGATGTGGCATTTCCATCGCGGCCGACGCCATTCGATTGTCTAGTCGGCACGGGCTTGAGAGGACGGACAGCGAATAGACGCAGATAGGCAAACACAAAGGAGAGGATATAACAGGGCTGTAGCAAGATAAAGAATATATCTGAAGAAAGAGTCAACCGAGAAGCAGGGAGAAGAGAGGAGGAGGAGGCGGTTTTGGAGAGAAGGTTGGTTGGAAGGCGAATACGGCATTCGTTTTTGCAGCGCCATCGAAGAAAGCCTAAATAATGCCGAAAGTCTTTAGTGAGTTGAGGGCTCGGTTATACGGCCAATACTTTTAGTCATTCTGGCGCAAGACGTCTAAGCTGAGGGGGCCTAGGACAGGCAGGGCCACGTGACTGTTTACTATTAACTTGACCTGGACGAGCCGGTTAGCAAGCCATGAGAAGACGCACTGGGAGCCACCAGACCGAGACCGAGCGTGGGTAGTAGACATGGAAACCACAGGTCGCGCAAGCGGTACACTGATAGTCTTCCCTGAAGGCTCCAGGAACGGCCAGCATGCACATTTCTACAAGAGAACATGTCCCCGGCAGCCTCACTCTTCGTCAGAACGGTCGTTTTCTCTTCTTCTTTTCCTTTCTCCCTGTCTTTCGCTAGGCCCTTTTCCTTTTCTGTTCCGTCTCTCTCTCTCTCTCTCTCTCTCTTACTCAAGCTCCTATTACGGAAAGACTGGGAGGCGGCGTTGGAGCCGATGACAAGGCGCCCCAGCCACTGCCACGGGAATCCCCCGAAACCGCATGAACAGACGTGCGCGCATGCCGGCCAGGTCTTCATTCCGCGCCACGGGTAGACCTTGATTAACATGCTTCGTACCCTTTGTTACTATGGAAAGGTGATGTCATTGATCCTCCCAGGAGCAGAGACTGCACCCAGGATGCTCTATCTACAGGGCTAGGAGCACTCCCCCGCGCCCGAGATGGGAGCGCGGCTGACAAAGAGAAGGGAATGCAGGCCGATCAGAGGCTGCCACTACTCGACACCATCCCTCAGCCGCAGCTCACAAGCTCATCAAAAGTATGCAGCCTAAGAAAGATGAGGAACGCAATTTTACGAAGCGGTTTCGTCAAGCCATTCGCAGTCACATCTGTGATGCCTATCTGCTATAATGAGAAATAGCCTCGCTTGACTTTTTCGATAATCCACTTGTATTTGATGTCGATGTGCCTTGTACGCGCCGCGTTGTTGGGGTTCAACACCGCCAACCTTGCATTCTGACTATCAGTAGACAAAACCACTGGTGCCTGTTTCTTAGTGATATCGAGATTCAATTCTTGAAGAAGTTGTCTCCGAGCCATGGATGGCGGCTTTCCCTGCTGGCGTTAGATTTATGAACTCTGCCTCGGTAGAAGAGCTCGCCACGAGATTCTGGCGCTTTGAACGCCATATAACAGGTCCGACACCCACAAACACGATGTCACACAAAACTGTGTATTTTATCGTGCCTGATCTTCACTCTAGAGCTATGAGAATCGTGCGTCTAGATATACAAGTCAATGAACACATTCATGAATCCTTCATTACTGCACATGTCGGACAATCGGGAATATGAACCCGACTTCATGGCGTGATTCTATGTATGTGTTTCAATCTGCGACTTGGTTTGGAACTTGGTCGGTTTAAAGGAGTGTTCTTGTAACTAGGACTGATTCGATTCATTTTGCACGAAGAGTACTTTCGAAAGCACTGGATCGGTCGTGATCAGGTACGAGGTACAGCAGCATATCAAGAGCCAGTCGAATTGTTTACAAATTGTCACAAGAAACGCGTAACGGCTGGCCGAGAGTCTCATTGACGTCCTTGAGCATTCGTTCCAATCCGTACGCCTCTTTCGTTATCGTTCGAGACTGAGAAATTCAGCCTCTGTGGTTGAAGTAGTGAACGTGTCCTGCAGACCCGCCTTCCACAACACCGGGCCTCCGTACATCATGACCACATATCCTTGAGATGACGTCGGGTGGGCAGGTCATCTGCGAACGAGGCATTGCTGGCGATAGTAAGTTGGTCCTCTTTACCGTCACACCTGATTGCCAAGTGTCGCGTTGTAGAAAGATATCGGATGCAGTGGTTGGCCGCTCTGAAGTGCTGTGGCGATTTTCTCAATGTAAGTGTCTTGGCAGAGAAACATGGTTTTCCTGGTCTCATCTTGGGTAATCCGTAAAGCCCAGGTACCATCGAAACGCGTCCTCTTTGATCTCGTACTTCTGCGAGAGGTGGGAGATCAGGGCATCGGCTTCCTTGCGGTTGTCTCGATGGAACAGAACCAGGATATTATCCAGAGACCAGCATAAAAACGGTTTTGACCAAAGTTTTTGAAAACGAAAGCCTCTTCACCGGCTGCGAAACCAGCCTGTGACATCGTACTGAAAAAGTCGTTATACCACATCAGGGGTGATTCCCTGAGCCCATATAACGCTTTGTTGAGTTTCTTCACCATGCCCTCGTTTTCGCCTGTCTTCAGATATCCCAGTTGGCGGTATCCCTTAGGTAGCTGCGTAAAGACCAGTCTATCCCCATACCACTTTCAAGGAAGGAATTTCGAACATTAAGTTGACGAACCTCCAGATCGTGCTTAGCCGCTACGGCCATCATGCACCGGAAGGTCCTAGAGGCAAGAGTAGCCGCATATGTCGCTTCACAGTTGTCGCGATCCTGAAGATCGCCTCTGACGACCACGCGCGCTTTGCATCTGGTAAGATATCCGGTATAATCAAACTTGTAGCTGAAAACCCACTTGAGCGGTAGTGGAGTGCCCAGGGCGCTAGATCGTTGCACTAGCTGCCAGGTCTTTCTTCTTTTAAGGTCATGTACTTCTTGTCGTGCTGCGTTCCTAAACTCTTCTCCCATCGGGTGACGCTTGAGGTCATCCCACCGCTTTGGTGGCTTGGTGAGATCATCACGATGCCTTCGATGTGTGCCACTGGCCGCGGCAGGGGAGACTTCCTGGAACGTATCCAATGGCTCTCCAAAGTTTTCTGTGACTTGAGCTGGCTCGTCTAGAAGGAGAGAAAAGACATTCTTTCGGGGTTGGGGTCGCCTTGAGCTCCGCCGTGTTGGCTGCGTACCCCACACCTCTGCTATGGTTTTTCTCGAGCGTTCCCCCGGCGCTCGTGAAGGTGTTGGCAACTCGTCGGGTGCTCCCACGTCTGAGCTGTCCCTGTTGCCCTGACAATCCGGAACTCTGAAAGTATCCGTGAGTGTCAACTCCGTCTAGTCCTCATTGTCAGTCTTGATTATCGAGACTTCGTGGCCGGTTGAATTCTCGAGCGTGTCCAAGGGCGTCGCGGACGCATGTTCCTCGGTGGATGTTTATGGGTTAGGATCAGTCAAGTTGGGAGCATCTCTGAAGCTTTCATCATGATTGGCTTCGAGAATGGTTCAGGCTGACTTTTCGTCGAGCGCTGGACTGTCTCGAACTTGCCCCCCTCTCGTGTCCAAGTGTTGGACGGGTGTCGTGTGATCCTTCCCCGCAGCGTCCGGGCGTTGCACAGTTACGGGCTCTGGAGAGGCCGTTGAGCGTGGAGTCGGGAGATATACTGATAGGGAAACTGCCGTGGCACAGTCACCCTCCAGATCGGTCCCTTCCTTCCCATTTGTGGCAGACATAGGCTCTACCGTCTTGGGATACTCCACGTTATCTTCGAAGTCTGCGATCAGGTGGTCCAGGTCTTCAGTTTCGGACATTTTGAATTTGAAGATTTCGATTGACGCCTGGAATGTTTGAAGATCGTCCACCATTGGCTCCGTGGCTGGTTGAAAGAACGTAGTTTCGTCGAAAGTAACGTCGCGCGATACTATGACTTTGTTGATCATGGGCATCCAAATGCGGTAGATGTTGGTGGCTTCCCACCCCATCAAGTAAGCTATATGTGCCCGTGGATTCAACTTGAAGTAGGTCGTATTGCCCCCATGTCTGATGGCCGTGTCTAACGGATAGGCTCTACAACCGTATGCATAGACGTGTCGCCACTCGGGCCGCAAGTCTTCTTCTCTGCCGAAATCCACGTTTTCTGGTTGGTACCAGCGAAAGTGCGATCGAAACCATCGAGCTAGGGTTTCCTGAGGAGATTTCCAGCGATGGACTTGGCTTGGTGTGATATTGAAGATCCTGTTGAATGCCCTGGCCAGCTCGGGCCAGAGGTCGTCAGGCAAGTTCTCCTTGACGGACCTCATGCGGGCTTGTTGCATTCCTCCGGGCCTTTCGGCTGAGCTTGTTGGCTCCTTGGTATGCGGAGGCGGAAGCTCTAGATCAATCCCTTCCTCCCTTGCTCATTGTTGAAATGGCGATTCTCTTTGGTGGGGAAAATTTATTAGAGTCCTTTCATTGTCCATTGTGATCTTGCAAATCGATAGTCCAAGGTGCCGTTTGAACCTATTTTCGAAGTCGATGATCGCGTCGAAGGCTCCTAGTTTGGTAGCCAACGTCCGGCCAGTGGCGGCCCCGCTGTATTGATCGGAGATCAACAGCAGGTACCTGTGGACATTGAGTCCGGTAGGGAAAGTAAAGATGTCGAGGCTGATGCGCCAGAAAGGCTGCCGCGATACTTCTGTCTTTGCCCTCCGCGAGATAACCGCATGTGCTTTGCCTAGAGCACAATTATCGCACTGAACAGTTGTTGGACCTCGGATATTCACGCCCTTGGCTTGGTGCACCAGGTGCTCCAAGGCTTCTGGGCCTGCGTGAAAGGGTCTGAGGTGCCAGAGAGAAGCGAGGTCGGTCTTGGAAGCCATGTCTCGTGACGGCCTCATCCGTCGTCGTCGCGCCTTTTGGACAGCGAACACAGGGGCTTGGCTAACCTGGGAGAAGAGGTAGTAGGGAAGATCGAGGGGTTTGTATTCGACTATCGCTAGTCCGTACAACTTTTGAAGCCTCAACACTACTCTGCTCCTCTCATAGGCCCAGAGCGCAGTGTGTAGTCTTTGCCGCAAAACCACATTCCAGTAGTCCTTCGATAGGTCGGCCGAAATGATGTTGGTGTGGAATTGCGGTACATAGGCCACATCTTTGAGGATGAGAGGCCATGTCTTTGATCCCTCGGGGCTGTCCAAAATGCCCTCGACGGTACGTATGCCCCTCTGTAAGCGACTGCGCAGGCTGTATCCCCGACAAGGATACAGTCGTCATCAGCTCGCCTCAGTGAGTCTTTGGCGAGAAAGCTGAGGTTGTGAACGACGTGGACTGCTGCGCAATTATCGAATACAGTCGAATTCTTCAAGGGATGCGCTTGGCCTGCGACGCTGTTTGACAGATGGGCTCGGAGTTGGAGCGGTCAGAACGCCCTGGACCATCTTGGTAGGCCAAGAAGGGTTGTCCCTCGCATTCGCGTTGGACTTGCTGGTGAGGGCTTCCACTTCCTTCTTGAGTTGGTCGTGTTTACCCTCTGAGAAAACCTTCTTGGCAGTGTTGATGCGGTCCTGGGTAATCTTCTTGTCGATTGTGGAGACTCCATTGACTGCAATTTGGCAGGCTGTACAGTCAACTGGTTTCCACAGGTGACAGTTTTTTCTGAATCCGCATGGGCATTTATAGTCCTTCGATGCTGGCTCGTTCTTTGTACCCGTGATTTCCACCTCCCTCAGTGGTCACAAAGGCACTTGTCGATTCTTTGAGGGGAACGAGGCCCCAACGTTCCGGACCTGCTGAATCCAGAACATACCATACTCGACAAGCGTGAGCTGAGCTTTGCTGATTATGTGTCGCTTCTCCGTTCTCGAGAGTTCGCGTTCTGATCATGCGGGGGTTAACTTTTCCACGGGCTTGATGAATTCTCTGACACCCGTTAAGCCCTTGACTTCTGGGATATCAAGGCCTTATCACACGGACTCTCTCTGCTTCCCATTTTCTATACCATTCCTCAAGCTTTTTCCGGCTATTTATTTGACCCAATAGCTCCTTGTATCGTCGTGAGCACTCATCGGTGTTTCTCTGGCACTGTTTGACCGAGCCGCTGCTTGAGTTCCTACATTTCAAGTCCTATAACCTGACGCTTGAAGGCATCGTACCACATCGGCCATGATTCATAAGAGGAAAGAATCACCTTGGCTTCCGTGTATTGATGGGTGTTCCGTGTGGCCATCTTTGTAAATTTTTAGGAATCTTGAAAGAGGAAGTCTCGGAAAAGATCTGACAAAATGGAGGAGTCTCGACAGTCCAGTCTTTGGTTGCGGGAAGTATAGCTTCGAAAAATGTAGATGTATGATTGCAGCTTTAGGCGTCAGCCGAGCTCATAACTGTCACACGAACCTGTGTATTTGATCATGCCTAATCCTCACTCTACAGCGATGAGAATTAGGAATCTTGAAAGAGGAAGTCTCGGAAAAGATCTGACAAAATGGAGGAGTCTCGACAGTCCAGTCTTTGGTTGCGGGAAGTATAGCTTCGAAAAATGTAGATGTATGATTGCAGCTTTAGGCGTCAGCCGAGCTCATAACTGTCACACGAACCTGTGTATTTGATCATGCCTAATCCTCACTCTACAGCGATGAGAATCGTGCGTCTATATATACAAGTCAATGAACACATATATAGAATCACGCCATGAAGTCGGTTTCATATTCCCGCTTGTCCGATATGTGCGGTAGTG
>KN173724.1:208795-220183 GCA_000758425.1 Nilaparvata lugens yeast-like symbiont | reverse complement strand
GACGCACGATTCTCATCGCTGTAGAGTGAGGATTAGGCACGATCAAACACAGTTTTGTGTGACACACGACGTATCCAGCTGTGGAGCATCTCGTACTCCGATCATCAGCAAAGCTAGCCTCGGCCTGTTACTTCCAACCCTGATTGGAGGACCATATTCCGACCGCCGTCTCGGTACCGGTCTTCCGGCAGGCCTGCGTTTGCAGGCGCCGCATCCCCATAAAACAAGGTCCAGTCACAGACCGCTGCAGGACCGTCGAGGAGCCAGCGCGGATGAATGAGGCTGACTGGGATAGATCAAGATCTAATGAAGACTTCGTACAGCCAGTGTCGAAAAGAGAGGCTATACCTGGATGGAAGTTCATAAGAGAAGGAACATCCTGACTGCTTGGAAGCGCTCATACGCTCCTTGTCCAGTTCAGTGCCCCGCATCCACCTCGGAGCCTTTGCTGCCTCCCACTCCGGAGCCAATTTGCCGAGGACATAATGCGGAACCTTCCCGATAAGATGACGAAACGCACGTCGGTCCAGGAGCCTTGAGACGTCTATCCTGCTTCGATTTTCGTCCGTGATTTTAGCGATTTGCAGAGGGAGCTGCCTGTTGAGTGATTGTTTCACCACAACGTGGTAGCTTTCGTTTCGCTGGGTAGTAAGTCAGCCACCCCACTTCCAGCACCCTTCACAAACCACCACGTCGACCGCCAAGCCATCTTCAAACCGCGTTGTCTCGCGCAACTTCTATTCCTGTACTAGAAAAAAAACATCCCTTCTGTGGAAAGGCTATTCACTTGTGTGAATTAATTTCGGAACGTGTTGAATTTTTGGTTATTCTACCTCTAAAACTAATTGTATGCGGTGAACCTGTAAATAGGTTCACGTCCCGGATTACCGTTGTCCCGAATACCGATGTGCATTAAACCACGTGCGTACCTCCACGTGCGTTGTGCGCGTTATCCGCACAATTGGTTACACACCTTCAATAAAAATGCCTCGTCATTCTGGATACACAGAAGAATCTCTTGAAAATGCGCTTAGCTCTATCAGGAATGGCATGACGCAGAAGCAGGCTAGCCGCATCTGGGGTCTCCAAGGGGAACTCAAGGCCGCCTTAGGGGCAGCCAACCGATGAAGTGTCACACAAAACTATGTATTTGATCGTGCCTTGTCCTCCCACAACAGCTATGGGAATCGTACGTCTATTACTAGGGGGCCTAATAAGTCGGCCCCCCGTGCTCGATCCCTCTTGCACGGGGGATCCGTTGACCAGGAAAAGGTTCGCTGACCGGAAAAGGATACGTAGCTACATAATATTACTGCCAATATGTACACAAGCTGGAGTTCATCATCTTACGTGCAAACCTTCAATATCTGCAACATATCTTGTCATTCTATGTTACTAAAAAAGTGACGCTACTATTGCGTATTAGACCTCCAAAACCAGTCTGTTTTCGTAAGCAGCGTTCTTTCGACGCGTTCGCAAGTCTCATTTTATTACATCAATTGACCCTCACAAGTCCAAATCAATCCCAATTCCTCTCAAAATCTCAATGTCTTCTTCTTGCGGTGAGATAAATTATTTCGAAAGATGGATTGATGCGGAAAAAATGAAACCAATTTTTGTGAGAAATACTGCAAGAATCTCGAGACGCGTACTGTCGCTGCGGCAGAATTATATCACGAGGTTTATTTTCCTACGATCAAAGCTGCCGCTTCTATACTCGTTGTGCCGTATAAGAGACTCTGGTCTCGCTTACAGGGGAATCATCCCGTTATTGAAAATGGAGGCAACTTTACGCTGCTGCAGCCGGAAGAGGAGGCGGAAGTGATATGTTGGGCACATCGTCGGGTTACTCAAGGCCACCACATCCAACGACGATCACTTCAACAGCACGCCAATGCGATTTTGCGGGAAAAATGTCGACAGACAAAGGCTTCAATATCTTGGGCCCAACGTTTCATGCGACGGCATAGAGATATTTTCCACCGTCTCAAGGCAGTCTCGCGAGATGCTAAACGTAAGGCTATGAAAGACCGGGCTAGAATTGATGCTTTTTTTAATTCTTGGTCAAAATTTATTCACGACCACAACATCAATCGTGAAAATATTTGGAATTTCGATGAAACGAGTTTTATGGTTGGACATATGCAGAAAGGCATGTTCCTCTGGACTTTTAATGAAATCGACAAGCCCGTTTTGACAGACTCGCGTGATCTTATCTCCGTTACTTCGATTGAAGCTGTATCCGCCGCTGGAGCCGTGATTCCTTCATTCCTGATTCTTCCAGGCGTTCAAATCCCAGTTCGCTGGGTCAAAAATAACCTTGACGGTGATACGGTCATTGCGACCAGTCCAAAAGACTACATCAATGACATGATCGCCATTGAATGGATCAAGCATTTTGAGATTCACACAAGGCCTGAAAACCCGACTGACAAGCGGCTGCTTCTTATGGATGGCTGTGACAATTATTATACCGAAGAGATGGTTCATTTCTGTCATGATCATCGCATTGAGCTCTTCCCCTTGCCGCCGCATCTCACACACTATCTTCAGCCGCTGGATGTTGGAGTTTTCCGCTCCTATAAACACTGGCATCAACAAGTATTATATCGCGAGATTGCCGACGGCGCCACTGATTTCAATAAGACCGATTTCTTGTATCATCTCCAAGAAATACGCACGCGATCTTTCAAGAAACACACAATCCTATCTGCCTGGGAGAAATGCGGGCTGGTCCCTTTCAATCCAGCTGTGGTTCTTGATCAACTACAGGACGCGTTATCGTCATTGGCTCAAGATTTTGATCAATTTGATCTTCCGGGCGCAGTAAGAGCCGGCTGTCAGTCTAGCGAGAATCTCTCTAGAGCGCTTGCCGATGTACGGACTCCGAGGCACACATCAGGCACCTTAGAGCCATGCACGCCCTCGAAAAGGTCACGATTCGACTGGAAAAGGGTCGCAACCCCAAAGCACAGCTTGCTTCTCCTTCACCATCTTCAAGAGTACGTCAAGATTCGGGTCGATGGATGCATCGATGCGGATGTGTCATTGACCCCGTCAGTTAGTCACGTCCTTTCGAAAGCAAGCAAGGCCGGGCGCATTCTCGCCTTGAATAGCATCCTATCTACGGCGGAAATGGCCTCAGTTAAAGAAAAGCAGATACGGTGATCGGCACTTAGAGAAAGTGCCCAGATTGTTGGCCGCTTCGGCCCCTTGAATATTCATGATGCTCGGGTGCGAGTGGCTCCCCCGCATTTTGGGGCGGGGGGGCGGGAAAAAATAACCCCGCCGAGCCTGCCAAGAAGATGAAGCACGCCACATGAAAAAAAAGAGGTCTCGCGATGAAGTCCCCTACATTCGTAGATGGATGCGCGATCTCAGAAGCGTTGTTCGGGATAGCATCACAAAACTGAAGCCAGCTGAGTTGAGACTACAGGGTGGCTTGAATAAGGCCAACCGTCGTGCGCAATTAGACGACCCAGAGCCGCTATGTCTGAGATACCGCATTTTTTGCGAACTCAGGCATAATGGGAGGATGGCGAACAACTTCACCTGGCCCAGTGACTATGATGATAAATACTACGATCAAAGAAGCAGCGTTATTGCTCGTCGCAGAACATCTTGGTTGCTCTTGTAACCACAAGGCATTATCTTTGGAATTTAAAGGTATCGAAATCACGGAAATCAATTTCACAGAAGGCAGCAGCGGCGAGTTGGATGTTCTCAAAGTTGAGGAAGCTGATGAGGTCCTTGAAGATGCGGATGTCTTGATTTGAGGATATTCTTGTAGATATGGAATTGGTGTGGAGACGCTTGCACCTATTAGGGGAAAGTAGGTACTTTCTATGCGGTTATTTTTCTAGGTGAAACCCACTTATTCCATGTACCTTGAATTTCCCGGTCAGCGAACCCTTTCCTGGTCAACGGATTCCCCGTGCAAGAGGATCGAGCACGGGGGGCCGAATTATTTAGGCCCCCCTAGTACTTCGTACATCCTCCCCAAAGGGCGCACAGACGGCGACGGCGACGGGCCGCCGCACCGCCACGAGGGTCCCCCGGCGAAGGAACTTTTGGGTCGGTCACATGCGATGGGCGTCTGGGACCCTCCCCCCCATTGCCGCGTGCAAGCGCGCGAGGTCCTAGACCGGGGCCGAGGCCCGAACGCGCGGGTTTGCCTCTGCTTATATAGAGAGTGAGGAGCGGAAGGGATGCGGACGGGACGGCGGCGCAGCCAGCCAGCAAGGCGCCGTTCGTTATCTCACCGCGGTCCGATCCCAACGACTCGTTGCTGACATTCCCTCTTGTCTTTCCCCTCACGGCGTTTCGCAGCAGTCATGCGTGACGGGCCGGCGGCGCGCTGGCGCCAAGTGGTAGCGACGCACGAAGCAGCGGCCATCGACGTGGTGGGCAGCCTCGTGGTCCAGGTCGTCTTCTGGTGGCTGCCGTGCCTGTGCTTCGTGGCGTTGGAGCGGCTGGCACCGAGGTGGGCAGCGCGGCAGCCGACGCGGAAGGAAGTGTGGCAGGCGATCGGGGTGTCGGCGCGCAACCAGGCGCTGGTGACGGCGGCGGCACGGGGCCGGGCCGGGCTCGGCGCCCGGGTGGAGGCGGCACTGCCTCCACTGCTGCTGCGCGCCCACGTGCTCACCATGTGGGCCTTTATCGCCTGGCAGCTGCTGGAGACGGCCACGGTGCACAGCGGCTTCGACTTTTTCGCCGGGGCCGCCCCCCGCAAGCACGACCGCCACCACGAGCGCTTCGACGTCTACTTTGGCGGCCTCGGCCTCCTCGACTGGCTGCACGGCACCGACGACAGCGCGAGACCGCGTGTCACCAAGACGGACTGAGCACGGGCCGAGGGGAGGCCGGCAAGGTCGGAAACCAAGGGAGGGAACCAAGAGAACGGGGTGGGGGGTAAAGGGATAGCAGACACAGGGAAAGAACAGGCCAGGAGGAAGGAAGGGGCAGGTGCATCTTCATCGCGGTCCTGCCGTCGCCTGTTTTTCTTATTTTTTTCACTCTTCACACCACGCCAACCGTCTGGCCAATCGACCGACCGGCCGGCGCAACGCACGACCATCATCGCAGCGCTCCCCTACGTTCCCCAACTGCCTTGCCTCGCTCGAATGACCTGACCTGTCGCCGACGCCCAAAGAGACGGGGCCTGTGGGGGGAGGAGGGCCTGTGCCCAAGCCTCTCCCGTCGGTACCCCCAGTGCACCCCATCCGCGGCCGTTCAGTCCCAAGAGGCGCGTAGCCGCCGCCTCCCTGCCCCCATGGTGCAGTGAGGGTCCCTGGCTAGCTGGCTGGCTGCGGCGGCCGCCGATGCCCGCGGCGGCTTAAATAAAGAACGTAGACAAACGGAAGCGCCCGCCTACCCTGTCTCAGGGTAGGTACCGACGCCGCCATCGTCGCGGAGCGCCACTTGACAGGCCAAGATGCCGCCTCTGCCGCAATCGATCAGCGCCAAAGAGGAAAACCCGCTGCCTGATGGCTGTGTTGCGCCAGGGTTTGCTGATGGAAATCTCCCTCCACCTGGGACGGCGGTAGCTTCTGGTGCCGCGTCCTGTCTCTCCCACTTGCGCAGCCTTTCTCTCTCTCTCGCTCTTATACTTGCACTTTTGCTCTTCCTCCCCTCTCTGTATTCCGCCGCATGGGTGGATCCGTCTACGTTACTTGTTGCTACCTTGGTGCCTCGCCCAGATCCCTTTCTTCGCTTCTTTCCTTGCCCCTCCTCTCTCGCCGACCATGGCCGGGACCTTGACCGCCGTCTACAGCATCACCGCCAGCGCCCTACTGCTCCTGACCGCCGCCGCCGCCGCTCTCCTCCTCTTGGCAACACTGTGTCTCGCCCGTCGACGCGGCGATCCCGCTCGCTCGTGGATTGCCGCCTTCCGCCTCGCCTTTGGCCTGAACGCCCTGTAAGCACCCCCCTCGTCTCGTCGTGCCCCGCCCATGCCATCATCGTTACCGGCTCCAGCACCCTCATCTTCGAATACGCCCTGTACGTCATCTACGACAAGCTCTACGATGCCTCCTTCCGGGCCGGAGCCACTTGGATCACGTCCAAATTGCTGCGCGCGCACGTCGAGACTGGCATCCTCGGCGCCTTCTGGGACCAGTGGGCCGTCATTCGGCTTCTGCTTACTCTGGTCAGCCTGGCGCGCGGCATCAGCCTCGCACGTGACGTCGCCGCCGCCGAGCCCGCCTCGGCCAAGGCGCTACGCCTTGGCTCGTACGCACTCGCCGCCGTGCTCGGCCTCCTTAACCTGGTCAGTTTTGCCCTGAGCGAGACGTGCTTCGCCGCCGTCTATGCTCAGGGCGACATCGTCCGCCACCGCACGCACGCGCCAGAAACACTATGGCCAGCCTTGCGACCCGACGGCGTCGTCACCTTAATCATGCTTTTCCTGCAGCTCGTCTTCGCCCTCGTCTTGCTCGTGCGCTCTGTCTTGGTGGCCATGCAGGCCGGGTTGGAGTCCGCAACCAAGACGGTAAGTCTCGCTGTCGGGAAACGAACCCGTTCCGTCCTCGGCGGCTGACCATCACACCCTGGCCCCGGCACATTCCTCTCGCCTTCTCATCGCTTGCTCCACCCTGATGGCTCTGAGGACATCGTACGATGTCGGCTTCAATGCCAAGTACGCTCCTCCGCGGAACAACAAGCTAGCCCAGCCGCTCATGTTACCGGAGCCGCCTATGATCATCGTCGATATCGTCTTGCACTCCTGGTCCCTTGTGTCCCTCTTGGCCCTCTTACTCGTGCTGGCGTGCAAAAAACAGCAGGGCTTGTGGTCGGCAGAGCAAACCTTTTCAGCCGTCCCAGTCAGCCATGGCGAGCAGGCCATCCTGCAGACGCCCTGGGGCTACAGCCACAGCCCGCAGAGCCAGCAACCCTTGCAGCCGGCGTGGCAGTGACAGCAGCAGCAGATGCAGCAAGGTCAGGTACATGATAGCTTCGCTCGACACGTGCCGTTCCATGGATCGGCAGCGCCTGCACCACATGTGCACGAGCTTCCAATGCGGCAACCAAGCCAAGGCGCCCTTCCACCTTATCACCAACAGCCGTACGCAGCCACCGTGCAGACAAGGCGTTATCTGCCGCCGCCCCCCCGGCACACTCGGAAGCCATGGGTTTGTACCACCAGGCCGACGGTGTGCCTCCCTCCGCGAGTCCGTTGCCCTACAACGACAAGGCGTGAGGTTTTCCGATGACAAGAGAAATTTCCGGTAATGACTCATTTTTGGCCGTGCTTGACGGCCATCGGAGCGATCACTTGGGCGTGAGTACTCTGGAACGGCGGGACAGCGGGAAAGGGAAACCGTGTACATGAATGGCCCTATAGATTCATCAGATCCATTGAACTGCTAGCAACGGATCTTTTTTTAATTTTCTCATAATCTATCTGCACCGGCTCTAGCCCGTCATATGGTCAAGGTCATCCGCTGCTACGGCAAAGTCCGCCGGAGCGATATATGGCCCTTGCTCGCTCAATGTTCCGGCGACATATCTGCATTGCATTCGAGTTAGTCCTGGCCACGTCTTGCGCCACAGCTTGACGGACGAACTTGGTGTGACTCCCCCTCGCCGCGACCTGTCCCTTGTGGTTGAAAAACGTCACCGTCATGTAAGCTAGCGTCTTACCGACTGATGACTCCGTCAGCCCCGGATTCGGCATGCGCCGTGGCATGGTGAGCAGCGAAAAGCGGAGGGAAGAAGGCCGTACTCTTGTCGCAGATGGCAGTGCCCTTAAGCACGTCGCCCGGTTTCCCTCCCGGGGCAAGGTAGGTGACTGGAGTGCCGAGTCAGTCAGAAGAACGCACCCGGATTCCCGACCCGGGCTCCCGGCGGTGAGAAGCGAGCCTACTGTTGAGGTCCGTAGACACGCCCGTGGCAAATCGGCCGGTCGACGCCACGGCCAGGGAGCCGCCGAGGTCGACCAGGCTGGCCAACGTCCCGCCATGGATCGTCTGTAGCCGGTTCTGGGAGTAGGAACAACGTGTCAGCAACCCTCTCGCACCAAGAGCCGTCGATGGGCAGCCTTCAGGCGGGCATACCGTGTGGTCTTTGTGGATATCGAGCTCAAAGTCGACCCGGCTCGACGAGGCATTCAGCAACCTGAACTGCAGCGCCAGTGCATCAGCCACGACGCTCACACGGCATGGCCGCCGGGGCCAACGGAGATGGCGCTTCGCCGTACCCGGGGGCCAAGAAGCCTGGGGCAGGGCCAATCCCGTCAAAAGCCGTCCTGCCTAGATATGAGGCTTGGCCATACCTGGGCTCCAGGCCCGAGTCGGCCATGAAGGAGCGCATCACCTGTCACGCGCCACACGGACGGCTCGCGCCAGCAAGTGACACGAACTTGTCCATGTGCTTAGTCAGCGTATGCGAGGGGAAAATCGAGAAAACCGAAATCAAATAGGTGCGTAATGCTCAACGCACCGCTCGGGTGAAGCTGTAAGGGCTCAATTTTGTGGCCATTTCTACTCTCGGGCGCAGTCCCTGTGTTTTGGTAGGCACTCTACTTTGTATGTGCACTCGGAACCCGTGGATTTTTTCTCGCCCTGATAACTGACAATCTCTCTCCTTGCTCGTTGAGAGGAAAAGCAGTGGTATGTAGTTAGATACATACTCGGTACGCTGCCGAAGATTTCCCGGTCCCCCGACCCGCCGCCGCCTCTTAAACGTCGTCATGGTGCCGGGTTTGAGATTGTGCTCACTCAGCTCCTACCTTACCGCCAGCTCACGGCCTGGGCGCTCCGTTTGCTGGCCCCGGTTCTAGGAATCACCGCCCACCTTCGTCCATGGGCGTCGCGGCCTCGGTCGCTCCATCCGTCCCTTGTTTCCCCCCGGACCTCCCGCGCGTGCTTGCCGCTTGGCGTGCGCCGGCACGCCGGCCGGCCGCCATGGCGCTCAATGCAAGCAGCCACTCGCTACAGCTGTCGGAATTCCTGCAGAGGCTGCCCGGCACAACATTCAAAAGGTTTTATCAGATGCCCTCGTCGACCTTGGCTATCTTCCGGCGCATACCACATCTCGGTGAGCGACCCCCCCCGGGGCACGTCCATGGCCGCGGCCCAAGTCCGACTTCGCCGCCTCTTCTCGCTGACGCCCGGACAGCTAGGACGGCGGCCCTGCACATTCTGTAAATTTCAGGGCCTGTTCCCCTCAGAGAGATGGAGCTCTGGTTCCGGCCGGATGCGGAGTCGAAGCGGTATTCCCCCTTCCCTCCGGGACCGGGTTGGATAAAGGCCCGTCCTCCTACGGCGTCTGACTGATGACCAGGCTTAAAGACCAGGCATTTTAGGCTCTCCGGGTCTTTCACGTGATCCAGATCACCCCGCCGTCTCGGGACAGGCCGCAGGAGGCTAACCTGACGGCCATCTTTCGCACCTCGATGCGCTTGGTCCTCGAGGGCGGCGATCCCAGCCACTCGTGGGGCGTCATGTCGACGCTGCCGATGCCGCCTGAGATTGACGTCCCATTTCTCGACCGCTACTCGCGGAAGAAGTGGGATGATATCCGGCACTTTGTCGTCTCCAGTGTTGGTTTTCGGGACGTGCCCTCGACGTCGTCCGGGCCCAACAAGAGCGTCAAGGAGCTTCTCGTAGCCGGCCGTCTGGTGGACCACAAGGCCAACGGCGGCTTCGGCATCACCCAGGCCGGCTTCGCTTTCCTGCTTCAAGAGCAGAATGCCCAGGTCTGGGCCCTGCTTCTGCTCTGGCTCGAGGCCAGCGAAAATAACAAGGCCGCGGACCTGGACATGGTCGATATGCTCTGCTTCCTCTTTCTCCTCACCTTCACCCGGCTCGGGCGATTCTACGACACGAACGTACTGACGGAGCAGCGTAAGAACATGCTCCCGTCGCTCCTTGACTTCGGCCTTATCTACATCCCCCCATAACCGCTCCATGTTCTTCTCGACCCGCCTGGCGACGACCTTGAACGACAAGAGCGGGCATCGCTCCGCGGGCGATTTCTTCGCCGGCACGCCACAGCCGCCCGAGGAAGAAAAGGGAAGCATCATCGTCGAGACCAACTAACGCATCTATGCCTACACGCAGTCGACGCTGCAGATCTGCGTCCTGGCCCTCTTCGCCAAGCTCACCATGCGCTTCCCCAACATGGTGGCTGGTCACCTGTCGCGCGACTCCATCCGGCGAGCCATCAGCCTGGGCATCTCGGCCGAGCAGACCATCTCGTATCTCGGCGTCCACGCGCACGAGCAGATGCACCGCCATGCTGCTCAGTCCGGCAAGCCCGTCCTCCCCCCAACCGTCGTTGATCAGATCCGCCTCTGGCAGCTCGAGATGGAGCGCATGAAGACGACATTGGCTTCCTCTTCCGCGACGTTGACGATGAGGAGTATGCCGACACCGCCAGCTTTGCGGAGGAAGTTGGCTTGCTGGCCTGGAGGAGCGACAGCACGGGCATGTTCTTCGCCACCAAGCACGAGCAGATCAGGGACTACCTCAAAACCCGTAAGAAGGCCGAGTAGCAAGGGCGCTGGCAAGCAGAAGAGGAACCCGAGCTCCTTCCTCCGTCTCCCCCTCCCATTTTTTTGTATATAATAGGACGTTGTACGTTCCCTTCTCACCACGTTGCAAAGGAGCGTGGGGTGAATCAGAGATGGCGTCCGGAGGAATGGTGGCATAGAAGCCTTACGGCAGACGAGAAACGGCGTATAAGATTCGGAGCGCAAAGGTCCAAGTCGAGTGCGTTTTATTGGCATCAGAGACTTTTTGAGGATATTGTACATATTCGTCGTGTGGGTAGACGGATAGAGCCCATGACAAAAGAGAGGGGAAGAGGGGGGACCCAGCGAGCGATGATGTATGATGGCACGAGAGCTGTCGACTCCGTTTGCGTCTGCTGCAGGTGAATGCCCTCCAACACTGGCGGATTATTAAGCAAACAGTGCCAGAGAAGAGATGAGAAATCTGTAGAAAAAAAGAAAAATGAATGGAACGGTCCCCGGTTGTGCGGACGGCGCAAAGCCATCGACAGCATAGGGGCAGGGAGAGCGAGCCACGGGGCTGGCTGAATGAGCAGCGTCGTCAGCGAGCACGTCGAGACAAAGGAGGGGGGAGGGGAGAATAATGTCAGCCGGGAAGGCTACATGCATGGGCGGAAGTCTTGCGGGGAGGTAGCAGGTGGCCTCGCATGCGGCTGGGGCGACGACGGCTGGCAAAGAGCCTGGCCAGCAGGCCGCCGTGGCCGAGCGTGGCCCCGTCGGGGAGGACCGAGCGGTTGAGGCGGCGGGCAAAAGCCTGCTGGAAGTCGCGCAGCGAGAGCTTGGCCTCGGGCGTGGATCAGAGGAAGTCGAGCTGGGCGAAGATGTGCAGATGGCGGGCGTCGTCCTCGGTGACGGCTGGTGGTGATGGTGCTGCG
>KN173724.1:177414-208666 GCA_000758425.1 Nilaparvata lugens yeast-like symbiont | reverse complement strand
CGCGGCGGTACTGGCCGGGGCGTCTGCACGGCCAGGCCCGGCCGCGAGACGGATCGTTTCAGGTCGCGAAGCACGCCCAGCGTGCGCACCGGGGAGCTTGCTCGCCGGGCGGGAGACTTGCGGCCCGGATCTCTGGGATGACGACGCCGCCGCCGTCGGCGGAGGAGTCGCAGCCCCGGCAGCTCCACCAAGAGGCTTGTTGGCCGGCAGCGCCGAGGCCGTGGCGCTCATGGGCAGGAATGCCCTAGACGTCTTGGCCCTGCCCAAGGACGGCAAAGACGACCGACGCAGAAAGCTCGACGGCGACGGGCGCAGCCCCGAGGCCGGGCCGGCGGCGGCGGCGGCGGCGGGAGCCCTGACGCTGGCAGGCGAGCCCGCCATGGCAGCCGGGCTCTGCAAACCCGTGGGCGCCGTAGACATGCCGCTCTCCGTCACGGTGCGAGCTCCATCGGGGCTGTCCGGGTCAGCACCAGCCTGGCAGTCGTCGATGCCGCCGACGACGTGGAAGTTGTCGCTGCGGCAAAGGTCCGGGCCCCGGGAGCTCTTGATGGGCCCGACAGGGGTAGAGATGACGGGCCGCTTGTGCTTCTTGTCCGCCATGCTTGCCGTCAACAGAGGGCGTCGCCGGCGCGAGAGGGCGGGACACGGGCAGGGCTCGTCGTCAAGCAGGCCGTCTGGCGCTTGCCGGCAAAGCGATGGACCAGCTGGGGCGGCGGCGGTGATGGCGTGCGGGCGGTGCGTGCGGGCGGGAGGTGGAAGCGTGGGGATAGCCCAAGCAGCTCGGCAAAGAAGCCGGAGACACGTCTTCCGAAGTTCAGGGGCTCCTCCCCTTTCCCTGCCTTGGCTACCTGAGGCGGCTAGCCTGCCGCGGCTCGCGCGTCGCCGGGCGCTCAGGCCACAGGGCAGCCGCGGAAAGGCTGGGCGGTCCGGTGTTCCGGTGACCGGCCGTCGCGTCGCGAGTTAGTGCGGCAACGGAAGACGGGGCGCCCATACCGTAAGGCTCACGACGGCGTCGACGCGGCCGCGCGGGATGGCCCGGCCGCGCTGGTCCCAGAGCGCGCGCTCCCGGAAGGCCACGTTGCCGCGGCCGTCGACCAGCACGACCGTCTGGCGCTGGGTGGCGTACGGGCCGCCGGCCTGTCGGGCCCCGTCGTCGGCCACGGGTAGCACGAAGATGGTGTGGTGAAGCTGGTCCATGTATACCTCCCGCGACGTGTGCGGCGCCCGCGCGGGCAGCGTGTCGGAGTCGAGGATGGCGAAGAGCGCGTCGACGAGCTCGGCCTCGCCCGCTCCGGCGGCCGCCGTCTCGTCGACGACGCGGCGCAGCAGGGCGGTGCCGCGGTCGACCTTGGGCCACGGCTCGTCGAAGAGGCTGTTGCTGAGGCCCCAGGTGCCGCCGCGCGTCTGGTTGCTGATCAGGGCCAGGTCGCACCGCCGCCGCCGCAGCCTCCCGGCGAGCATAGAAAAGCCGCCGACGCGGTCCAGGCGCCGCGCGCCGGCTTCGACACCGCCGTTGGCCAGCCCGCCCAGCCAGGCGGTGACGACGCCGCCGCCTCCTCCTCCCGCACATTGATCAGCACCGCCTCGCCCGACACCGAGTGCGTCCACCAGTCGGGCCGCGACGTCGGCCGCCGCGTGTACTCGTCATGGTTGTTGAGCAAGATGAGCGCGTAGTCTGGATGCGCCGTCGTGAACAGGCAGATAAACATGGTTGGTCCGAGCAGGCGGAGCGCCACTCCGTCGTCGTCGTCGTCCCGGCCGAGCCTCTCGCCTTAAGCGTGACAATCCTCCGACCTCGGGTCGTGGCTGAGGCCGGCCGCGAATCCGAGCAGACAAGAGCCTGATTTTATCGTTATCCTACGCCCCGTTCCCCGCCTACCCGCATGCCGCGCTACTCCTAGTCTAGCCTAGATCGTGCGCCCGGCATCGACCAGGGGGCGTGGCCGGCGACTTCACGTGCACGCTGTCCCCCTCCATACGCCACACGCCTGCCTGCTTGAGCCCAGAAAAGGACGCTTCAACGCGCGTGTCCCCCGGAATGACGCGCTCTCGGCCCGTCAAGGTCCGTCTCGTCAGCAGGACCGGAAGGAGCCTGTCGCGGCACATCACCCCGGCTGGCCTGCAGAAAGGGCTCGCGTCGCAGCGCACTAGACTCGACGCCCGAGCCCTGGACGCGGCGGCCTCTCCTCTCGTCATCGTCCTTCCAGCCATGCATTTCATGCGTGGCGTGCACCCACACAGCCGTTGGCCCCCCCTCGAGCGAGTGCTGCTTGACCAGCTCGAGAGCCATGGCCTATTTCTGGCCTAGTGCCCCACCGCGATCCATCTCCTACCCTGCTTCCTACAAACGTCCGGGCAGGACGGAAGCGTCCGCACAGCGCCGTCATCGTCCAGGCATTCTTCGCTGTGACGCCCGCCTGACTCATTTGCAAGCGTCAGCCCGACCGCGGACAGCATCCGCGGCTCCCCTCCCCGTTGGGTGGCGTCCATAACCTGTGTGGAGGAGGGGCGTTGGAGGAGATGAGAAACACTTGCTCGTGCCGCGGGACGTCAAAGCCGTGCGCGCCAGGCAACTGAAAAGGTTCCTGGCTCGACGGCGGCACCTCGTGTGGCTGATACCGCTCGTTTTAAGCCCACGGAAGGGGCCGCCCCGGCCGAGAGACGACAAGGCCACATGAGCCGTGCACCGCCACATAGTCTCCACTCAAGCATCCTCTTGCATGTAGGCAAGACGGGGGCCTCCCTGCCAGGCAGACAAGAGACGAAGAGTCTAGACATTGGTAGGGAGGTATTGCGGCAGAAGTGCATCATTTTCAAAGGAGATTTTCCCTGCCCGAGAGAATGCGCCATCATGGCGTAGCTCCAGCTCGAGGTCCGGGCATGCGTAGTGAGCACAGCAGCACACTACCGGGCCTTGGCCGTGGCATGCTTCCATGACGCTCGCCTCTCGGCCGCAGGAATAACGGCTGTAGGCGGCGCCGTCTTGATAGGTGCCCAACGGATGGGCAAACGGCATGCCAAGATTTCGCACAGGGTATCAAGCACCGGCAACTGCAGTCACCCAGATTGTCTTCCCAGCCATGTCATCAAGGCACACCCTCATTTCAATCCGGAGGCTGAGCAGCCAGAACAGCTTCGTGCGTCAGACACACCACCACGCACGCCACAAAGAGGGGATATGTGTGAGAGAGAGAGTGAGAGAGGTGTGGGGGGGAGATGGCGGCTTTTCTCCTGGATCGCCTTCGCCTGGTCTCTTTTGACAGTTGACGGGACCTGGCCACGCGTCTATCCATGGTTTGTTGGCTGGAGAGGCACAAAAAAAGGTTTCCCTGGCAGCGCCCCTTTGACAGAGTCGCGTTGCACCAGGCGAGCCCCAGGCGAACCCCAGGACGGAGCAAAGGGCCGGGGCCGCGGGTAACTTGCAGAAAAGCAAGCCGTCAAGCATCCCCAACTCTGCAGCAACTGGAACTGGAGGGGCGTTGGGGAGCATATTCCGGGTGTGTCGAGTCGCGTGTTCCCTTCGGATGCTCTGTTCATTGAACCCCTTCTTTACCTTTCCTTTCGGTCATGGCCACAAGCGAATGCTGGCGAGACAGATAGATAGGCATGCCCGGCGGTAACAGCAAACTCTGGAAGGGGGAAGAAGTGGGCAAATGCAGATGATGGCCTTGGGGGGGCACCGGTTGGGTACCCCGCATTGACCGGCACCGTCATCCAACCCTGACGCGTCGCGGCGCCCTTTGGGTGCCCTTTTCCCTGGCTGCGGCGTCCACGAGGAGGCCGTTTAGCTGGTAGCCGGGCGTCAACGGGCGCAGAAGGCCCAAAAGTGTGCATGGCCACATCACATCAGCCGTCTCGTTGGGGCGACCCTATCTCCGCAGGCTGTGCGGCCGGTGCTCACTGCCCCCCTCCCTCAAGCTCAAGCAACGTCAGCGTTGCCTATCTCTGCCCTCTGCATCTCGCTCGGGATGGCGCGACGGCGAAGGGATGGCAGCCCAAAGAGACCGAAGACTTCTTCCCTCTTCCCACACCCTCCCCCCCAAAAGTTGGTCAAGTGAGTCAGGACGTGAGCAGGCCATGATGCCTATTTTTGGGCGAGCCTTGGAGGACCTCTGGTGTTTTGGTGTCTCGCCTGCTCAGCTCGGGACGAGAACTCGGGAGCCAGGACAAGGGCATCGAAGCACGTCTCCACCTCCGTCTTGAGCAGCAAAGTCTGTAGGGCACGCCAATCAAAGCGGTCACACCTCGCAGCTAGTCGACAGCGAATCCGGCCTTGGACATCAATACAGCGCAGTAGCATCGCCGGTTGGGAGAAAACTACATGGGGGAGGGGGTCTCCAGAGAAAGAAGGCTTGGTTTGGGAAGGGGACCTCGGAAGGGAGGGGGATGAGTGCGGCCCCGGCGCGCCGGGTCGAGGAGCAAATCTTGTTTGCGGCACGGTCAGCCTGCCTTGCATGCGATACAAGGTCGCCAAGCGATTTCTTTGCTTGTCTCTCTCCCTTGACCTGCCGCAGGGGCACAGAAGCAAGGTGAGGTTTCCGAGACGACATCACACCGACCATTACTAGCGTGGGCGACCATAAGTGGGGGGTTATTAAGAGGATGGCGGGCGTGAGCCCTGGCGAGGCAGACGCGGTTGTTTTTCTGAAGTCTTCGGACCCGGGAAGTGCGTCTTTGATGGGGAGAGGCTATATGCTGCTGGCGGAAAGGAGGAGGTTTGCGAGAACAGAGAGATGTGAATGCAGTGCATAGAGGACGCGCAACAAGGGACGACGGTGAGGCGGATCGGCAGAAGCGGGGGGGGAGGCTGGGCAAGGCGCAAAGTCAAGTAAACGAAATGCGTTGTTTGTCAACAGGGGGATGTAGGGCAGCCTCCGAGACCCCGGTATGACTGTTCGCGCAGCAGCGCTCGCGGAAACACCTTTTTTGGAAGAAGAGGAGTAGGATGGATCCCGCTGGTGGCCCCGGCAGCAGCCCAGCCTCTGACTTAACCGTGCGGAGCGTGCAGGGCCTGCAGCACATTGAGGCGACAGAAAGGCCATGGCGAGAACGACAAAAGGGAAGCGGCAGGTCTCAGACGTGCAATCTGGGCCTCCTGTTTCACACAGAGGGAGCGCCATCCGAGGTGCCCAGCGCACAACCTTTTCGTCGTCCTTGTTGGCCAGTTTTGGGTGAACAGGGAAGGAGGAGAGGCAGGCCGGCCAGGGAAGCACAGCACCGTCAGGCACTGAGCCCTCCCGTCGGCGGCGCAAATGGAAAATCGTATTCGTAGATGCCGGCTGCAGCCGCACGACACCATACCGAAGCCATGTGAGGCACGGCCATGGCGAGAGGTTGGGGCCGAAACGTCGGCGGCCCCGGCCCAGCGCCCCGGTCCAGCAGTAGACGCCCCCCGTCTTCTCGGCCGCCAAAAAGCTTGCAGCTCGCCGGACCCTGAGACAGGACAGGCTTTTGTCGCGTCGATCTTAGGCCGACTTTTGCTAGTAAGTAGCTCATCTTGCCGTTTGCCGCGCCCAAAAGCAACGAGCGCGCAAGAACGAAAAAAATTTTCGCACCTCGAGGAGAAGGAGGGAAGGGGGCAAAGCCTATCCTCGAGACCTTGCCGTGCCGCAAAGAGCTATGGCAGACCGCGGCTCGGTCCAAGGTTATTCCCGTCCCGAGAAGAGAAGGGGGTGGGAGAAGGGGGGCTTTGAGTCAGGCAGAGCGAAACGAAAGGGGGGAGAGCATATCAAAGCTCCGAGTTTGTGGGCAGGACGCCGCCCCGGATGTCCGACGCGCAAAGACATGCCCAATGCACTCTAGATACGTGTCTTTTTCCCTTCCCTACCCGGCTGGGCGGATTGTAAACAAAGCCCGACCCGGGAACATGGCCGTGATAATGGTCTGTTGTTACGGCGGCAACCAGGACGGAAGGGAGACAAGGCGCCGGCGAGGCAAGCCAGGAGCAAGCCAAAGCAGGCGAGCCAAGCAAGCAAGCAGGCAGGCAGGCAAGCAAGCTCGGCGGGCAATCATGCCAGGCCGTTGCGTTAGTTTCGCAGACAGACACACGGGGGGGAGGGAGCAAAGATCAACCGAGTCGCTGCCTTGTTTCGCCGCCGCTTCGACAGGTGTAGGCCCGGGGGGAGCCGCGAAGGCTTCTTTCTCCGACCCAACGCCAGCGGACACAACACGTCGGCGACACTGTGCCGCTTGCGTGCCAACCCGCACAGACCCGGCTCTGTTATTATGGAAATCAGCCGCCGGCCTGGTTCGCGGGCACGGGCAACTCGGGGGGGCTTTGACGCGTACGTAGGCCGTGTGTGCTGTACCTGCAGAGCATGCCAGCCCACCAGACAGGCAAGGGACGACGGACAGGTGAACAGAATGGCCGACGCGCGATAGGGTTTTGGCGCGTGGCGCACAGTACAAAGCCTATATCAGGCCTACCACCGGGGGGGTTTTGGCTCTCTGGCCCGTCCCCTCTCTGTCCTCGCGACTCACGGGTCGTGGCGAAAAAAAGAGCCCCCTTTTCTCGGCCGCCGAAAAAACCGGCTTTGTTCGTCTTGCCGGGCGGCCGTAGCGTCCGTATTGGCTCCTTGGGCATGGATTTAGATGATGAGAGGCCACGCGTGCGGCTGGCGGGCCAAGCCTTTTCTTCAACGCCGCCGAACGGCGACGTGCAGCCTGCTGGACGCCGTGGGGGGCCCCGTCATATCTCGTTGCACGGCGCAAAGCCCATGTCTGGACGAACGGGGGGGCCATGGGGAAAAGCCCCTTTTTCTCGGACCGGCCCAGGCGGCGGCGGCGTGAGCCAGCCGTGCCCGTTCCCACGCCGTCTGGTGCGCCGTCCGGCCCCTCGCCCAGGAAATCAGCGTGGCTGAAAATGGGCAAAGATGGGCAGTGCGACGCTGTCAGGCCTGCCCGCCCTCGGTGCCACCAGCAGCGCCCCGGCGCGACAGTAAGTCTGGCACTGTGTGGAAGCACGGCCGGGGCACTGAACGCCGCACGCCCCTCCTGCTACAGCCCCCTTACCCAGGCCACACCCTCCTTCGCTTTCCCCGCACGCCCCCTTGAACACACCCCTTCCCCTCCTGCACTTCCCTGAACACGCACACCCCCTTGAGGCGGCGAGTCTCGGTACGATTGGCCGTCAAGCCGCCGTCGCCCCTCGGTCGCCAAAAAATACCACGCCGCCCCCCCTCCGACCCCGTCGCTATATATGCTTCCAAGGACGCCCGTGCCAGTCCGCTTCGCCTCGCCCTTGTCCTCGTGCAAGATCTTGGCGTCTGCCAATCATCGACCGCTTGAAGCCCTCTACATTCGTTCTTCGCCTGCCTCGGCCCGTCGCTGACGCGTCCGTTCCGCCCGCTCTCTCAGCGCCGCCGCCAGCCTCGCCGTCCTTGCCTATCCCGGTGCCCGCCGCTGTCTCGTCACCGTGCCGCTCATCGTGCCGCTCTCCGTTTCCTCGTCGCGGGAAACTTCCGTCCGGATCCAACACCTCGGTCATGTGTGCGGCAGTAGACAACTTTTCTAACCCCTTACTCTTTCGACTACATACCCAGGTGGACGCCATCACCTGTCCACTTCCCATCGGCCTCCCGCGCGTATTGTATCTCGGCGCGTAACGCAACCCGCTCCTCGCCTCGCTCCTATCCTCCCCCTCGTCTCTGGGACATTGACCCTCTCCGGCCCGACGACACGCCCTTCTGGCCTCTTTCTCCGTCGCCTCTCCGCTTCTGCGCAGGTGCCGTGGGGCCGCACGCGACCTCTCGCCCCCTGTATTTCGACCAGACGGCCCCTCAAGCTCACTGAGCCATGAACTACCCTTCACCCCGAATGCCCGGTTCAACGCCCATCTCGAACTGGGAATTCTCGCGAATGTCGTCGGCCACGCCCCCACGCCCTCGCCGCGGACGCACTGGTTCGACTTCTCGACGCCTCGGCGGCCGGCCACGCGCGCTACCCATCACGTCCGTGCCAACAGTTATGCCCCGCAATACAGCTTATACGCTGGCCAGCGCGCCTACGTCGAGTCGCCGCGCTTCAATAGCTCTGGCGATTACTGCACGATTGATGTGAGTGGTAAAGATTTCTCGTCGCGCCGGCCCTCGGGTCTGTTCCCGTCTTGCTCCGGCCACGGCCGCCGGCGCTTCACCTATGCCCGGGCCTCTGCATCCCATGGTAGAATCAGACGAGGACGAGTTTATCGAGACGCCCAACTGCATCTACGTGCTGCCCGCCCAATCGCGCTCCAGGAGCCATTGCCACACCTGCTACCCACCTGACCTTGATGGCGTATGGTACACTAATCGCCCCGACCATCTGCAGGGTGCCTCGGCTTGTTATGCCGACCCGGCCTATGCGCCCGCGGCTCAGTACGAGTCGCCGCGGCCCCAGCAGCAGCAGCAACAGCAGTACTACCCGCACCATCATGACAATCACCATCAACCGCACCACCAGGCGAGGCCGCCTACCAGTCACGCCCATGTCCGCTGCGCCTCGGCTTCGGTGCCGCAGAGACCTGCCACCACGAGGCTGCCGCACGTCATTCGGTCCAAACCGCCGCCTGCCGCCGCCAAGGCCACCGAGGCGGACGCGCGTCTCCACAAGATCTCCGCGGGCTACTCTCAAGAACTGGGACCCCGCCGAGGAGCCTATCCTCCTGCTGGGCAATGTCTTCGACGCCAATAGCCTGGGCAGTGGATCTACGACTGGAATGTCTACCACGAGGGCGCCACGGCCCCCATCGCCAACATGGCCGGCGAGCTGTGGCTCCTGCTCATCCAGCTGTCCACGTATCTCCGCCACGCTGAAGCCAAGGTCGGCCAGGTCCGTAGCGCCGATAAGCGCGAGATGGTGGATGACTTTCTTGACGCCGGTGAACGCCTCATGGAGAAGCTGAGGTCGCTGCTCAAGGCTTGCGAGGAGCCCATGTTAAGGCCGCCCAGAAGAAGCAGTCGGGTACCCTTGGCAAGAACTCGGGAGTCGAGTTTGTCGAGACGCTTTTTGGCCGCGACCGCGAGCTCGCCAAGACGGAAAAATTCATGCAGTGTCCGGCTCTTCAACCTCCGCTTTGACGCGAATTGCTCCGAGATTCTCGGCCAGCCCACAGTCTAGGGACTTACGCTTGATCCTCTTTTTTAGTTAATTGTCATGTTTTCCGGGCCGCGGCCGCTAGCCTGCCAGGGTTGACCTGGTCTGGGCCTACCAATCCGCCGATCAACCCAAGGGATTCCGACCTTTCTTTTAGTCTCTTGCTTCCCGCCCAGGATTGGATCCAGGACGTTAAACCTAAGCCACATTTCTGGAGGGGCTGTACAACAACCCCCAATGAAAAACACGGGCGGATTTCATCGGATTTCGGAGCCATCCGTGGAAGTTTTTTCTCCACACCCCATTTATCGCTCACCTCTAAATTTCCATGGGATAGCCCGTGATAATCGGCTGGCGGTTTTCTCTTTCAAAACTTGTTTTTCTCTTGTTTTTCCCTTTTATAAAAGAGGAAAGGGCGTACCTGTACTATCCTGCCCCGAGATACCCAAAGAAGTGACCTTTTTATTGGGGAAGGGGGAGGGAAGGAGGGCGAAACAAAACACTCGCTGCTCGAGGATAGACCAGCTTGAGGCGGCGTGGAAAAGAAAGGAAAAGACCGGGCGCGTTTGGACATTGAGCATAGGCTTCAATCATGTTCGACTTTTTGCTTAGTGAGCGAGGGAAAAGAAAGGGATGTTGTAATTAGTAGGAGACGCATGCTTTACTGAGGCGCATCGGGGGGCCTGGCTGCAAGGCCCCTCCCCCTTTCTCCCCTTGAGATTGTGGACCGTGGACTCGTCTGGTTTCCCCCATTCGTCCCAAACCCCTTCCCCACTCCCATATCTGAGCAGGCAAAAGGATCATCGGATGAGCTGGGCGGTTGGCAGACAGTCGCTCATCCAACCAACCGCAAGGCGAGGACAAAGTCGTTGCGTGCGTATGTGGCTGCGTGTGTGCTCACGTGGCACGGTGTGCATGGCCCAATCCCAGAAGGCCCTAGCGGCGAGATTGCCGTGAGGGATGGATGAGCCACCGCGGCTGTGAGCGAGCGCGGCGCGCGTCTGCGGGCACCATGAAGTGGAGTCGGCATCATCAAAGCAACAAAGCGCACTATAGCGTGTGCGCGACACGGAAGCGGCGTTTTACGGCGGCGGCGAGAGCTCCGACGCCCGGGAGAATCTGATCAAAACGAAGATGCTCATCTGAAGCGGATCTGACGGCGTCAAAGAAGAAAGGAAGGGGGCGCCAAGCCGGCTTGCCTGCCAGAGAGCGGGAAAGACCAGCGGCCTCCTTCCTCCAACGTCAGCTCGCTGCTCACGCGCATCTTCATGCCGGAGAAATCAATCCGTCCGGGAGGAGGAGGAGGGGGGACGATTTCTTCTCTGTGCGAGCGAGCGACCCCCAAGGCGTAGCCAGCGGCGGGCCCAATCCAATTGGCCGCCAGCCTCCGCGGTCTCGGACGCGCCTAGAAAGGGCTAACGACAGAGGACGCAGATGGGCAGACCTAGTCATACGGGCGGGAAATAGGGAGGGACGAGGACCGAGGGAGGGGACGGGGCCGAACAGGGGACAAGGGATGAAGCTATTCAACGGCAGCCAGACCAAGCAGCAGCCGCAGCAGCAGGGGCATTGACTGCGAAGCGAAAAGGAACTGGCGCGCAGCAAGCTGAGCTGAGACATCCCTCGATGCCCTCCTGGTCCACGGCCTGTCATTCGCCATGCAAGCGCAGGCCTTTCTCGTTCCTCCTTCAGCCTGTGATTGACCAGCCAATATCCGCGGCGTTCGAATCCCGGGGACAACGAGGGGTAACTTCAATAGCTCAGTGGCGAAGGCCAGGGGGTGAGCAGGCGTTGGGGGCAAAGAGAAGAAGGGGGTTTGCGAGGAGGCTTCGCATGTATGGATGGCTGGGGTGCCACCGTACCGATGCGCGCCCGGTCTCTTCACACCGGGTGGCTTAAGCCAGTACATAGAAAGCGTGGGAACTGCAGCGCCCAGGGGAAAGACGGAGTGATGATTGACGGCAGAGCAAAACTGTGAACCCATGCCGTTGACTGGTATCATGACCTTGTACATATGTGTTGTGCGAACAGGACCCAAAGAACAACACAAGTTTCCCCTCCAACATGATCGTCAGGCGCGGAGACAGGGCGCCAAGGATATACGTGTCCACTCCTTGCTCCATTGTAGCAAGCCATCGACCGTCATATTTGCCGTGCTCACCAGCCTCTTTTCATCATCATGGCACGTTCGCTTGACTCGATCGTGTAGCCTCTTTAATGGAATCGATCCAAAATTGCCCAATCAAAGCGCTGTTTCAATGCACGCTTTCCCTCTCCCCACCATGTCACCACCAACACGTCCATTCTGCGTAATACCAACGCGCAGGCACTCATCTCCAGCAGTTGAAGCCAGAGCAACACAGGCAAGCTGGAGCCAAAGTAAATGCAGTGCACAAGGGCGAGTAGAGTGCCGCCCGGCTTGAGTCGGCCCACCCAGCACATCGCTACCCCGGCCATGAACAAGACATTGGCCAGACACGGTCCTGGCCTGATCAGCGTCCTTGCCCCAAGATGCGTCTACAAATCCTCGGAGCCCAAGGCCGCCAAACAGCCTCATGGCTTTTGCATCGGTCGCAATGGTTCAATACAGCTGGCTCCAGAGTGGCTTCATCCAACCTCGCCAGCTTGTAACTTTCCACGCCTTGAATCGCTAATTTCTCTGCCAGTTTGATCTTATGAGCATGCGAGCCGCACCATTGCAACCGCCATGTTTTGAGATTTTAAATGCCGAATAGTTTGGGGTGCAAAATATCTGTGCATCTTGAAGCGGCGCCCTGCAACAATCACATGCCTGCTTTCCCGCCAGCACCCCAACTAGCAAAACCTCACCAACACTTCAATCCTCTGCATCACACGCATTGCTAGTCTGTCTCGCATGAAATCTCGCTCACAGGTCCTGCTTTCTCTGTCGTATCTTCATGCATCGCTTTGCCGCTTCCCCGTATCCCGGGATAGTGTTACGGGCTGACGCCAGTGAGCCGCCTCTCATAGATATGAACGATGCTTGAGTTTGGGAGCTGAGACAAGGTTGGCGCGGTCAAAGTCGACGACCATGATGCGGCGACACTCGTAGTTTTAGAGCAGGTTGGGTTTGCGCTCGGCACCGTCGTCGACACCCTCGGCCTGGACGACCGAAGGAGAACGCCTCACCTCAGCCGCTGGGTCTGGCACCTCTACCTCCACGGCTTCTTCGCCGTCCCACGGCATGAGCACTCTATGGACGACCCTTGCGCCGCCGGGAGGACATGACTCATAGCCAGCCGGACGATGCCAGTGTGCACCGGCACCACCTCACCCTGAAGCTCGTCGAGATGCGCGTAGATGCGGCTCTCGTGCTCCAAGCGGTATAGATAATCCGACAGCATCCCCCTGCCGACGAATGTGTAGCCAAACGGCGCCAGCTCCAACTTCAAGAGCACCTCTGTCGCTCCCATCTTTCCCTGTTCGTGCAATTCCTTACAGTTTCCATATGGATTCTGGCTCAGCCGCTCACACATCGGGCGGGTGAACTCGCCGGTATCGATTGAGCGTCGGAAACCGCCTTCAGTGATGTAATGTGAGAGCACGTTGGGGCAGTCGCCGTCGAGATCCCAGCCCCTCTTGAGGCTCAACAAGCAAACCTGTGTGCAGCACCTACCATTCAGCTCCCTGATCTCCGTCTGCCTCCTGACGTTGAATCTGCTCCTGAATCATCCATCACAAAGCCAAAATGGCCTCAAAAAAGACCCCAGAGTATTAACGCGGAGGAGATCATAACGAAGGCGGTGGTCGATGTCACTAAAAAGGACCTGTCGCAGTACTATGCCACCCCAAAGTACGACGTACCTCAACAGACCATCTCCCATCGACTCAAAGGCCAGACAGCTCTGGCTGATCAGATACAGCCTCAAAAACGTTTGATTAAGACTCAGAGGGCGCAACTGGGTTGCGAAATTTATTAATTGCCACACAGAAATCAAGAGCAGGCGTGGGCGACGTCAAGAGGCCAGTCGATTGAATGCTTTCACGCCTCGGGCTGTTCACTGGTATTTCGACGTCAGAGAAAGGGAGCATGAGTGGATAAGGCCAGAGAATACTGTGAATGTTGGTCAAGGCGGTATTATGTCTGATTTTGGTAAGCTTTTGATTCATCTCTCATTATTATAACTAATTAGACATATTTTGACCGGTTTAGATAGCCTTGTGGTTGAGAGTGCAGATCAAAGAAGAAAGCCCCTCCTGAAAGGGCGTCTCGAAACTGGACTACATTAATCGAGGCTGTCACTGCAGACGGGCGTGCCCCGACTTCCGGCATTATTTTGAAGGGCAAACAACTCCCAAAGTAGTGGTTCTCGGGTGAATTTCGCTTTATCGCCGACTGAAAATACATCACGTCGGATAACAGGCAGACGGACAACCATATTGTCATTGAGTTGCTTCAAAGAGTCCTACTTGCCTCAGACGCGACCCACCAACGATTCCGATGCTAGACTCAAAAATAAGCGTGGAAGCTATGCAACGGTGCGTTTCCACATTTGTCCTCGACGGAACGATGGAAATTTTGCATTTCCCATAAGCTGTCGAGTCTGAGTTGCATTTCATGTCGTCTACAGAGTAGACTTTTGGTGGAGACTTTCTATTGCGCTACCGAAAGGGGGTCATCTCGACCGAAGCTTTTTTGTTCGTTTTCATCACGACCTTGAGCCTCCATCAGGCTTCTTTTCGCGGCGCCATTCTTATACAAATTTCGGGCCAGAGAGCAGGGCGTATAGGGTCATGTGGATCTTGAAATCTACGACTGCCGCAATATCAATGCCCGTTCGACCCTTTACGTCCTGCTTCCCGCCCAGACATGCTGTGGGCTCATGTTCTAGGAAACAGACGGAAAGTTGCGCCCATCCACGCATAGAAAAGCTTGCACTCGCGTGGCTTTCGACCTTGTCCTCCCCCGAAGTCGCTCAGTGACATTTCGTTGACAATTGAGTCCACATTGGCATTGCCTCGGTGCTTGACTCTATTTGTGTCATCATCATCACGACCCAGGGTGCTTGCCTCTCGAGCTGACGCCATGACCTTCCCACAGGGCGACGCTCACGGAGAAGCGCTAGGAATGTTTTAACCGGGGATCATGGCGTCGGCTAGATGACAAAGGCCCCAGTTGAAACCGGAACCCCCTCGCCTCAAGAATAAGCCCCATCGAGTAACCCAGCTTGCGCCGGGCAATCGCATACCTATGAATCTCGACAACGAGTCCTCAGCACCCGATGCCGTTCCGGTCGATATGGCAGCGTCTACCCACCATCTGCCATCGCGCATCAACCGCAGGGGAGCCCAGGTGCACACTATCCGGCACGGACTCGTATCTTCGTCCATGGCGTGTGCCAGACACCGCACATTCAGGGCCCCCGATGGGATATTGCGAAAGACAGATGTAACGGCGGGCAGGGCAGACATCGAACCAGAGGGCCTAGGCAGCACGAGGTCAGCCGCAGTGCTTTTATGGCGGCGCGTTTCCGCAAGCTCCGTGAATGGAGGCGTCCGGGGACTTTCTCCTGAAGCAAAGGGTGATCGAGACGCTCACAAGTGCGAGCGTCTCTGTTTGTAAGCTTCGAATAGCGATTTGTTGACCGAGGGGGGGTTGGAGAGGAGGAAAAAAATTCTTCGCGTCGCAAGCGGAGCTGAAAATTTCGAGTACGTAGCTGTTGCCACTAGTTAACTTGATTCGGACATCTGCTTAATAATATAGGCTATGTTATAGTCGGGTTTTCACGTGACTAGTTCCTGATCTGATCTTAATAAGACTCTGCGCAAAGAAAAAAATGACACAGCTTGACGCCGCACATGGCCAGCCCACACTGCAGCCTCTCAGGCCCTACCCTACCGAAATCATGGGCCGCCAGACTGCGTAAAGCTGCTCAGCCAACAAGGGTCCCCCAGCCTGCGCCAGGTAGCCGTCGGACGTGACGCGCTCATTGACGGAGCGATATTTCAAGGCAGACGTGCACCAAAAAGCCGAAACGTGCGCGCGAACCCAGCTCATTTGTTTTACCCCCACCAACGGGGCCCACGCAGCCTCGCCGCGGCCGAGGAGGTTTGACGTAAGGCCTCGACCCATCGCGGCCACGGGGACAGCTGGCCAGGCTACCGCGCGAGAGTGAAGCAGCTTCCCGCAAGCATGTCCGGATTCTTTGGTGGCGCCACCGCCGCCAACGCTTCGGCCACGTCGACCACCAGCACCGTCGGCGACCTCAAGCAAGATGTCGCCCTATCCGACCCCCCCACCGACAGTATTTCGGACCTCTCATTTTCGCCCGCCGCCAATTCGGCGGTTGACTTCCTGGCCGTTGCTAGCTGGGACAACAATGTCCGAATATACGAGATTGCCCAGAACGGCCAGAGCCATGGCCGGCACGCCTACGAGCACAATCAACCCGTACTGAGCTGTGACTTTTCCAAGGTACGAAAGAGCGATAAAGAGAGAGAGACCAACTCGTCGCTGACCAGCTGCTCTCGCCAGGACGGCACCAAAGTCGCCTCAGCCGGCGCGGACAAAAATGTCAAGGTCTGCGATCTCCCCTCGCAGCAGAACATTGTCGTGGGAACACATGACCAGGGCGTGCGCACATGCCGATTCTTCGACAGCGGCGGCGGG
The DNA here is from genome assembly GCA_000758425.1 of Nilaparvata lugens yeast-like symbiont. NCBI lineage: Eukaryota > Fungi > Ascomycota > Nilaparvata lugens yeast-like symbiont. The sequence goes on along the minus strand of KN173724.1, from coordinate 192,963 downwards.
CCCATGGTTGTGTCTGGCTCTTGGGACAAGACAGTCAAGTATTGGGATCTCCGCCAGCAAGGGCCGGCAGCGACAGTGCAATGCCAAGACCGCGTCTATACGATGGATGTTCGAGACAATCTCTGCGTCGTGGGCACTGCAGACCGCTACATCAACGTCATCGATCTGAAAAATCCAACAAAGTTCTACAAGACGATGCAAAGCCCACTCAAGTGGCAGACGCGCGTCGTCAGCTGCTTTGCGGACTCTGCCGGGTTTGCCATCGGCAGCATTGAGGGACGCTGCGCCATTCAATACGTGGAAGACAAGGACTCGACGTAAGTCTTTTGCGTCGAACCTCATTCCCATTTGGCCCTGGGCCGAGAGCCTCCCGTGACAAGCATGACTGACAGGTTGCATAGTTCCAACTTCTCGTTCAAGTGTCACCGAGATGCGGCGGTCAATAACGTGGTCAACGTGTACGCCGTTAACGACATATCCCTCCACCCCGTCCACGGCACATTCAGCACGGCCGGGTCGGATGGCACCTTTCACTTCTGGGACAAAGACGCCAAGCACCGCCTCAAAGGGTATCCCAACGTCGGAGGGACGCTCACGGCGACGACCTTTAACAAGACAGGCAGTATCTTTGCCTATGCAGTTTGCTACGATTGGAGCAAGGGTTACCAACACAACACAGCCAACTATCCTCTCAAGGTAATGCTGCACCCCATTGCAGAAGATGAGTGCAAGCCGAGGCCGTTAATGAAGAAACGGTAAAAGGGAGACGAGTCTCCAAGGGGCCAAGGGCCGGATTTTTTCATCGAGTGGCAATTGAGGTTGCGACCATGGGTCTCAGCACAACATGGCCAAGTCTTTGTACAATTCATGTCAGACTTACCATGGCCCGACCAGTCGATTTCGACTGCGCAGACGTGCTGTATTGTCATGCCATTGATTTATGTACTCGACGCCAGTCTAGCCCCAGTCCAGTACGGTTTCCTTCATTTGTGCTCAGCATCAAAACACCTTCCTCCTCAAAAAACAAAGATTGACCCTCTTCGCTCAAGGGAAGAAAAGAATAGTCGAAAGAGCCGGTTTCATGGCTATAAAACACTGGCAGGTGATGACGGAAAGACGACATGTTACCTTACCCGTGTCCACACACGTGCTTTCTCTTTCGAAAGTGATAATGCGGAACCAGCCCTCGAGATAGCGAAGCTGAAGGCAAGGAGGAAGGGCAAGTACTTGTTGATAGAGAATGGACGGCAATGCGACTCGTCTAACGTGTAGTTCTCCTGTGAGACACTACCGTAAGGTGTAAGGCGTTTATTCGGTACGTCGCAGGACTTTGTCAGCCATGCCTTTCCAAATATCACGAATCATGTCGCCATGGTCATCGGTACGGGCCTGGCTTTTATGATGGTCCTCATGGACGAACTTGAGCTCGACGCCATCAAGGTCGAGACCCTCAACAGCCAGGAGGGGCGCGCCTGGAAGGACTTTGCTCGGGTCGGCGGCGATGATGGACGGCGGGAGTTTCGCTGGGCGAAGGGCCGCCAGCAGCGCCGTGGGCAACAGAGTAGTTGTCTGGCAGAATGGGTACGCGAGGGCTCGCTGCGGCCGAAAAGAGCATGGCCATGGAGGGAACGACGGTGGCGTCGAGGTGAGAGGCGACGGCGGCGGTAGCGGACGAAGGCGCGGTGGAGTGGAAGGTCTGCATCAGAGGCTTGGGGCGGTTGGCGAGCGAGGGCTGGGGCGTAGGACGGTGGGTGGTGGTGAGGCCGCGCGAGGACTTGGAAGGTGTCAGACGAGGGCCATGGACGGCCAAGGGGTACACAGGCAGGGAGAAACAGAAGAGGGCATAACCCACATAGAGCACGTCACTACTCCTGTGGTTGCGCAGAAGCTCGGCATATTTGGGCAGGAGCGCAGCACCGGCGCTGTGGGCAGATATTTCGTGCATCGGGCGAGCGGCTGCAGAGGCGGCGGCCGGCGTCACGGACGAGGCCATGGCACGGGCGAGCTTCGAGACGGGGGCGGTGATGCGAGACATGGCGGTTGCGGATGTGAAGGGGCCTGGGCCGAGAAGCTCGTCCTAGTACGAGGGACGGGAGGCGGAGGGGCCAAGGAGGACCAAGGTCGGCTGTAGCTATGGACTGGCGGTGGTACTGGGTATAGGCAAGGCATAGGGTAGGTAGTTGGTAGTGTTGCTTTTTGCTGGGCTGGAGGTGAAGGCCAAAGGTTTTGAAGCCCCCCTATGACACGGGGAGATGAGGGACAATGAAGAGGGCAGGGCGTGCACTCTGTTGTTATGTGACGACGCGAGCCAGACTTTATTAGTCAAGGCCAACCGTGGGTGACGAGGCAAGGGTCAAGGGCGACGCCGCCTGCTCCGAACCGGGGAGACGGGGGAGGGCCTGTTATAGCATTGACCACGATCGATAAGAAGCGTGGCGGCGCACAGGGGAGGGAAGAGGGACGATGCTATATAATAGGCAGGGGGCAGTGGGCGTGTCAGTATGTGTGGTCTGGTCAGACGATAAAAGGGCCCGAGGGAAACGGCATCGATAAGCAGACGGGGTTTGGGAGCTTAGCCAGATGAGGGAGAGTGAAGAAGGGCACCTAACTACGACTCTACAGCATGTCATACACAGTACGAAGAGCGTACGCCACCTCTGGGGCAGGCGGGATGCCTGCCGGCGAACTACGGGGAGAGGAGGGGGAGGGAAGGGGTATTATGGGGAGGTTTGGGGGTTGCCGTGACCGTTGCCTTTGTGAGGGGGGGAACTTGCGAGGGATGGCAACAGCCAGCGAACGACTGAGCAACAGGCAAGCCCATACTAGGCCGGCAAGACACACAAGCCATAGATACAATTGTTGAAGCCGGCGAACCACCCCGAAAGCAGGAGAGAAGAGAGGGAGGCCCGGCAGCAGCAGCGGCAGCGGCAAGGCGATGGGGAGCCGCCACCAGAGCCTCCGGGGTAACAGAAACCCGCGCGCCCGCAGCGGCTGGCCGGCCGCCAAGTGCCTGGTACGTGGGTTTTCCGCTGAGCACGGCACGTGCCTCGGTTGCCTGCCGGACCGGCCCCAACAACGGCCACCTTGCCCGGAAGGGAGATGAAAAATTGGGGGAGGGGGGGAAGGCTTGGCCCTTGCGGCCCGACGATAAGTTATTACTAGCGGACAGCAGCCGGACGACGCTGTCGAGACCTTTAAAAACTCTCAATCTCACGATCAGGCAGGGCTTATCGCGCGGCATATATCTGCCGTCCCAGCGTCTGCTGGTGACAGTCTTCGCCGCCATCGTGCAGCATTACACAGCGCGGGCTCTCCATTACTCGCACCGTTGCCGCCATGCCCGTTCATTCCCCCCCTTCCCTCCACACCTCCTTGTCCATCTCTATCCTCCTCCCCACTCCTCCTTCTCCGCCCCACTTCCCTCCACTGCCTCATGCGCCTCTGGATGCCGCGTGCACAGAATCTCCAGCACGTGCTGCTGCTGCTGCTGGCTAGCTGCCGCCTTTTGGCTGCCACTGGCTGACTGGCCGCGCCGCATTAGCACTTGCGCTATGCACGAAACAACGCATCGCTTACGTCACGCCTATTTTCTCCTCTCACACCGCCGCGCTGCCGCTCGCTCCTTCAGCCCTAATCCGACGCCGACGCCGCCCCCACGGCCTGTGGGGAATAGATCACAGAAACGCCAAGGCCTTCGTCTCCGCGTTCCCCAAATGCCTTGGCCGCTCGGTCCATGACCTACCTACCCCCACCGAGTAGAGACAGAGATACGGCAAACGTGGGGTGCTCTGGTCGCGACCCTACTAGCTGCACCACCGCGAAATTCATACATCAGGTTGGCTCTTATCTCGTAATCAACCCCCCCTTCTTGCTCTCCAAAAGCTTTTCCTTTGTTGAAGTTGTTATCTTCTGAGTGGGTTCTCTGCGGTCCGTATCACCATGACAAGGACCTGAGCCTTGGAACGGCTTGCAAGTCATCCTCTGATCATCAGCAAACGCTGCGTCTGACGTATTTAGCCGGTCGCTGCGATACTCGGTTTGACAATGCTGCCTGAGCCTTGCCTGTGCCGTCGAGCGAGGTGTGATTTCTCCTCTGCTCGCGGCAGGCGCAGAAGCTTATCCAAGGGCTGCCTCCAGCATGGCCAAGATGATAGGCTGCGTTATGGGTTTGTATAGATCTGATCCGTGTCTTGATGCGGCAATTGCAACGCATCGGCAGCCTCGTTCAAGGCAGCTCGAGCAATACGGTCTTCCTGTGCCTGAATCTGTTTCAATCAAGCGGTTCGAAGTCCGCTCAGACACGGACATGCAGGCTTGGATGGCCAAGGTTATGCCAAGGGAATGCACCATGTCTCTACGTCGTCGGCCTGTCTGTTTCGCCCGAGAATCAGGGTCGCGGCGTTGGATCGACAATATTCCGCAGAAGGATAGCAATCTTCGACGAGAACGGGAGCGTCCGCCTGGATTCGCTCGTCGTGATCGACGTTAAACCAGAAGCCGCACTCTGACGGTGCGGTCACCGAGGATCGACCTCGATGCGTATGCGGCCCGCGCCGCTACCACCCGAGCAAGGGAGCAGATGCGAAGCGGGCATATGGTGTCTTTCGATTATTCAAGTGAATGCGGTCTTCGCGAGTAAGTTGGGCGAATCTGCCTTGGCTCTGAACATGTCGCTATTGACGCATGTCTAGAATTGCGTTTACGCGATATTCCGTGCGGTGTATTTGAATACGTCACATGTATGCCACTTGCTCTTCGGCCGGCTTAGCCTGTCCCCTCGTCATTGCGGTATCCTGAGTATCTGGCTCCAAGCTCACCGTCACCTCGAAAGAGAAGATGGAGATTCAGGAGAAAGAAAACGCTTATTGGTGATGGGAAAGCCGATAGGACAAATTGCTCAGACCCGTCCGATCCCCCCACTTCCCCGCCTCGAATCAAAAGTCTCGAGATGGTGCATAACCTTGATGGCTGGCTTCCGCGCCTTGACGAGGGCCAACGTGAACGACACTCGTAACATCAGCCTTGCTACGACTGCGCGTAATTGTCGTTTCCGGAAATCGTTTCATTCAAGTGGCTGGCAAATATCTGAATCCATCCGAGAGGATGGATGCAGATCGTCGTACCTATGACAGCATCAGCCATCTGCACCTTGCTAAGTGAGGGCTGCATGCCTTGCCAGCAACATACCACATGAAACTGTGGGAGACTCTTTAGACTCGACGCATTCCGGCACACATGTCTTGAAGGGATTCTGCACGTTTGCCGGGGCGGCCAAGAAGTTTGTGGGCTTCTGGTAGACGTCGAGCAGTATCGAGTGAACATCGAACAGCGAGAAGTGGGTGCCGGGCCACCGCCGCTGCTTGGTCAGGTGAAAGGGTATGCCCCGGGCAAAGAGCTTGTTGACCCTGGTCGTGAGACGGCGGATACGACCTTGGTAGTCCACAACGTCGTACTCGGTCGAGTTGTTCCAGTACAGCTTATTAAACATGCCGCTGGAGGCCGGATTAGCGTACATTGGCGCCAGTTCGAGCGGCAGCTGGTTGAAGAGGACGAAGCGTCGGCCTCCGAGCTTATACAGCTGGTCAAAGAAGTACCACACGCAGTCAACGAAGTCATTGATGGTCTTGCCTGGACGGGTGCGGCTGGCCCAGAAAGCCGTTCACGCCGAGGTCGTTGATGCCAATCCACAACGAGTACACCGTCTTTTCAGGGTCGAGGACTAGGAACTCGGCTTGGGATGAGCTTTCGTTTTGAAAGGCCGGCAGCTCGTACTCGACTACGCCTGGGTAGAAAACATTGGCCTTGAACAGGTGAGAGATGAGCTTCTGTGAGCACACGGCGCCCGCCACGGCATAGTTGAAAACGCGAGCTCCCGTGTACTGGGCCATGAAGTGCGGCCACGCCAAGCCGCCGCTGAACGTCTGGTTTTCAGGTTCCAGCTGCCCGTCCGAGGGCGGTGGCGCGCCATTGAAATTTTTGAACCGACCCTCATCTGTGTAGCTTTCGCCAAAGGTGATGAGATTCTTCAGTGGCTCGGACGTGCCGCCCGTGACTAGGATAGCTACCATGAGCAAGAGCGTCGTGAGGGAACTCATTTTGTCTACGAAGTAGTCGGCTCTGGACAAGGATTGTTTACTGAGAAATTCAGTCTTGGGTGGGGGGAGGAGGAGGCGGACATAATAGCAAAAGGTTGTCCGTCGTCGGCGACTTTATATCAAAACCCGCAGAAACAGTCCGAGACATGGAACGATATGGGCAACGGCGGTCGACGGCCATTATCTGAAGAATGAGAACCAATCTGGTTAGAGGCTACCACTTCTGTCTCTCGAGGCCGAGATTTTCTCTCCCATCTCCCGTTCCCCCTGGCCCCCACCCCCCACACTGCTCTCCTTTCCTTCTTTGCCTGCCGCGCGTCCAGCCCCCAGCTGGCTTGGCAGCTACGTGATGCGCGTCTTGGTTGGCTGATCCCACGAAGAACGGCCAAGAATACCCCCTCGCAACCCGGCTGCATCAGCGTCAGCGCCGTACCGAGAGGTTGGACCAACCGTGGCCGCCGTCGGCACTCCCGGATCAAACCATGCAATGCAGCTCTAGCTTACACACGAGTACACGTGTATTCATGCATATGGGAGCATCAATTCCAACCCGGCTCGATCGTAAGAACGCTGCGTCGTTGATGGAAAACACCAAGGGGGGAGGGCAGGCATTTGCTGCTCCAATCATGATGCGCCCAGAAACGTCGACCGACTCCGACGACAGACCAAGACCGAGGTGTGGAGCCAATGACAAAGCCCAATAGTATGTTAGCTTTAGAAATCTGAGCAACACCAAAAAGAAGCCGCATTTGCGCCCGTAATTACATCGCTGCTGGCTTCACTTGGCGCTGTGCGTTTTGTATGTGGATACGACGACTGCCTCGTCTTCGCCACGCACGAGCCCCTGCAGCCTCTGTCTCAAGCGGCATCGCCTGGGCTGGCTTCCGCCAGTTCTACTATCTCTTCAGCTTCCAAGACACTCGCGACCTGTTCTCCATTCCCTACGACATCCAGATCCTCGACGAGCTCTTCTGCGTCCGCGACCACAAGGCCAGTCAACTGGTCGAGCAACGGGTGCTTTACAATCGCTCCAACCAATTTTTCGACGGCCAGTCCCTCGCCGACATCGTCGCCGGCATTGAGGACGAAGCCCAGAGGGCTCATTGGACCAGACGAATCGAACGGGTCAAGGGCCTTTACGGATCTTTACAACGGGACTATCAGGCGACCAAGGCCGCGGGCGTCCAGACCGCGAGCTCGTGTAAGTAGTTGCGGGCATTGTTTGTCTGTGCCTGCCGGCTCGACTTGTTGACTGGCTAGGCAAGTTGAGAGCAAGCTCACGTCCATCGATTTTACTCGAGACAAAAAGAGAACCAATTTAGTGCTTCCAAGAAGCCGTCGTGCCATTTACCTCGTGTGTCTTCCTGCTCGAGGCTGTATTCAATCCAGGCCATGGCCGTGCACGCCATCACGGTGAGTCACATGACGCCCCGGCCGTTTCTATTACCAAGTTCGTCCAAGCTTTGGGCGCGCTGGGGCCAGGGTTATTGGCAATAACCGCGCATGTCAGATAAGGCGATCGGACACTTTGATTCTCATCGCAACAAGAAACACCACGTGAGTCAACTAGGCTCCAGCCCACGCGCATATCTTGAAATCAACCCATCAACCAGCGATGATCAGGAACCGGCACAGGAGATGAGGAATAATGCTCGGCCGTGTCCCGCGGCGCGCTGGGATGAGTCAGAAAGAGGCAGGTTTGAATACCCGTCCGTGATGAGCTGCTGTCATTCAGGCCTTTCTTCCTGATACTGCGGCATAAAACTCAACCGTGCTGATTAGTCCTTGCGAGATAACAAGCGGTCGGGCAGTGCTCTAGAATGTGAGTTCCCCCCTCGTTGTTCACCAGAGATCAAGGGGTCCCCCCGGTTTTTTTGTCTCAGGCACACGCCCTTTCAAGTATCATGAGCAGCAGCCAGAACTCGGTTCTTGACTTTAAACGTTTGGCCAGATCAATGGCTCAGCGGGTTTGGGATGCCCCAGGCTCGGCGGAGGGCGTCTGGCTGGAACAATGGCCGCTTGTTCCCAGTAAACAGGCTGCCGACAGCAGCACCAGCCGGGTTTGAGATGGCAATTGGGGCTTCGTGTGAATTGAAATAATTGCACGGCCCTGAGTCTCCGTCGGCATCGGTCTGCTGCTCCCCCTCATTGGGCGCACGTTTTGTGGTTGCTTTTGAGGGGCGACAGACACGAGCGACGACGCTATCGGGCTGTCTATCCGCCGCAAACGTCGCCGTGTGAGTCAACCGGCGAAACACTTACCTCCTGGTCGGGACAGGTGCTCGGTTACCGAAAGTGGCCGTTCACTAGAGCCCACCTGGGCAGGCCGCCGACTGGGCCGTTCACGTAGTACACAATGACCTGGACCGATTCGGTCGATCGCCTGGGTCGGACTCGGACTCGGCCGAAGCGAGCCAACGACGGGACGACAAGACATTCGGGGCAAGGAGGGGAGGCGAGGCTCAAAGGCCCGTGCCGAAACCTTGGAAGCCCGAGCATACGGACTCTGGACTGAGACTTGGACATGTCCTTGTTGGTGACGTGCAAATCCCTTGTACTCGGCGGGCGACCTCGCGCTGCCGTGCTTGACTGTTCTTCTTGGCCTTGGCCTCACGCACGCATCGCTGACAGTTGCATGCGAATGACACCAGTACAAGCCCGCCGTACGAGATACGTGACTCACCTGAGTCGTCGTACGGAAAGGCTGCCGAGCCATGGCCTACAGTTTCCTCTGAGTTCCGATATACTTATTTTAGCGCTGGAGTTTATTGACCTTCGGGTCGTGCAGCTTTTCTCTTGAAGGGCCGTGGGTCCGCCCTGAGATAAATGACAACGTTGAGCCACGCTGCTTCTTTCCCCGCGGGCCCACTGCATCACCCATTCATCTCGCCTCTCCCATCTTCCCCTTTTCTTGGGGCTGCACTCTATTTTGCCCGTGATTCTGCCGCGATTTCTCAAAGGACCTGAGCCTCACCCCCTTCCCCCCCGAAAAAAATCTGCCTCTTCGCCCGGACCTGTGTTTATGCTGGGCAAGGGATGGATCGCTCCCTTTTCAGGGGTCCCGGGGTCCCGGGAGAGCCGCCGTAACGGAACGGGACGGGCAATCAGGCATCCGACCCTTTTTTTTTCGCCATGGCACATCATCGCACCTCGACGTCGACTGCAACGGCGAGACAGGAGCTCGACATCTCGGTGGAGCAAGTCGAGGCAGACTTTGCACAACTGCAGCGCCAATTCAGCGTACTGTCACGGACTAGCCAGAAAGGCAAGCAGGCTCCTCACATCTCGGAGAAAGACACCGGCGAAGACGATGAAGAATCCCTCTTCGATCTCGAGGCCGCGCTCCGTGGTTATTTGGAGGCCGGTCGGCAAGCTGGCATTTACGCCAAACATATCGGTGTGTGCTGGGATGGGCTGACGGTCAAGGGCGTCGCCGGTTCCACCAACTATGTAAAAACCTTTCCCAACGCCATCGTCGACTTCTTCGACGTCGTGACCCCGTTGTTGGGCCTGCTCGGCTTGGGCAAGAAGCCGACCAAGGCAATACTGCTGCACAAGTTCCAGGGCTTGTGTCTACCAGGCGAGATGGTTCTAGTTCTTGGCAGGCCAGGTTCAAGATGCACCACCTTCCTCAAGACCATAGCCAACCAGCGTCACGGCTATACCAGCGTCATGGGCGACGTACTATACGGCCCGTGGACCGCTCGTAAATTCAAAAAGTACCGGGGCGAGGCAGTCTACAGCGCAGAAGACGACGCTCACCATCCTACCCTGAACGTCGAGCAGACGCTCGCTTTCGCCCTCGATACCAAGATGCCGGCCAAAAGGCCTGGCAACATGTCCGGTGCCGAGTTCAAGGAGCACATTATCCAGCTGCTGCTCAAAATGTTCAACATAGAGCATACGTGCCACACGATGATAGGCGACCACTTCGTGCGTGGATGCTCCGGTGGCGAGCGAAAGAGCGTCAGCATCTCCGAGATGATGATTACAAACGCCTGCATCTTCTCCTGGGACAACTCCTCCCGGGGCTTCGACGCGAGCACCACCCTAGATTTCGCCAAGTCACTGCGCATCCAGACCAACTTGTACAAAACCACGACCTTCGTCTCGCTCTATCAGGCCTCTGAAAGATGTACCAGCTCTTTGTACAAGGTCCTGGTCATCGACGAAGGCCGGCAGATCTACTTTGGACCAGCCGGGGAAGCTCGCTCGTACTTTGAAGGCCTTGGCTTCGCCCGCCGCCCGCGCCAAACGACGCCCGACTATCTGACCGGCTGTACGGATGAGTTTGAGCGAGAATTCGCGTCGGGCAGGTCCGACGCCGACGTTCCTCACACCCCCGAGGCCTTGCGAGCCGCCTTTGCCCGCTCTAGCTTCCAGGCCCAGCTCGATGCCGAAATGGCCGCATACAAGGCCCGGGTGGCGGAGAAGGCCGAAGACTTTCACTTTCAGACTGCGGTCCGAGAGAGCAAGCGCTCAACCCGCTCCGCCTATCAGGTCGGCTTTCATCTACAAGTCTGGGTCCTCGTCAAGCGGCAGTTCACGCTCAAGTTGCAAGATCGCTTCAATCTGTTACTGTCTTTTGTCCGGAGCATGATCATAGCCATCGTCCTGGGAACGCTATACTTCCGCCTGGACCGGACCTCGGCCAGTGCTTTTAGCCGCGGGGGCCTGCTGTTCGTAGCCCTGCTCTTCAACGCGTTCCAGGCCTTTTCCGAGCTGCCCAATACGATGCTAGGCCGTCCCATCGTCAATAAGCACAAGGCCTATACATTTCATCGGCCATCAGCCCTGTGGATCGGCCAGATCTTGGTCGACCAGGCCTTCGCCGCGTTCGAGATTTTGTGCTTCAGCCTCATCGTCTACTTCATGTCAGGCTTGGTCCGCAAAGCTGGAGCCTTTTTTACATTTGTTTTGATGATTCTGACGGGCAACGTTGCCATGACGTTGGTTTTCTGCATCATCGGCTGCGTCAGCCCCGGCTTTGACTTGGCCTCCAAGTTTGCCGTCATTCTCATCACCCTCCTCGTGACCACCTGCGGCTACCTGATACAGTACAAGTATGAAAAGGTCTGGCTTCGTTGGATCTTCTGGATCAACTCTCTAGGCCTCGCCTTGAGCTCCTTGATGTAGAACGAGTTCCAGCGTATCGATCTGACGTGCGCGGCCGATTCGCTGGTGCCTGCTGGCCCCAGCTACAAAGATATCAACCACCAGGTGTGCACGCTGCTAGGGTCTCATCCCGGCAATAGCTCCATCCTCGGCTCCTACTACATTGCCCAGGGCTACTCCTATTACCGCGGCGACCTTTGGCGCAATTGGGGCATCGTCGTTGCCATCATCGTCACCTTCCTATGCCTCAACGTCATCCTTGGTGAGGTCGTCAACTTTGGCGTGGGTAGTGCCGGCCAGGCCTTCCAGCGGCCCAACGCGGAGCGTCGGAAGCTGAACCAACGGCTGATGCGGAAACGCGCGGCACGCATGAAGAACCGGTCCAATGAGATGGGCTCCGATGACCTGCGGATCCGCTCTGAGAGTATCCTCACCTGGGAACAGCTTAACTAAGACGTGCCCGTGCCCGGAGGAACCCGGCGGCTGCTCGGTGACGTGCACGGCTTCGTTCGATCCGGCGAGCTGACGGCTCTCATGGGACCTTCCGGAGCGGGCAAAACGACTCTGCTCGATGTGCCTGCCTTGCGCAAGAACATCGGCGTCGTTACCGGTAGGATTCTCGTCGACGGGGCTCCGCCAGGGTCACATTTTCAGCGGACGACGTCATACGCCGAGTAACTCGATCTGCACGAGTCGACACAGACGATACGCGAGGCTCTCCGTTTTTTGGCCGACCTCAGACAACCGTATGAGACGCCGATGGCGGAGCGGCACGCCTACGTCGAGGAGATTATCGCTTTTCTAGAGATGGAGAGCATCGCCGACTGCATTTTCCAAGGCCTCAACGTCGTACAGAGCAAGCGGCTCACCATTGGGGTCGAACTAGCGGCCAGACCCGAGCTCCTGCTCTTCCTCGACGAGCCCACGTCAGGGCTCGACAGCCAGAGCGCCTTCAACATCGTGCGCTTCCTGAAAAAGTTGGCAGCCGCAAGTCAGGCCATCCTCTGCACCATCCATTAGCCCAACGCCGTCCTGTTCGACATGTTCGACCGCCTCATCCTCCTCGAGCGCGGCGGCCGCGTCGTCTACTTCGGCGACGTCGGCGCCGACGCGACCGTCGTGAGGGCCTATCTCGCTCGACACGGAGCAGAGTCTGGGGCTTCGGAAAATGTCTCCGAGTTCATGCTCGAGGCAATCGGTGCGGGAAGCGCTCCGGCCGTCGGCGACCGCGACTGGGCTGACCTGTGGGACGAGAACCCAGAACGCGCCCAGCTGACCGAAGAAATCAACCGCATCAAGGTGGACAGAACAGCCGCCACCGCCTCGTCCGAGCCGAGCCTTGCCGACAGGGAATACGCTTCACCGACTCGACATCAGCTTCAGGTTGTGTGCCGGCGAATGTTCAGGGCATGCTGGCGCAGTCCCGACTACGTCTTCACCCGGCTCTGCAACTATTTCATCATCGCTTTCATCACCGGCCTGACGTATTTAAATCTCGACGACTCGGCCCAGTCGCTTCAGTATATCGTCTTCGTCATGTTCCAGGTGACTGTTCTCCCCGCCATCATCATCACGCAGGCTCAGGTCATGTATCATTTGAAGCGAGCCATATTTTCCCGCGAGGCCTCGTCCAAGATGTACTCCTCGGCCAGCTTCATAGCAGCCATGACGATGGCTGAGATACCCTACTCGATCCTCTGCGCTGTCGTCTTTTCGTCTGCCTTTATTTCATGCCGGGGCTATCGGCGGTACCGTCACGGGCAGGGTATCAGTTCTTGATGATATTGATTACGGAGATGTTTGCCGTCACGCTTGGCCAGGGCCTCGCCTCCATCACGCCTTCGCCCCGGATCACGGCTCAGTTGGAGCCATTCGTCATCCTGGTGTTTGCACTATTCTGTGGAGTCACGATTTCGGCGGCGCAGATGCCTCGCTTCTGGCGTGCTTGGCTGTACGAGCTGTGTCCGATGACGCGTCTCGTAGGCGGCATGGTCAGCACGGGCTTGCACGGCCTGCGCGTCCGCTGCAGGCCCGAGGAACTGTAAACCTTTAATGCGCCGGACGGCACGACCTATGGCCAATACCTGGGCCAGTTCTTCGCCGACGGAGGCAAGGGATACCTCGTCGGCGACGACGCGCCAGGACGCTGTCAGTACTGCGCTTATGGCGTCGGCGACAAGTTCCTTAAGCCGCTGGGTTTCGCTTTCGCCAACCGCTGGCGCGACTTGGGCATTCTGGCGGCTTTTGTAGCCTCCAACCTCGTCATCCTTTTCTTGGCCTGTCGATTTGTCAAATTCAACAAGAGATGAGAGCGAACGCACGCATTGAGCGTTTGCAGGCGCTAATCTACACGCCTGCGTGGGTGGCTGTGAAGATTGCTGAGATGGTATAAAACTTTAGCTAAACCGCCTGATCTCCGTGCCAACCCCCCGGGCGCACTTTTTCTTCTTCCCCCTCCCCTTTATCCCAGATGGTAAAAGCATTTCAAGGACGCAGACAGGCACGGCGTCAGGTATATTCTCGAGCGAGCTAAAAGTATATGACGCTGGACAAGGAGACATGGCTCTTAATCTGGTGGTGGTGGTGGATTTATTAAAGTCGTGCAGCACGTGTCTATGCATGTGCGCCATCCCGATAGGGCAAACGACGCGGGAGCACGTGCTAATCGCGTCTCCCGGTTCAGTCGGCTATCTCACAAGCCAGCAGGGTTGTCGAAAGGGGTGCGGGCCCGTCAATTCAGGCCGACCCTGTCCGCAGCACCATCATGGGTGCGCGTATGTTTGGGACTTCTGCCGCTCCCTCTTCGTCATGTTCCCAACCGGAATCCCTCCCCCCAGGTTCGGCGCGTCCGACGCCCGCAAGCCATTATACGAAGGATCGTGAAAGCCAGGGAAAACTCCCGCGGGAGAAAACCTGGCGAGGTTGGGTTCATGAGCAATACCTTTCGGGGCGCAGTCGGACCGGTGAGGTGTTGCATCGGCGGCGACGAGGTTGGGCGGTAAGCCGCTCAATCGTGGCGAATGCACGAGTTGAGCATGTTCGGGCGACGGGAAACCCTCCCAGGAATCCCGTCGCGGAAGCCGTGTGGTGTGTAGTCCTCGTTGTGCCCGGGGGAAGAGAGTGGTGCTGGTGGTGTAGAGGTCGAGGGCCAGTTGGCTTCGCGGAGTTGTGGTGTGTTAGTGTTGAATGGTGCACAGCACACTGGCACTACCGAAATCTAACAGCAGCGAGAAGCTGAAATTTTTTTCGGGGGAGGGTGGCTCTTAATCTGGGCTCCTGATCTAAGCTCTGTCTCTTCGAAAAGGCTTCTGTGGGATCATGTGTTGTATCACGTGCTTCTTAAGCTTTGTAACATAGCCCAGATAGGGGGACCTCCGTCTACACCTCGTAGACACTACGCTCGTTCCTCGCGTACCCGCTACCCGGCATTTATGTAGATAACTTCGCTTTAATCTCTTCAAGGCATTGATAGCCTGTGATGCACGTGTTGTCAACCAATGCGATGTATTTTCTGGGTGACGAAGCCATATTAAAAATACGTATAGCTGGCTGAGGGGCTGTGTGCAGCTGTTCCTTCACTTCGACCCTGTCCCCTCATTTTGGTTCCTACTGCGCGAGGAACGAGCGAAGTGCCTTCGGGTACTGGAGGAATCGAGAACAGTATTCCTATTTGTACCCGGACATTTTCCTATTCGTACTGCGCCACAATTCTCGGCCACAGCTTCAGCCACATTCTGAAACCCTTATTTTCTGTGCGGCGGCTTGGCACGTGCCCGCATGGTAATCTTGACCTTGAGGACCTCGAGGAACCACTGCTCCGGATCAGGGATCCTGACGTGGTCCAAAACCCGCGTAGCCGGCCTCGCGCTGCCAAAAACAACAAGCTGCCCGCGCTTTCCGACTTGCCAAAAAATTCGCAAGCATCAGGTAACCACGTGGGGAACCTCACCAGTAGCCCCACACAAGCAGGTTCATAAGAGCGATCTAGTCAGATCAGTAGCCGCAGACTCAACTCGAGCGTACAGCGGAATCCCTCGAATGATGAAATCCTTACACGTGATTCAAGACAGCCGTCGTCGAAGAACTCCCGGTCTGACATAAACAATAGAGGACAAAGATGGTCTCAAGGACGTGGCGGAGGCAGAGGCGGCAGAGCAGAGGTGAGGTAGGCAGGAGGAGGCAACGTCGATGCGGCGGCAGTGCCGTCAGCCTCACTCAACGACATACCGAATCGGCTACACAGTTTTGCCTGAATATCTCGGACCAATTGACGGGCCGTTGAAGGTGCAACTTAGGGTGCCGAAATGTGGCTGGAAATTGTGGCGCGGGTACGAATAGG